>VXAZ01007116.1:2632667-2948618 GCA_013399875.1 Gymnorhina tibicen | reverse complement strand
CCCCCCCCCCCCCCAACCAGCTGGGTATTTCTTGAGCATCACAGTCTGTCTCATGGAGATACCAGGCTGTGAGTCCACAGCTTCGATGTTTGCTTGCTATCATGATGACAACGACCTGGCTGGGCTTGAAGTTGTTGCTGTGTAACCCTGGGTGCACACCCTGGAAACAGGGGCAAGCAGGAATTTGGAAACAGCCTGTGCCTGGTAGCTGGGACTAGTGCTCGTGTTCCTTCCTTGCCACATGCTGTGCAGGACCACTGGATCTTAGCCCCATTTGTCAGCTACACTCTGGCAAGTGGTGGAGGGGTTTTTTATATTTCTTAAGTTGTCTGTTGCTGATCTTGCGTGTCAACAAACTCAAGTGTTTGTAGCAGAGACAGTATCTTACTGAGTTGTTTCGCATCAGTGGAGACCTCAGCAAAAAACAAAAAAGAATAAATGCTAGAGAGTTTAGTGAGACCTGCACCAGCTTTGTCTAATGCTAACCTTGCAAGAAGTCCTTGGATGATGTGAACTGGCTGTTATTGCTGGCAGAGAAAATAAAGTTGCAGCAGTTTATACCATCTGAGCACCTGGTCATTACATCTCATGTTGTAAAAGCTGCTGTGGAAGCACAGGTTAAAATGGCTTTTCATCTTTGATCCCTTAGCAATGTGAGAGTCTGTAGTAATCTCTAAGATTAGGGTAACAGAGAGCTCAAATTTTATATACATCCTGCTAAACCGTGTTTACAAAATGCTTCAGTTCAAAGAGGGAAGTGCTTCATGTGCAGTGTGGAGTGCACAGGGATCTCCCCTCCTCCCCACCTCTGCCGGGCTTTTAAATGTGTCTATGTGGTGCCTTGAAAGTCTGACTTGGCAATGCTGTGGGTGCTCTGAGCCGCAGGCCAGCACTGCTGGCCCCAGCACCTGGTATTTCCAGGGGAGAAAGTGCAGCTGAGGAGGGGGTACCACGTATTTACAGAATTTCCCATTCTTTGGGAACAGACATAAAGCCAGGCTGCTTTTGAGAGACTGTGTAAAACCCAGTTAGAGGAATAGACTGTCATGCAGGACTGGAGTCAGAGGCTTTGCTGTTGCTCTTGTTTCCAGGTGACTTTAATTACACTCCTATGCAGGGGAGGGTGTAAAACACGATGGCACAAATAAACAAAACCATCCAGCTAACAGGAGGCACAGTTGCAGCTTCTTAACTTCTAATCCAACATATGCTCCAGCCACTGTTTCTCTGTTCCCTGTGCATTAATACATGTCTTATAAAAAGCAATTAATGAGGAGGTTTTCAAATGCCAAAGCAGAAAGTTACTGAGACCAGGAACCAGCTCATTTTTGGCTGTCTTGGGCCAAGCCTGGGATTGCTCCCTAGGCTTCAGTGGAGTGATAGTGGGTTTGCTGTGGGAGAAAAACAGTTTGTCTGACCACCAACAGAAAACAATTCAGACTGCAAAGCAGAACAGAGTGAATTTTGTAGCTTGCTTGCCAAAATCTTGTTCTTTGAAAGTCTGCTCTGGTCTTATGTAGGAGATGGCAAAAGAATGGATTTGGTAAAGGTTGGGGGGCTTCAGCAATGAATGGAAAATTTTATTCCCTCTCAGCTTGCAGTAGTAATTCAATGTACCTGTTCATAAGTTTCTCAGAAATCTATTTTCATCCTTCCAGCAATATTTGATACCCTGTGTATCCTGCAGACTGCAGAGGATGTTTACTCTGTCTCGTTTGCCCTTCTCCCAACAATGCACATGCACAAAGGACAGTTTTGAAGTGTTTGTGCCTTTTGATTGACAATAAAAATGTTTTGCTGTGAGTTCTGGCAAAAAGTTCATGGTCCTCAGAAAGCTTTACAGTTAATTCTCATTTCATTTGCATGACTAAACAGTGGTTCTGCATCACTTCATTACAAAAGATTTGCAGAGCTTTGAAAGTGTTTCATTGCTGGAGAAAAATCCAGCAACTGGATTTTTTCAGTTGCTGAAAATCCAGCTTCCCTGTATGGTTAAATTGCTTTAAGCTAAAAACCACAATAGGAACAATTCTTTTTCAAAGAATTATGGAATATTTTGGGTTGGGAGGGAACTTAAAGACCATTTCATTCCACCCTCTACCATGGGCAGGGTCACATTCCACTAGACCAGGTTGCTTCAAGCCCTGTCCAACCTGGCCTTGAACTCTTCCAGGGATGGGGCAGCCACAGCTTCTCTGGGCACCCTGTGCCAGGGCCTCACCACCTTCAGGGTCAAGAATTTCTTCCCAATATCCATTCTAAACCTGTTCTCTTTCATTTAAATGCCATACCCCATTGTTCCACGTCTCCATTCCCTTGTCAAAAGTCCCTCTCTGGCTCTCTTGTTAGGCCCCCTTTAGCTACTGGAAGAAGCTTTAAGGTCTCCCCAGAATCTTCTCTTCTCCAGGCTGAACAGCCCCAACTCTCTCAACCTGTCTCCATAGCAGAGGTGCTTCAGCCCTCTGAGCATCTCTGTGGCCTCCTCTGGACTCCACTCCAACAGGTCCTTGTCCTTCTTGTGTTGGGGACCCTAGAGCTGGATGCAGCACTGCAGGTGGGGTCTCATGAGAGCAGAGTAGAGGGGGAGAATCATTGCCAGGTTATGTGGAGCTCCTTGTCAATCAACATTCCCAAGCCCTTCTCCTCAGGGCTGCAGGTGCCTTTTATCCCTTCAAATGCAGCCTTAGGTAAGAGGAGACAGCGAGCCTTCAAGCCCCAGAAGAATCTGGGTGTGGATGGTGGAAACAATGAAAGATGTCTTTGTGTGAGGAACAATCCAAGTTACTGTCAGCACGAAAATGTGAAACACTGGCAGTTCAGTGCTGGAACTTCCTGCCACATCAAATGTATTGCCATGAATTATTTAGCAAATCTAATTGAATGTAATTTTGCTACTGGAGATAAGTAGCCACTAAGCTTAGTCTGAAAAAATCAATTTGTGTATGTCAGAGTACTGATATCCCTTAGAACTGCCTTGGGATCATCCACTTTACGCTGCACTTTTATGCCCTTCTTTTGGTGTTAGTTTGGCCTGGGATGTCTAACAGCCCATGGCTCTCTGAAATTTTACATTCAGGGGGATGCAAATCTCCCTGAATTTCCAGGGTGACACACATCTCAAACATTTCCTTGTCCTTTCTGGAGGATTTACAATATTTTGGGGCAGTATGGCAGACACACCCAGTTCACCGAGTGGCGCGGAAGGGCTGGGGTTTGCCCAGAGCAGCTGGCAGGACTCACAGTGGATGTGCCACAGAACTTCTGAGCAAGCGAAAGCAAGCTGGGATGTAACACAGCTGGAAAGTATCTCTGCAGTGGGAGCTAGGAAATGCTGTAAAGGGGTTGTGTAGGCTAAGAAACCTAGATTTGGTCTATCGAGGTCAACATCATCTACTGGGGATTAGGTAGGATCAAGTAATTAATGAAAAGGATAATTCATACCAGTTTTCTAATCCCTGCAGAGAGTGTAGATGACACACTTCTGCTGCTGACCCTTCTAGATATGTTTTCATGGTAAAGACGTGCAGAGAGGGAACGAATGGGCAACAGGCTGCAGAAGCTGTCACTAACTCTTTCCAAGTGGAATTTTTTTGCTTCAACATTGCTCAGACTTTTCATAACAATGTCCTAAGTCAGAGTGATGTATTCGGTTGCTGAACTTTTTGGTCCAGAACTTCCAAACCTGTTTCTCTCTCTGTTTTAAAGCTCACAAAATACCGTTTCAATAATTTCAATTAAACTCTTGGACTCTGTTTTGAAATAATTTTCTAGTTTTAAAATGTCTCTTAGTTTAAATAAATATTTTAAGATACAGGGATTTTTTTTAAGTAGACTTGAAATGAAATGTGGATTTTATTAATTACATGGAAAACATCTTTTTTGGATCAACTGCAACTAAATTTTTCCTCTCTGACCTACTTTGTCCATCAAACTGGAAACTCCATTATCTGCCCATTTCTACAAGGGATATTGGACGCTCAGCAAATGGGAACACTGATCTCCAGAAATGGGTGCTGCTTCTGCCAGTGCCTGCCCTGGACCCAGAGATGGGAGGGAGCACAGCTGGGCTGGCCACAGGAGGGGTTTGTCCCAGGGAATCCCTGCTGGGTGTCGCGGCAGAGGCGGGATGTTTCAGCGCACAACCGCATTGCCTTTCCTGACAAAGCAGCTCTGATGCCAAGGAAGTAGAGCCCGAGTGCTCTGATGCTTGCACTTTCAGTATGGCTCTCTAAGGTTGTTTCCCACAATGTTCCCACCTTTACTGCTGAAACATGATCCTTCAAATAACTCAACTGCAGCATCTGGAGCTGTTTAGCTGCGTGGGAGAGTGTTTCTGGGTGCACATTGCAGGGCTCATCTCTGCCACTGTCCTGATGCAGAGGTGTCCTCCAGTGGAAGACAAGATGGAGAGGGAACAGGGAGGGCTGTCCTGGGTTTTCCTGGAGCAGGTGCCCAAGCAGCCTGAGTCTGTCAGGAAGTAGAAGAAGAGGAATGGGAGAAGTAGGGAGAAGAAACTGTAATAGCCCCAATCCCTGTTTTCATAGATCCATGGCTGATTACAATTGTCCTGAAGACCTAATGTGGGGTTGAAACTCCAGGAAATCAATCCACAGGCATTTGTGCATTGATCTGCTTGGAAACATTAACCTGAGGAATTTCTCCATCTACAGTTTTTTCATTTAGGTGCATGTTCACAGGGATTGATTTTCTTAAGATCTGAGCACTGAATTAGATGTTTTTCTGGATGCACTGGTTCAGCCTCAGCTTTTGTAAGGAGGCAACAACTGGGATTTCACCTAATTTGGCTTTGTTTTTGATATTCACCAATGGTAAACAGTAGATTTGTGACTGCATTTTCCTCAGTAGCCCTTGAAAAAGCAGAGGGCTCTTCTGTCTGTAAGGCAGAACTGTGTTTTCACCCAAATGCTGTGGGAAGTGGGGGCCTAATCCAGATATTGCTGTGTGACAGGGTCATGTGGCATGATATAGGGCTGGACCCCTACCCCAACAAAACACAGTGACCTCTTGACAGCTAAAGAAGACACTAAGGTGTCATCTTTTCTTGGGGAAAAATAGTGTGTCTAGATACATAAGATGTGCATGTAAATGTATGTGTGTTTGTGTATTTTCTCATCAAATTGCTCTGTTGTCCTCCGGCAATAGAGGAATGAGAGTGAAGCCTTAGATAAAGTGAAAGCCAGGTGGCCCAATGCCCTGCAATTCTGGGGAGAACATTTTTGGGGAGAGAAGGAGGTCCCAAAATGCACCAGAGGGCTACAGGAGAGGCTCCCCATTACATCTGCTGGGTGATGGTGCTGCCCATCTTCCAGCTCATCTCATACGGGTGCAAGCACACCTGCCCCTTGCTGTGACTGTCTGCCAGTGCAGAGCCCCGGTAACGAAAGCAGCGGATATCTGTACCCAAAATGCTAAAACAGGGAATACTATGGTCTTGTTTCTTCTGTCTTTGCCCTCCCCACAGGCTCTGTGCATCCTCCTGCCCACTGCTTGCCACTAAGCCCCAGTGGTCCCACATGGACTGCCCTGAATCACAGCGAGACTGCTCCAAAGCCAGCTGTAAGTGGAGCCGCTGCAAAGTTACAGAAATAAAAGTGGCTTTGTCCCCTGCAGGCTTAGAACCTCTTTACCTTGAACCTGTGCAGAGCTTGACTTGCAGGGGTCAAGTCAGAGTGAGATAAAGTACAATTCATTACAGTGGTATTTTGTATGCGGGGACTGAGCTCAGGCGCTCTGTGTTACCAAAAGCTGATAACAAATAGATATGAAACACCTTTGAAATGCTAACTTATCCTAAAAAGCCTATTTCTTCAACACTTCTAAGCAGCATAAAGCTTCATCCTAGACAATCTGTTCCCTTCTCTCTATTTTAATAAGCAAGAAGCATAGCATCTGTCTGGAAAGAATGCAACAAATATTTTTACGTTCACACAGCTCAAGAAAGAAGGGATGTTGTGAAACTTGAAGAAATCTCTGTTTCAAAGTACAGAGATGAACAGACAGAAGAGAAAACTTGGAGCAGTGAGGTTTTGAGCAGGATTGTGCTTTCTCCCAGCTGTCCTGTCCCATCTTTTCTCTATGGGCTGGAAGGGGCTGCTTAGTCTGTGTCCTTCCAGGGCATTTTTTTTTTTTTCACCTGCATGCAAGAGCAGCAAGAAGCCCAGGTTTCTGCCATAGCAGGCTCTGTTTAGCACAATATGCACTTTCTCTCCCCAGCTGCATTTTCCCTGGGCTCTGTCTGAAGTCAGGTTTGCTGCTGAACTCCTTGTGTGGGTACACTGTGACCCATTTCAGTTCAAATGAACTAGGTTAGCTAAAGCAGTGGAAATTGTAGGTCTTTTGCTATTTTGCCTAGCTTTGTGTGAGATCCACTGGATGTGGAAGACCAGTTCCTTGGCTGAAGTAAGTCAATGTACCTCCTTTGACTCTGATGGAGGCTCATCTCTTTGTTCCAGCTGCTGATCTCCCCTGGCATCTGGTACAATCTACTCTGTGTGGTGTTATTTTAATAGCCTGATAAAACTATTATTCTCAAGGGGAGATAGAGGCTGCTGGCTGTATGTTTAGACAAATCTGCACCCATACAGATTCCATAAGTGTTTGCTTCAAAGATGTAAACACCACATTACCCAATTAAAGGAGCGTCCTTAATAATTTATCAGGCAATTAAAACGTTCATTGCCCTTTATCCCAGAGAGCTCCACCAGTGATATATAACCTGAACCTAAGTTAAAATGCCATAATAAATGAACAGTGATGCAATGTATCAAACATAATGGGAACATTAGGGCAATGAAGGGTGGTTTGTCAAGAATGGAAGGTATAACACAATTAGTGGAGCTAACTTAATTTCTGAAAATACCACTGCTCCTGAGGAGTGGGGCATGGCAAGGGGATGTCTGGCAAAAAAAATTTCAGTAATATGTTCCATGGAAAACTTACCCATTACAAAGTCAGTGATAGAAAAGATCTCTGTCCCCAGTTATTATTAATAATCCTCTTGAGAATGTCATGAGAAAGGGAAATGAGCAACTGAAAGAGAGGGATTATAGCAGGAGCAGTGTTTCAGCTTAGCTCTGGCTGCTTGTCATAGTACAGTATTGCTCCATACTTGTGTAATGGAAAATGCAGGAGTAAAGGGGGGATAAAAAAAGGCAAATTCTTTTGTTACTAATTCTGATCGGGATGTTTTAAAAAAAATGACCCCAGAGGTTGGGAGTCCAATTCATACCGAGCTAAAATCAGATTTGGACAGCTTGTTTCCCCTTTGAAAATCTCAGCCATTATTGTAAAAATGCCGAAGCCTTGGTGGCGCCCAATGCCCTGCCTGTGCTGTTCCTGCTGCTCCCCGCTGCTCCTGGGAGTATTTTGTGCTGTGAAAGTGTACCCAAAGACGTGTAGGTCATGCAAACATACAGCTGGTACGTGTTGCCCTGCGGATGAAGGAAGGCTGATAGTTTAATTGTCCCTGTTTTTAATAGTATCTTAAGGTGGGAGGATGATTAAGGGCCACTATTACTGTTTTTGAAGAACTCCTCTTGAGCCCTTCAAATCTGGATATGAAAAACGATGGGCTGGAAGAGAATGGCAACATAAAAATGATGGTCCTGTGGGTCCCCTTTCCAGGCTCTGAGGCTCAAACTTGTCAAGTGATTTGCTTCAATGGGGAAAACCCAAACAAGACTTATTGTGGCCAGAGTTTTGAGGCTTCACAAATAACTACCCACAGCTACTCTGACTGTGGGCATGAATGTGGCATGCTTTGAAAACAGGCTCCCATAACAGGGCTGCGTCTCTGATCTTTCCACGGGGACACACATCCTCTGCCAGCTCAGGGAAGAACTGTCCTGTTCAAGGCACCATTCCATGCTTTCTGGTTTATTTGTCAGCCTGTACAGACCTGCATGATGCCTGCGGAAACTGTGGTTATTAATACTGGAGTCTTAGCACAGCATCTTGCATCAGGTGGAACTGTGCAACCAAAGGGCCCAGTGTGGAGCCCACTGCATGCAGCAGGGGCAGGAAGGACATGGGATGGACTTTACTCCTGCTTCAGTTACTGACTTGCTGCCTTGTCCTGGCCACTTTGTGCTGTTATTATTTTCCCCTTGCCTATTTGGTCCCCTGTGGACGCTTTGGAGAGGGAGCAGCTGCTTGCTGCAGGATTGAGGGTGCTTAGCACTGTCACTATATGGCAACTCGTAACAATAGCAGGGAGGGCTATTGGATAGTGAGCTTTATATTGAGTAATTTGGAGTGGATTATATGGACTAGAGCAGTGTAACAGAAGGCAGGGCTCATCCTTTCCCCACCACTTGCAGTATACATTAACTCCATTTATTTATACTGCCACTCTTTCTCCTTCATGTGATGCAGAGGAGAGTCAGCCCCCTGTTACAAACTCCCCAAAGACTTTTGGGGCTGGGATCTGCTCTTTGCTACGCATAGGAAATTTTTACATAGTTTTGGAAAAACTGCTTCCGGCTGCACGTGCAGCTCTGCCATCCTAGCCTGCACAGCAGCATCCGCGCTGGTGCACTGCGCTACCTGCCTCCCTGGAGTAACAGCCTGGGGAGCTGGACACTTCTTGGCAGTTCCCTGTCCTAGTTTAAAGAATAACCACATCTGTCAGGATAAAATATTTTGGTTTGTCGCATTTCTTCAGACTAAACTTTTTCACTGAATAAAATTTAAGGACAAAAGAATATAATTAAACAGAAGCACAAGCCAGAAAAACAACAAAATGTGCTTTTAGAGTGATACTTAACACAAATAGCTTTTCATTAGTTTAACTCTGCATGTTATACATGTCCTTGTATTTTCACTCTTGCCTTTTGTGCTTGATTCTCTTCTTTTTGCAAATGAGCATTTGGATGCTGTTCAGCCCAATGGGGAACTACAGCTGTTTTTTCCCTCCTCATCATCCTGGTCACTTGGCTGACACTTCCAGCACATACCTAAACTTTCCCATTCCTGGATTGTGTGCTTTTCCTTGCACTCTTCTGAAGGCAGAACGGCAGAACCTTTTCTATTGTTATGAGATTTTAAAAAACCAACCCAGTCTTTTTAGGACACTCATAACTATTTTCTCTTGACTTTAGATGCTTAAAGGAAAAGTGGCCTGTGTGGTTTACTGGTGCTCCACCTTACTGTAGAGTTACAGGGACTGCTGAAGGTCCCTCTGCAGTTAGATGCTGCCATTACTTCCTTTGTATAAGTGCTATTCCTTGGCATAAAACTTAGAACACCTGAAACAAAGCCAGAGAACTAATATCCCATCCTCAGAAAATCAGGAAAAAGTCAGCTCTAAATTTGCTGAGAAAACATTTGATTTGTGATGAATTTCTAGAGGAAAATAAAAATAAAAATTGCTGTCTTGCAGAAACCACAAGAATTTCAGTAGTTTACAAGAGAAGTGTTCTTTTTGATGACTGCCTGAATCCTCCTAATGTCATATAATTTATGTTAATTAAATGCTGATGGAATCTGAATAAGCATATTGATGGAAGATGTATTTGAGATACCGTTATTAATTCATCATTCAGTAGCTAGTGCGTGAAATAATGCATTCCTAGGCTTTGATTTAGGACATTTCATTTTCAGTATTACCAAGATGTCTGTTTCCAACAGAAATAACCCTTTAATCTACTGAAAAAAAACCCCAACCAAAGCACAGCACAACAACAATTAAACAACAACGAAAACTCACCAAAAACCTCATTGGAGGCAGTCTGATTAAACAACTCTGAAGCAGTAGTTATTAATGCCTTTCAGAGCTATAGCACATAGTGATCCCACTTCTCCAGGCAATGGACATAAACCAGTTATTTATAAATAGTTATAGCATTCAAGTATGAAGGAGGAGAACCCCTGAACCCAGCAGCACGTGATTTATTGCACCCCAAGGTTGTATTTTGGCAAGTGTAAGGACATGGCAACCTGTCTGGAACTGTGCTTTGTACCTAAATCCTCACCTTGCTGGTAGTGAGGTGTGGCCAGGACTCAGCATCCTCCATCCAGGCGGGTGAGCTGAGGCTGGCCAGAAACTTCACCTGGTGGCAGAGTGTTCACACCGTGCCATGACATTTACTGATGCTGGAGATGGTTCCATAGGTCATCTCTAAATGTTCAGTAAGTCTCTTATAAATTCATTTTGGGAGTCAGCAGTGCCTAGAGGCATAACTGCTCCCATTACTCTGAGCTTTACTGGAGGAAGGGGAGCAGTGTGACCTCCAGAAGTTACTTTCTTTCGCCAAAGGGTGGATCTGTGACCTGCCCCACCAGTCATGCTTAGTGACACTGGGAGGAAGGAGTGACACATGCATGCTGAGGTTTCTTCAGCTCAGGGACAGGGGAGGTCTAACCCCAAATCCAGGCAGAGGCTGGTGGAAGGCTGGGACACACAGCTCCCACCAACGGTGTCATGTCTCTGAATGCGCTTTGCTGGTTTTGTGGGACCATGTGAAACTGGGTCCTGATTTTTCTGCAAAGGTTTTCAAGTGTTCAACCAAGGCTTACAGCTCTGTCTCCTCTATAAAAGAGTCATTGCCTCAGGAGGTGGGGGAGCACTGATGTTGGCAAGAGCTGTGTTAATTCGTGAGGCTGTTCACACTTTCCCCATCGATGCATTGAGCCCTGGGGAAGAGTTCAGAAACGATGGAGAAACCTAATGATGAGCTTCACTGAGAGAATTACAAATGTAATAGGGAATGGAATGAGGTAAACAATGAAGACCAAGGTGAAATTTCCTCACTAACTGAAGCTGAACTAACTGTGGGCACTGCTGAAGGAAGCTGTCTCATCTCCTAGCTCTGCAGGCTTTGCCCAATACCATCACATAGGGGGCAGGCTGAGTTCTCTTTAGACCTGTGGAACTAGTCTTCAGGTGTATCACTCAATTTAAGGCAGTGGGAGATTTCTGCTCGTGCTTAAGATGAAACGCAGTGGCAGCATTGCCAAGCTGCTGTACAAGTGTAATGTGGAAAGTGACAATGCTGTAGGTTGGATGTATGGGCATACATGACAAATAAGCTCTTTCTCTACAGTGGGGAAATATTGGCTTCACAATGCTCACAAACAACTCAACTGAAAGTATTTAGTATCAGATTTTAGATTCCAGGGACCTTTATACTGCACCATCAAGAGAGAAATGAAAATCTGGGAAGATATTTCTATGAGCATCTGCACAGACAGGACAGAGGTGTTCCAGATTGCAAACAGCCACTTTCCCTTTCTGCTCCCCAAGACTTAACAATGTGAGAATCGTTCCACATTTTGCTCGTAACCATTCAGATCAGTGAATTATTTAAATAATATGCCTGTGGTTTCTCAAATGGTAGCTGAAAGCCTTTCTTTAGGTTGTTTGGAAAAAGGTGCTTTTAGACTGTTGTGTTTTGCTGAGGAGATCCTGCTATTCAAATGGGTGTGAAAGGGGTTTGGAAACGGTCTGTGTGTGCATGTGTACAGCAGGGAGAAGTGGCTGCTCGTTTTAATTCCCAATTCAGGCTGTGCTTGGGGATGACTGACTACCCCAAAGATCAATGGTGACTCTATAAATGACCTGCTTCTGGGCTGCTTTCTGGTAATGATGGTGTCTGGTCCAGCTATCAGCAGTTATAGTACATGGATAGGTCTATGTAGGAGGTACAAAGCTGGAAATACTCAGGAATTGCTCTTTTCCCCCCCAAACCATTTGAATTGCTGGAGAATTGACTGAAAGAGGCCCTTACAGGCCAGGAACTACCTGCATCTCACACCAGCTGCACTCACGGATTCAGGCATCTCTGAAACCTGTAAACCTGTGTTTTCCTTCCCCAGCTGTCATTCTTTAATGTTTAGATGCTTTTGACAGTAGGGCTTGAGAATATTTCTTGCTAGGACTGGTATTTGCTTTTGGTTTTGGCTTCTCCCCACCCCAGGGCAGGGCACAGCGCATCATCAGGAGCTGTGCACTCTGTAGAACAAAGCACAGGAACTTTTTAGTTCCTGCCTTCACGTCCTCTCTGTTTTTACATTACTGTGGGTTTATGTACATCTACTTGCCTGGGGACTTGTCATCTTATTTGTAATCTATTGTTTTAATTATTTTCTGTGAAGGTGCCCAAAGACCTTGGGGTATTGAGACACAAATACATTATTTATTCATTAATTATTCATTACTGCTAACTACTCCCTACAATGTAGCTATCTGCAGTAACATGCCTGGGTGAACCCTCTCCCCTGGATAAGAGGGCAGCTCCTTTATTTCCTAGCTGTTCCTTGGTCAGGAATAAGATTGTTTAAAAATTGGAGGGAGAAATATTTACATTTGGCCAATAACACATTTTCTTATGTGAATCTCTAAGAATTGACCTAAAAATCATCAGATGGAATGTAGGCTTCCTAATACACCTCTGGGGTTTATAACCTACTGCTAATTTGTCCCAGAACTGCCTGGAGGGGGGTTTACCAGGTGAGTAAAAGGGATTTAATTTCCTTGGTTATCACTGGCTTTTCCCACTTAAGAAATGTCTCCTTCTGCACCTTCACCTGCATCTGAAACCACCCCAGTTACCTCTGCAATTCAGTGCACAGGTAGTTGTCCGCACTGCATTTTGTTTGAAAGGCAGAAATAAGCACAGAAATGTTAAAAATAGAAATAACCCTGAGCTGAAATGATTTCCCCTTCCTGGCTGGCTGCCTCGCACACCAGACTTCAGTCATAGATCATCTGAGATTGTTGAGGCTGGAGCTACCCAGTGCTAATCTCTGCACTGGTTTTCTCAGAGAGATACCTGGTCCCAGTTTTTCATGGGCTTTACTTGTTCCTTTTCCCTCAGTGATCTGTTTTCCATGATTTCTCTGAACTGATTGCAGGATAAGAGGGGGACTGCAGCAAACCTCCAGCTTCTTCCCTTCGGTGCTGCAGTTCATTGCACCCCTTGGCACCAGGGGGTAGCTGTGTGTGGTTTAAGCTCAGATCTCGGTGTGAGACCTAGTCCTGGTGGGGGCTGGGATCCTCTCCCAGCCCCTGCACATGTGGCTGTGGGTCAGCTGGAGTGACACCTGGTGAGCTGCTGCTGGAGGACATGCTGCTCTGGAGATGGCCAAATGGAACTCTGATGAGTGACAGCTTTAAAGAAGGCCCTTGGAAACCCCAAGGAAAGGTTAACAGGCTTTTGGTGTTTTGTTTAAAACAACTAATAGTTGCTGAANTTTTTTTTTTTTTTTTCTTTTCGCTTGAGGGGAAACCAGTCATCTAAGAATTGGGTGATCCGTGTGGGTCCCTTCCAACTCGGTGGTTCTGTGAGTTGTAAACCTCTTGATTAGTTAATTGACTGGTATCAGGTCAGAGAAGTTGAAATACCCCAGATGGATTGATAAGACCAGAGTTTCTGGGGATGGGAATGCAGACTGGAGAGGTCTGAGGTGGAGGAGAGCTGTGTGTAATATATGGTGATGGTGTTTTGCCCTCCTGAAACCATCTCCTCCGGGACTACTGCAGCAACCTGAATTTGTGTGAGCACTTCTGGAAATAAAGCTCACCCACCCAGGAAAACCAGTGCAGGCTGCTGGGCACTGCTGTGACTAGCAGGTCTGGAGAATTTTTTTGATGTCTTAAGATCATTTCTGAGAGCTTTAAAACTATGTAAAAAAACCTCTTTGGCTTCATAGTCTTATCAGAAATCCCCCTGGGATGCTGTGGTCACAGTGACAGCTCAAGAAATTTTTGCATCTGCTCAATTACTGTGTTGGATTGCTACAGTAATTAAGGAAATTAAGTATTTAGTGGTATGGAAAGATATTTGGATGGTCCTGGAGAGGACAGAGAGGAAATTTGGGTAAAAAATCCTGGCGCTGGAAGGGTAAATCGAACACCCAGCGTTTCTGTCAGCTGTTTAAATGGAAAGCCGCTCAATCACTGGCAGGATCAATCCCTATAGACTGAGCCCATGGCTATTATCAACTTTTCCTATGTCCTTGGTGCTTGTAAATTTAACTCCATCTCTCAGTAATTTTAAATGAAAGGCACTGCAGAGAAAGGAAACAAAATGCTTCCCTAACATGTTGCTCTTTGAATACACCTCTTCTCTGTATAAAACTTAGCTTCTGCCTGCTGCTTATGCTTGAATTTATACCCCTCTTTGCTCTCTGCTGTGGTTGAGAGCAGTCCCAGTGTGATACAGCTGGGAGGTACCTGTCTGCCCTCCCACAGTCACAAAGTCCACGTTAAAGGAAACGTTCCTGGGAGAGCACAGCCCATTGCACAGGGCTGTGAGTCTCTCTAGCAGAATAGCATACATTAAATGGTAACCCTCTCAGATGTGTTGCAGGGTAATTCTCCCTCTGCTGCTCTCTCCAGTGCTCCTACCCTCTTGGGGTTGTGTGGAAGTGGGACTCCATTGTTTTCAGTCTGCTGCTGATCTCCCTGGAGAGATCTGGAAAGCAAGGTGGGAAAGTGCCCATCAGCCCTCTTGCTTGCACTTCCCAAGATGTTTGGAGCTGCTCATCTGCCACCTCGCTTTGAGAGGACCACAAGAAGGAGTATCAGTGACCGTGCCAAAGCTGTTGGGGCAGTGGCTGAGTGTGGCTGGCTCAGAGGCTGGGAGGAGATAGCCTGGAGCCCGGGGTAAGGAACAAGTCTGCCTTAATGCAAGCTCCAAATTTGGCTGTGGGCACGCAGTGTGTATTTTTAGCGTTCACACTCTCCCTGCCCCTTAGGTGTTAATTTTACAGCCCTGCAGTGTGTTTGCCTACAACTGCCTGCCTCACACGGCCCCGCGTCGAGCACAGGCACCACGCCAGTGACTGGAGCTGCTGGATATGGCAGCAACAGGAACATCCTATGCCAAAACCACCTCCTAGGCCTGGGTTAATGGAACACTGCTCAAATGCTTGCTCAGTTTAACAGAAAAAAACCCAGAAATGTCAACATGTGCTGGCAGCTGAAGGCCTTCGTGTGTGACTGTGTAGTGACTGAAATCATGCAGAAAGTGATAAAATCTGAGGGTGTCTCAGCATTTATGGGAACACATGCACATACATTATTATTGGACATTATAGTATAAATTATTGCCTTCTCTATACTTCCCAATTGCACTATAATCTTTCATAGTGCTGCTCCTCGCCGTGCAAGGAGCAATAAGGGAGCTGGTGCCTCACGCTGCTTTTCATAGAATAAAAGTGCAGCGTTATTGTGACAGCATTTGCTGAGTGCCCCTGTGCCTGGAGCACATCCAGAGCCATCCACCCTGCACCTGGGAGATGAGCAGAGCTAATCTGACACTGCATCTGCCTGCTCTGTCCAGTGCTCCTCATAAACACAGAAACAGTTCACACCAACATCTGTGGAAGCTGGGTCTTACAAGCCTTGCTGCCACATATATTTCAATCTTTGCTTCAAGGAGAGAGAAGCAGAAATCTGGAGACTTCTGTCTCTAGACACAGAGAAAAGATCCTACCTTTGATGCATGGTTGCCATAGTAAAACCAAGCTTGTTTCGTGCAAAGGGTGTGAAAAGGTAAAAGTTTGAACTTAGACCAACAAGGTTCATTATAGGAAAGGAAATAATAGAGGTAAGAGCTTCAGGGAAGAAAAAATGACTCCTTCAGATAGTCTCACTTGATCTGTGATGAAGTAAAGAGCCACTGAAAAAAGTTTTAATGCATTTCAATTATCTTGCTTTCAACAGAACTTGCCAAAGTCTGAAACCGCAAAGTTTCAGTAGGAATGTGATAATGATGGAGATGGGGCTCAAAAACATAAACAAGGGGAACTGAATCTGATATGGGCAGCTTGCTTGAGGTTGTTTTTAAAAAGCAGAATTTCTCCCCAAATCCTGCCTTAGTCTGTCAAGAAGATATATCTATGTGTACAGGATGTGCTCAACACTGGCATGATATATCACTGATGAATAAAGGACTTTGTAGATGAATACCTGCAGATTTAACACATAAACAAACCCTCTTTCCCTAGTCCCCTGCTACCTGTTGCAATCTAATGAGCAGAAATATATCAGGGAATGCTAAGAGGTTTTTTTCCAGCAGGTTGTCTTCAAATGCATAACTGGTACCTAGTCCTGACACCACAGAAGCTTGCAAAAATTGTAACTGATGATCAGAAAGAAGTGTTTGCCAGACAGAGAGTTTTCTCCTTGGTTTTGTAGCCCCTGTTGAGTTAATTTAGCTGACACATAGGGTGGATGAATGCTGCAGCAGCTTATGCCTTCCCCAGGTGCCTAGAGATTCTCTCCATGTTACCCTCTTGCCCATTTCTCACAGCTAGTTTGATCCCAGCAATATTTTGCAAGCACCTGAGAGGGTTTACAAAGTGACATTACCCCATACCCAGGCAGGAGAGCTGCTTGCCTCCCCCCTTGGCATGGGAGCACAGGGGTGCAGGAATGGAGCTGCAAGGACACTTCGTGGAGAGGCCTGGGGATTCTTTCCATTAGAAAAGCACAATAGGACATGTCCTGAGGTCTTTTTCCTGTATGAAGGCAATTGTAATCCAGTTTTTCTATTTGTCACGACACACAAATGAAACCATTTTCCCTTTACCTGTGACAACTGGTCTGTGAAGGTCATGTGCCACCCACAGTGATCACAAGGTCACTTTATCTAGCATGGGGCAGATCCTGGGATTTTTAC
Source organism: Gymnorhina tibicen (assembly GCA_013399875.1). Classification (NCBI taxonomy): domain Eukaryota; kingdom Metazoa; phylum Chordata; class Aves; order Passeriformes; family Artamidae; genus Gymnorhina; species Gymnorhina tibicen. The sequence goes on along the minus strand of VXAZ01007116.1, from coordinate 2,931,972 downwards.
TCAGATTTTTGTTTTTTTTTATTTCATGGCAAAGATCTCCTTTAGCCAAGCCATCTGTAATTATGGCTGAGCTAATGTTTGCACCATTCCCCCAGAAACCACCTCGTTTCCACAGCCCCTGGTTTGCCTTGCAGAGCGTGCCTGGCTCAAAACCTCATTTTGCCTTGGAGGAGCTTGAAGGAGGCCAAGGTGAGATGCTGTGATTTGACCTGACTCCAGCTGAAGTCAGTGCAATTTTTCCTCCTTTCATCCTGTTCATTTAACGTGTGTCAGGGTAGGGTTTTCCATGTGGGGATGATGTTTGCAGCAGTGCTATGGTGTGGTGAATAAACCTAAACCCACTATGACTATGGAGAATAAATTTATCACAGTGAACTCGCTGTGCAGGGCAGAGGTAGCTGTGGTATGTTGTAAACAGGCTCCAAATATAAGGACCTGGAGGTAAGAATAATAAGCAAGAAACTCTGCTCTGCATGTATATAGGAGGTTTCTGATCAAAAGCGACGTATTTTTAGATTATGGAAATTATTTATGACCAGTATCTGGGGAATTCTAACCGGTACAAATGAAAGGAGCTTGTCCTCCCCTCCCTGCAATTTGTCAGCCTCTAACTTCTCACCTCCTGGCTGCACAACTGGAAACTGGGCTTTTATCTGAGGAAATGAAATTTAGTAAAAAATATTTTTTAAAAAGCAATCTGATGGCAGAGACTGGGGGAGAACATTGCAACTGCAGTATTCAATATAATTGAAAAGCTGAATGCTCTGCACGTGGAATAGGTACTTTTCATAAGGCCTTCTACCACATCTCGCATGCACCCTAATTTGTATTAATGGCTCCTAAGGAGCCATCATAGTTTATCAAGAAAGTAATATGCATTTTAAAAGCATTCCAATAAAGATTTACATGATAAACCTTAATAACTCTGGAATGCATTATTAGCTAACATATACTCCCAGAAGCAGTCACTCACTTCTGGCAAATTAGATAATTCAAGAAGCCATGAAAAGCTTCAGGTCAGAACTAAGCTGTTGCTTGGTCACTCTCTAGGATTTATTTAATGCCTTAAGGGGAACTTTCCATCTCAGCCTTTGTATGGCAAGTGGCTATTTTATGCATAGGAGAACTGCTATGATTTCTTCTGAAGAAAACAACCTGTTAAGCTTTAAAGCTCATTATTTATCGCAAAACGGCCTTATATCTCTGGCAATATTTCCCTGAATTGTCCTGTCAGCCAGATGCTAAGTAAGATATCAGTATAAACTACTTTCACAGTATCTATGAAATATGGATGGTAGATAACAATGTTACTGAGATGATGTTTTTAAATCATGAGAAAAGCCAGGCGGTAAATTGATGGCTTCCATAAAGCCAATGGAAAAATTAATCCTGTGGAGGAGCGGGGCTGAAAACTGCATTTAAGTCCAGCAAGATGAGAACAAAGCAAGAGCGCAAATGAAATTTCAATAACTCTCAGTTGTGTTGAAGACTAGGACCCCTATGAAATAAAAACTTGCATGGAACAAGGAAAAAAATGCATCCTAGGGAATATCTGTGTGCTCCAAATAAAGGGATTAACTGACCTTTCTCTACCATAGTCAAGATAATTTAACTTTTAAATGTACTTCTTAGTGAGACTACTCAGGTCCTTAAAAATGAGTGATTTACACATTTTTTTTCCCCCACTGAGTTCTGAACTGACATTTTCATGCTGTTAACTCCATTTTCTGGCTATTTTGCGTTTGCAATTATTCTTGTGTGGACAGCCTCAGCGCTAGGGACTCGTTTTGTGCTCCTTGCTGGTCAGCTTCATGGTGCTGGCTGGGCAGGAAAGGCTGCTGCCTAAAAAGGGGAAATATTTAACTGCTCGGACCCATGCTCTGCATCTGTGTGCAGCCAGTGGATTGATATGGTACTGCCTAAAAGTGGGGTTTGGGTTTTCCTGGTAGTTAGACTTTGCTTACCCTGTGGACTTGTTGTGCTCGGCACTTTTTCACCTTCTCTGCAACTTTGGAGGGACTGCAAATATTTGTATATTCCACTGCTAGCTAGGATTAATGAGAGCAGAAGAACAGGTCTTAAGTGCACTACATTTTTCAGACATTTAGATGCCAGAGAGCCTTAGTCAGCTGGAGCAAACTCTGATAGTGAACAGCTGGTGAGGCAAATTGTTCTGAAAGATTAAAGGCCTTAACTTATCTTGAGTGGCACTATAAATGTCCACCTGCCTTTGTGGGGCATGTGCTGCTAAAGATCAGCTACTCTCTGTGGCCAGGGGAAGGACATAACCAGGGAAAATGGGATGGGAAGAGAGAGGGGTAATTTTACTGAAGTGATCTGCTTTTTACCCCGTCTCTGAAAGTGCCACGGAATTATAGCTGAGCAGGGCAAGCAGGAGCTGGCAAGAGCACTTGGCTGGCTGTGGCAGTGGCCAGTGATTGCCTGGAAGAAACTGTATGGATTGCACTACCCAAAAGTCATTATCTGCTGAAGTGCAGAGCAATTGCTGTGGCAAAACCCCACGGAGCTGGATAGCGACAAGTGGTTAGTGCAGGGCACCAGGGGCTCCTCACCCGGGCTCCATCCCAGCCAGAGCGAGAGCAGTGCTGGGTGAGGGGCAGAGCTCAGCCAGCCCTTGCTGGCAGCAGGGTCACGCTGCTCACATGTCTAACAGTGAAGGAGAAGCTGGAAAAGGCTTTTCTGGGGATTTGCTTGGATGGTTTGTTGTTTTTAAAAGGCTGCATAGCAGGGTCAAGTTACTGCCTGTGAGGAAGGGAATTGTGCCATCTTTGTTCCCTTGAACAAAAAAGCACAACTTTTTAGGAGTTCTGTGTATCTTGTGTAGGGCAGAGACAACTGAGCTACTGCCTTTGGAGCCCCTCTGCCTAGGTTGCTTTCAGGCCAAGCATGAGTTCACTGCAAGAGGAGTTTTACTGAGGGAAAGAAGCTGCCCTGGCCTGTCTCCAGCTGACCCAAACTTGTTACCTGTTTACAAAACAGCTAAATGTCCATGAATGCAATTGTATATCTGAAAAACTGGGCTGTCTCCTACTAAGCTGCAGCTGCCATTGGGGTAAATGACACACAGCTTTGTTTCGTGCTGGGGAGTGGAAGAGAAAAGGAGGTTTGGGAAGTGTTGCATTCTCCAAGGTCTGTGGAACATGGTTGGTAGGAGTCCTTCCCTTCCCTTGGACCGGGTGTCCCCGAAACACCACAGTTCTGCCTCAATCCTTATCTTGCTTTTACTTTTATTTTACATCTGTATGTCTCTAATGAGGCACCTAAGAGAAAGCATGTTCGTGGTCTTGGCCATACCCTTCTCGTTCCTGTTCAGCTAGTGCCCTCACAGCCTGGCCTTGGGGTGGAGGAAACCTCCTGGTGAGACCATGGGAGGCAGCAGAGAGGGGTAAAGGGTGACCTGGGATATTTGGAGGTAGCTGGAGAGGGAGTGGCAGTGACAGGTGAGGGGTGAGGGCAATAGAGTGGGTACTTCCCACCCGGGGTGTTTTTCCTTAGCACAGGCAGGGGAGATGATCCTCCCACTGATATTTCTCTGTCAAGTCAGCCACTCAAGAAAGGGAAACAGAGTCGGGACTGAGGGTCCCCTTCCTTCCCCCAAGTGTCTCACTAATAGCAGCCTGGGATGGATTTCCAGCTGGGTTAATTACCTCTAATTGCCTGCAGCTTTCTGGCCAGCCTCACCTCTCCCCAGGAGGTGATGGCCCCAGTGGGAACAGCTGAGATTTGATGCCCAAGGAGCTGCTCCTGCTGCCTGTGGCCAGACACCACCTGCACACCTCTACCCCCACTGCCCAGCACTGAATTGCTTTGGGCATCCTTGTAAGTTCAGGTACTGGGGGAAAAACAAATGTTTTGGTTCCCACTAGTTTGATAAAAACTTTAGAAATGTGCATATAAAAATAATGGTTTTTCCACTTGGGTTTGTTGTCACAGATTTCCTTCAGCTGCCTGACACAGTTCATCTCAACTGCAGCATTATGTACTTTCTGGGAGCTGTAATGGGAAAAAATGACCCTTGAAAAGAGAGTTCAAAGTATTCCTATAAGAACACAACAAAGTTTTCCTTTCCTTCCTACCCCAAAGCTAGCCTTTGGTTTGTGTGCTTGAAAAAAAGAAAAAAAAGCTGTTTAAGAGGTTTAGGTGCATTTGGTATCTGTTTATGCAAAATCCAGGGCTTAGTTGTGATGAGATAAAAGCAAATCTGGCTTTATTGTTTCTCTTCTGCATTTAAGTGATCACAGAAAGAGCAGCCGTAGCCCAACTGCTCAGACACGCTCTTTTCACGTTTGGTTGTTGCTTGTATTAGTGTTAAGTCAGACTTTGAAATGAATTTTCTGCACATTTGTTTCTATGAAGTTTGGCACAAAGCAATTCAAAGCTTGGCATGGCAACAGTGAAGGGGAAGCAGTTCAGAAATCCAGGGAAACGAGGCTGGCAGCATTTCAGCGTTATTTACCTTCCTCTATAATCTCACTCGTGAATACTGGGACTAGTCAAAAATATGCTGTGCTCCTCTCCATTCTCCTCCTTCATTAACCTGTGGTACTCGTTAACCGACGAACCTCTGGGCTTCACGTGATCCTCTGATGTCCATCACGAGTAACTGTGCTAATTAAGCAGGTAACCGGATGGTTCGGCACGGGAGTGCAGTTCCTGAGGTGGAATGGACACGTCTGTGAGCTACGAGAGTGCTTTGAGTAATAATATATAGCACTAATAAATTAAATTTTGGAACTCTGTAAAAATTCATGCTTCAAGGCTTAAATTTAACCTCTGTCAGGGGTAAGACCACTGTTGGCATAGATTGTCCTGTGTTTACCAATTAAGGAATTTCTTGTAGCTTCCTCAGAAGGCTGCTACTGGCTGGCTTTGAAGGCAGGATTGCATCTAGGCAGAGCATTTGTCTTATTTGGGTGGCAGCTCTTACAACAGGTGCACTGACCCAGGGGAATAAAGCAAAAATGGGCACAGCTCTATGAACGCAGGAAACATTAACTGGGGTTTAGTAATTGTGCTGGGGTTTGGGAGATGGACTGCTAACTTTGTTCTAGGCTTCCGATGTGTTTTGGTACAATACAGGCAATTTTTCTGTGCCTTTGCTCACCTGCTTTCAAATAAGAAAATACAATCCCTCTTCTGACACCTTTTCAGTCAAAACACACACCCTCCACTGAGCAGGGATCAGTTCTTGCTGTGGGCTGGTACAGTCACTACCTGGCATCATGGAACACTGAATTTGAGGATTTTCATTTTTAGCTGTGATGCTGCTGCCATTCTTGATGATAAGGATGACAGCTGTAGCTGTGCTTTTTCTGAAGTTTATTGGTTTCAGCATTTATTTTAATGTTTCATTTTCTTACAGTAAAAACTACTTTTCACATATAACAGCATGTTAGTTTGACTTTTCAGTTGTGAGGATGGATAGTAAAGACAACCAGGAGTTGGCAGAAGGTGAAGTAATTTGACAATATCTCTAGAATCTGAATGAAGAAATGAGGGGTAATTTATGATAAAACACTTCTTTTGCAACACACATTCTGTCTTATTCACACAGATTTAATGAAAGAGATACCACAGCACAAGACACATCTGAAATCTCAGGAGCTGGGGAGATGCTGTCATATAATTTGTAGCTGTTTTTTCATGTCTGGCAATAAAATAAGTTATAGATGAAAAAGATGAGTTAGAGAGGAAAAGCAACTCTGGTTGGACAAGCAATGTTTCCTAGTCATGTGCACATGAAAGCCAGAAATATAACATATGAAATAACACATAAGAAGAAATGGAAAAAAAAATGCTATCCTGGGAAATGAGAGCTTGAGAATCTGAAAGGCAATTACTGCTTCAGAGAGGGAAGATTTGGAAATGTCATTCTGCTGTATTTGTGCTATTATACAGTGCAATTTACTGGCAGGTAACAAGCTCTTTGAAAGAAAAGCTGATGATAGTCCAGTTACTGTGATGCTGTGAACACACAACCCAGGAAAAAAAATTGCCAGAGAGAAAGAGCTAGAAAATGGTGTGGTCTCTAATTAATTACCCCTCTGCCTTTCACTTGCCTGGCCAGACCACTTTGCTCTACCTCTCTCCACCCCAGGGTATTACTTATCACCCATCCAGCCTCTGAGAGCTGCAAAATCATCATTCAGTACCTGTAATACGGCAATTCATTTGCAGCTGCTACTGCCCCAATCTTTCATTCCTCTCTGCTGCTCACACCAAGGAGTTCAGAAAGGTGCCTCCAGGAGCCTGAGGCAGGCAGAGAGGACGTGTGTGTGTGATGTTGAGGTGCTGGAGTCTGTGCAGCCCTCCCTGTGCAGACACACTGGCTCGTGGCCCAGCACGTTCTTGGGCTGCATGTCACATTCACGTGCAGCCTCTAAATGCATTTAATTGATCTTTATGGCTACATGCTTGTCTTCCACCTGGCTCAACGTGAGGTTTTAATTGGCTACCATGTCACACACATTAATAATAAATATGGCAATTAGCTAAAATTGTGCTTGTTATTTGGGTAACTCCTCTGTGTTATGTATCATGCATGAAGGCACACCAGAGCTCCTGTACAGCCTCACGACTGAACACGCAGGCACATACTCAGACCTCGTGCTGGGGATGGGCTCCTGTGCCTGCAGCAGTTAATGATGCCAGTGTTTCATCCCAAAAAAATAGCGACTTTTGATATTAGGTGATACCTACAAAACAGGTTTATGTGTGAGACCATTTGCAACTGTGAAATCCCTTAACATAAAATCGCTTGCCCACATCTCACCTGTTTTCTAGCCTGTAGGGAAGGTGTGAAGGCTGTTAGTTGTTTCGTAGGCTGGGAATGAAAGACCAGTGCCCCTGTTCTCAGTTCTGTTTCCCAGGGAAGTCTGAAGGCACTCTTGATGATGAACTGCTTTGAAAAATGTAGCCCTTAATTTTGGCAACTCTTTGAAGATAAAATGTTTTTATTGTTGGTGTTTCCAGCTTCCAACAGATGTCAAATTTGTGGCATTGTGTTTCTTTCTCCCACCAGTCAGAATAAGGCAGGGCCACAACCACCTTGTAATAAATAGAAGAAAGGAAAGTGGCTTTGTCAGGCCTCTGATGAAATACTTGTGTTGGATTTTGTATCAGCTTTGAGATGGGAATTGGGCTGTTTTTTGTTCATCGTTAGCTGACAAACAGGATTAAAATCCTATTTATGCTCAGTCTCTGGCTATTGTTGACACTGTCCTGTATAATCCTACTGCTGGGTTATCAAGCTCCATCATAAAAATAGTCAAGGTTTATTCCCCTCCATCACTGAGAGATGCTTTTCATATTCTCTATCCTTTCAGGGTAAGTTGATTTGACACCTAATATTTCAAGACAGAGTCTATTATGAAAGCAAAATTAGGCAACATTTATTCTCTGATTTCCTTTATAAACTCCAACATATCTTGGCACACTTCACTTTTTTATCTCTGACTTATGCATAAGAGATGAAAGTTATCACTGTAAAAAATGTTAAAATCGTTAAAGATGCTGTCACAGGTGACTGATATTTATTCATGCACATCTAGGGGGCTTCTAAGGCTGATGGTGTGGTTCAATAGAAATTACAGAGTGGGAGTTTTTTTTAGTATTAGCAGTTGTTAAGTGTGTCAAAGCTGGTGAAGTCAGAGGAGTTTTACAAAGACAAATGTACAAGAAGCATGACAGCTGGTGAAATTCATTGATGAATTCTAGTAAGATGGATTGGAGAGAATTGCCTCAACTTCTTATGTGCTGGCGGATTTTAAATTAATTATATTTTAACTGCTTTGGAAACAGACCTGAGAACAAATTTGTGGAGCCCAATGTAAGTGGCTGTTCAATAAATGAAATATGTATAGAAAAGTAATCATCATTTTAGCTGTGTACAGAATGAAAAAGAAATCAAACACTGAAAATATTATTACAGTGCCATTAACATAAATCAATTGCATGCTCTATCCTCAGAATCTTTTTTCATTTCTGGTCATCCTATCTCATAAAGTCTTTAATGGTTATAAAAAGAGTGCAGAGATTGACAGTAAAAATTGATTAGAGACGTGTAAAGATTTTTGTAAGAAGGGAGGCAGCGGGCTGGAACTGCTTAGAAAAAAGCTTTAGCTGCACTAGGAGACTTGAGCAGCTCAGCAGGACCAAGACAGGTTGTAGGTGCTCAGCGTGGTCCCTCCATCACCTTGCTCACATCCTCCCTAACCCTCAGGGCCCCTGAACTCTATAAACCAGTTGGGATTTTAGTTCAAGGCCCCAGAGCTCAGGGTTGTGGGCCTGAGTGGCAGCTCTTGCTCCAGCTGTGGGTCACTTTGGGACAGACCAGCTGGCCCCAGCCCAGCTTGGGCTCTTCCTGAGACTGCTGCTTATGGAAACAGTCAAAATGGACCAAAACACTTTTTTAAAAGGCACAGCTCTCTAAAACACAGACTGAAGGTCTCACTCTTGAGAGATGATTCTATCCCACAAACCTCTTGGTGGAAATGGGATTTCAAGGCTTTCCTGTTAGGTCCTCACCCAGGTCCCTTGGTTTGGGAATGTGTAGCACAATGTACCAGCTGGCTCCGGGGTTTTAACTCCCTGTCCTCTCCAGCACCAACTGCGAAAATGAATCTGCTGGAACTTCTGTATTATGCTAAAATATTTGCCACAGGATGCACACCCATTGCTTAATAGGATTTTTAAAAACCCCTAGAAGTTTCTGCAGGTAAAGAGAGCATCTATCTGGTTTATTGGGCAAGCTAAATATTTTTGAGGATATGTTATCTCACGCTTTGAGATATAAGTCAAACGTGCAGCTACAGCAGATTCAGGCAATGGCTCCCTTCTTGGCAGGTTGCTCTGCAGTTTTGTGCCGTTCCTGGGAGGAGAAGCGCTGGCTGTTGGGATTCCCAGATGTGATGCAACTGGGAGTTCCCTAGGGCACGCTTCTCACGGCGTTTCAGCAAAGGGGAAGGAAACCTGTCTCCCCTGCTGTTGCATTTGGGGTGGGCTCAGCCTCACACTCCCACAGGTGCCTCTGGCACCTTCCTACTTTCCTCCTGATAAAATGGAAGAGAGAAACAGCATTTCTGAGGTGTAAATAATGTTTAACAAGTGGGCCTTGGAGTTGTAAAGGAACTCCTGCACTTACGCTATAATCATTTTGGTGGTTGATTTAGAGCCAAATCCTGCTGGCCTGACTGAAGCAATTAGCCTGATTATTGCCAGAGGGATGCTCATGCAATTAAGGTGAGCAGTGTTTGCTCTTTATTCTGGAAACCAGTTGTCTGTGTAAAAGTAGTTGACACAGTGCAGTGGTGCTCAGGCAGGAGGGTGATGGGCTCTGAGACAAACCTTCAAACCCCGACAGAACCTGGTGTCTTTCACAGAGGAAGGATGGACAGATGGACATTGTCTGACACTGCTCTGAGGGGAAAGCGAAAACTGACAGTGAGAGACGTGTCCTGGTGTGTTTGCTCCGTGGGATTGCAACTGTTGTTGTTTCCCCAGCTTCTCAAAAGGATGGAACTGGCTCATTAGATCTACAATTGCCATTTATCAAAAAGAGCATCTGAAGTCTTCAGTGATATTTCCCCCCGCTCTCTCCCTGCTATTTCTAAGGCACCTATCAATGTGGTGCAGAAGAACCATCTGGATACCTGGCTAGTGACCAGCAGGCTGTGATATGTGAGGGTTTTAAATAGAGACAGGAGAATGGAGAGTGGAAAGAGCAGACAAACAGCATCTTTTAATGGAGGCTGAAGAGGGTATAAATGAACTGAAAAGCAAAGAAGGATGGAAAAATACTTTTTCTTCAAGTTTTCACAATGAAAGCAGCAGGGTATGTTAAATCTTCTAGAAACCTCCCTAGGAATATTTAAATTGCCTGGGAAGTATTCCTGCAATGAGCAGGGCTGCTGCATTGACTCTGAGGATGAACACTCATCACAGAGCAGGAACACCTCTGCTCAGGAAACTTCTTCCTGCCCTGCCAGGAGAACCTCTGCACCTTGCTCTGGATGCCAGCACTTGTCTGCATTCACAGCTCAGGTGTGCTGGAGTTTTACTAAGGGCAGGCACAGCTTTGGGCTCAAGAGTTCTGACTTATCCCTCCCCCTGAATTCAAGGAAATTTAGTGGTTTTATTTGACTCTGAAGAAATAAAATACACTTTACAATGTGGGAATTTGCCTTTTTGATGGATCTGAAGGGTTTATGAATAGCCTAGTCCAAGGTTTTAGTGTGAAGCCACTTGTGTGGTCTTCGTGATGTTGAATTCACTCATACCAACAGAGTTTACTCTTTTTGTTAGCACTGTCCCCCACGTGGGTGCCTGTGTGTGCACAAAGTAATGGCCCAGTCTGACAGAATTTCTTTGCTAAGAAAACTTCACTTGTCAATTACTGGGAATTTTCCCTGAACTCTGATGGTTCTGGAGCAGAGTTCAGGCTTCTGGTGTTATGATAGAATTTTGCAGGTTCAGTGATGGCTTTTGACAGCTCAGGTCCCAGTAGGGAAAGACTCCTCACTTGAAATCAATCAACTTTATCACACAGGAAAAAAGAAAATTGAAACCCACCTGAAGCTCAAACCTGCTTTAACAGGGGCTCCTCTCTGACTGAGCTGTTACTGCAGATATCTCTACACAATGAGCATATTCATATAGGGAAACATCAAAAGATAGGTGCACCTAACAAAGGCATCCTGTTCATGCGTAATGCGCCAGATAAATTGTTTTAAAATGCAGAGGGTTTTTTTGAGTTCTTAGTGAATAAGTGCATCCACATATGCATCTCTGAAGAGTTTTTTAATTAATTGCTTTCAGTCATTTCCTTTTATAAAATTAGAACAATGATGGAATAGACTAGCTGTGGAGTTTGGCCGAGGAAAGATTATACTAATCCACTTGAAATACGACTAAAACAGAAAGTAAGGAGAGATAAAAGCAATTTTTTTCCCAAAGCTTGTTTACCTGTGACAAAATCCTTCCAAATCAGCTGCAAACAAAATACTGGATCAGCCAGGTTAAACTCGACCAAAAGAGATTTTGCTTTGGACTTCTTGGGATATTTCATATCCAGAAAGTTTGTCCCGTGATGCTTATAGCAAGATGGGGGCATACATGTTTCGCGCAATAAATAATTAGGAGAGCAACAGAGCTTTTAAAGAGCAGAGTGGCACCCAGATCAACTTTGCTATATGGAAGCAAACAAAAACGGGGAATTTGTCAGAAATTTTTATATACCCTGAGGCATCACTAAGAGTGGTTTTCAAGAGTCAGGGGAACTTTCATTTGCATATTCTCCAGTTAATAAAAGTCTATGGTTACAAATGAACTTCCTTTGTTCCCTTCATAGGTTATTGCTCCCTAAGCCTTGAACTATATGTTCTTTGTTGAAGGAATAAAAAGATGTCCTAGTTAATGTGATGCTTTCCCCTCAGACTTTCTTTCAAAACTCTCATTTTCCAGAGCAGTAAACTTTGCCAAACCACTACAGCCCTCCATCCACCTGCTCCACAAAGACTGGTCTTCACAGCTGAATCAATTCTTCCCCTATCACCACAACAGCAGCTCTGGAATTCCACATATGAGCTTAAAAAGGTCTCATCAATAACCAGATGGACCCTGACAATCAAACACCAATGAGTGTGGACACACTCTTGTCCTTCTTTGCCCTTCAGCCAGCCAGTCCTGGGCTCTACAACACGGTGTCATGGTCAGCCTGTGGTTTTCTGAAGCCCATTTCTGCAGCAGTCTCACCGGGTCATTAAGGCAGAGCAATTTAGGGGTGTTCAGCTGTGCCAGGACTGTGGCTGCTCCTTGCTCCCTGTGCCTGCACCTGACTGCTCTTCTCCTGCTTTTCTTGCACCTGCTCTGGACCAAAACCAAAGCACAGTTTTTAGGAGGTTCCATGAGCTTGGAGGGCCAGGAGAGCCTGGAAAGTGCAGGAGTGGGTGGATAGATGGGAATGGGAAGGCAACCAGAGAACGAGGGGCAATGCCAGCCCTGGGGCAGCCTGGCTGATGGGTTCCCTGAGCTGTCGCCCCAAAAAAGCCCATACACCCCTAACCGAGGTCAGGGAGTTGGTGTACTTGGCAGCAGCACTGAGGAGCACCTGGACAAAAGTCTCCAGGAGGATTTAATATTCCTTTATTCCCTCTGACTTTGATTTAACCATGGGCTATGATGTTTTAAGTACCAGATATTAATTAGAAGTGGTAGTAGGTCCCAAAGGGGCCATACTCCAGATCTTCTCACCATTCCTAGTTTGGCTTATTTCAAGTTACTGCTCTGAAACATTATTTATGCACTCAGGAGCCTGACATTTATAAGGCCTAACTAAATTTGCAAATAACTAATGGCTGTCAGTAAGGAGTAACACTCTGCTGAGGTGGAAAACAGCTTGCCTACAAGTAAGAGATAGCTGAGTATATTGGATGTTTTCTGCAGCTCTTCTTTAAGGCAGGCAATGTTATTTTGGCCCTTCTTTGGTACCACGCCTAAGCAGGCACACAGGGATGGTGATATATGGAGGGGCAGTATCCAGGATGGCAATCTTGGAGGGGTGAATCACTTTGGGCTTAGGCAGAAACTTCACTCTGAGCTCTGATCCTCTGACAGGGAAGTGGGGAAGTGGGACAAATGCTCTTTTGGCTCCTCTGGTCTTCAAAACCCTTCTGGCAGTGGTTGATTTAGGACAATGCAGTGGTACACAGAGTGGGAGGAACACTGAATTCAGGCAAAATTGCTGGGTACCTGGGGATGGCCGGGGCATCCCATTTGGCACAAGCAGAGATGAAAGTTATTTATGGGTAGCAGGACAGCTTTGTATTAAGAAAGAAAAGGTATCTGAACACATAATAGGAGTTTTAACAGTATTCTAGGGGGAATTTCAAGTTGGGATTTCGTTCCAGACTACATTGAGTCAATTTTTGTCCTAGCAAAGAATCTCTGTATTTGTTCTGACTTTAGTTCCTCTAATTCTTATTCTCTTACTCTCCCCAGGCAGTATCAGTCTGGTGTTACGTGTGCCCTGACAGAATATGAATACATGTGTGTTGCCTGTAGTGACTCTCACTGTGTGACTCACAGCACTTGCAATTTAGGCCCTTCTATTTTTAGAATAAAAAAGGATATCTATGATCACAGGACTTTAAAATAATTGAAAAGGTAAAAAGGGGCCATCTGACGGGGGTGTAACTGCTGGTTGCCTCTATGAAGTCCTAGCAACCCTGTTGATTCAGCTCACACCAGACTTTCTATATAAAGTATGTGGACAATAGAGCTCACTCAGTGGGAGACATGAGGTTTCCTCCTATATGACATAAGCACAGTGAAAAAATATCTCAAAAGGCAAATATATTCATGTTTTATAACCGTTTCCCCTTGATTTGTTTCTGAGTAAAAGAGCTTGGTGTTTTGACAGCTGAAATTTTTCAGTGTTTGTGAGGAAATATGTTTGACAGAAATTCTTCACCCAGCTGGTTTTGACTGCTTTTAAACCATATATTAGGTGATAGTTTTCTTATCACCTGCCATTTTCACAACTCTTCCATACCTCCATGGCACGTTATCTGACCCCTGCATGACAAAAGGTAAACTGTGTCACCCCCTTGCTTGGTGGCACTTTTGGTGAGCACAGGAAGGGATTGGCAGCAACATCTCCAGGGCTTGCTGTGGGCTGAGTCTGATAAGACCATAAACCTTGAGGTTAATGACCCAAATTCCCTAGATTCATTGTTAGAAATGGTACTTGTATATTAGGTGTTCCTGCTGTTCCCATTCCTACCTCCTCTGTACCTGCTCTATGTGCCACTGATCCTTCCTTCTGCCAGGCACCCTTATTTTTCCCCTCTTTCAGTGTTTTCTCCTGCACTCACTGCCTCACTGTTGATGGTCCCCTGTTGGCTGTCTTCGTGTCACAGAATGTGCAAGACAGGCACAACAGGAGAGGTTATCATGTGGAAAATTTAGAAATTTCCATTATGGTGTTTTTTCCTTCTAAATTGGCTGCACAAACACTTTCCACTGGCACTGTGGACTTACACTGGAGAGTTGGGGAGACTATGGGGACGTGGCAAGTGCTGTGAGAGAACGGCCCATGCAGGGCAGGATGGATGATGCCGACTATTCATTTTAACAGAGCTGCAGGAATTCAAACACTTTTCATGAATATTCATATGAAATTGAAAGCTGTTTAACCTGGCTCTCACATCTGTCTGGTGGGAGCACTTCAGTGCTTATGTGTTGCTCGTATGACTGCTTGCAAGATGTGAATTTTAAACCTGACTGCTCAGAGAGTGATGGAAATCCAGTATGAAACAGTACACTTGGTTGTGAAATTTGCAATTCGCCTTCTGCCAGTTAGCTACACAAATCAGCTAATCAAGGAACACCACAGGATTGAACCAAGCAACACAGTATGAATTTGCAAACATTTGCCATTCCCAAAAGATCTGTAAGCCATGAGTTGTTCGCTGAAGAAAGCCCTAAATAATACCAAATAAATAAATTAGAAAATTATATGACCTCCACAGACAATTCATAACAGAAAGGGCAAGTGAGATTCATGGCAAAAAGTATTCCTTGAGCTTCAGAAGAAAACAGGGAAATCGCTCCTCAGCACAGTGAATCAATCTGATGTAGTTCGCTTCACTATCTGCTGCACAGTGATGGAATGATGAGAGATTTGGAGTCACTTCTGACAGGCTCTCAGAAGAATGGGTATTTGGCCCTGGCAGAAGTTTTTGTAAGTGGCCAATTTGTCTGGGATAGTTTTGAGAGCAGATTTAGTTTTGGATCCCGGGATTTGCATTATGTCGTATTTTACAGCTGAAAATGCCTGAAACATTAACTTCCTTCTGCCACAAAAACTGCCTTTGCATTGTGCCCTGTCTGGAGCCCTGTGTTCAGCTGCATTCCCTGAGCACCACGGTCTGTATTTCCATTGCATCTTTACCACATTAGTCTTGTTTGCACTGCCCATTTCCCAGAGGTGCTGAGGAAGTTGCCCAAGTCTCCCTAGGAAGTCTGGGCACAGGTTGAACGCAGTCTCCCACCTCCTCATGGTTTTACCCCTTCAGACCCTTCCCTCAGAGAGGCAGTGAGGTAAAAAAAGTAAAACTGTCTAAGCCTCTGGACAAAAGTGAGATGGAGAAGAAAAGCCACATACTTGATTTCCACATGCATTGCTCATTTCTGGCACAGACTTAATATCTCTGCATAATAACTCTTTGATCCATACTGCAAACTGCTACAACAATTTCTTTGGAAGAAAGTTTTCACTGTTATCTTTATGTACTCAGTAGAGTACATAACACAGGTTGAAATGATTTCTCCCCAAATTTGCAATGCAAAGTAATGCAGTTAACTGAAAAGTTCTTGCTTGGATCAAATGGGGAATATTTATGTTTCTTAAAAGCAATTCTTACCATTCCTGGTCCAATATTGCTTCTTTTTGGCACAACCAGTATTCACTTAGACTGAATGCATTTAGCACTTTTGTTGTTAAATTGTCATTGGTGTTTTGTTTTTAAATGAATTATGTTACGACCTGTTTACAATGCAGTAAAACACACTGAAGTTTGCCTTAAAGGGAACATTAGTTAGGATGAGTAAATTCAAATTACTTGGTAAGTCCCTGCTATATAGGAATTATTTTTCTGATGAAGATTTAATGAAAACAATCAGTCTAACAGAATTCTCGGAGTTGTGAGCTTTTAACAACAGTATTGTGAAGTATCCTCACTGACATCCACATTAAAGTAGATTTAAAATGGCATCATAACCTTAATTTTCAAATTTAGCAGAGCAAGTGACTCCATGCCTCTTGCTGCAAGATATGACTCTCAGCTTCTTTAAGTGCATTTTTAATAGGTCCTGTAAGAAGCATTTCCACAAGCAGAACATTTTATTGTTACTAAATACCACTCACTCTGAAGTCTCTCTGTTGTTTGGAAATGAAACTTTAATGAACAAGTCAAAACAATTCATCAGCCCAGGGAACATCACACTCAGATCAAACACACCAAATGATAGGGGCTCTGCATATGCACGGAATATGATTCTCACTCATTATGTTCCTGCTGCTCATCCTGGCGAGGCTCACACACACTGACAAAAACACGAACTCGCAGCTCAGCCCTGCCCAGGACCCCGTGCAGACCCTGCTGCCCTGCCTGGCCACGCAGACCTGACTCTGATGTTCGGACATTTTCTTGTCTGGTGATGCTAAATAGGCACATCATGAAAAAGTACATGAGGCTTCTAACTTTGCCTGTCACCTCTTGGACTTCTGGCTGGGGAGAAACAAGCTTTTTCAAGGGGAAGCTTTCCTGTTATCCTACTGCGTGTTCATTCTCCCCCTCAGCCCTCTCAGCATCCAGCTGAACGTTGTGTACATCCTGCCCCACGCTGGTTTCTCAGGGGGAGGAGGGTGCCAGGGAGCTGGCAGTGACACGGGAGGAAATCATGCCTTTTTCTGTCTGAAACTACAATTCTCGTCCAGCAAAACATTGCCAACAGTGCAGAGAAAGCTTCGATTATGCAAAATGGATGGACACATCACGCCTTCTTTTGCAATAGGTTATAACCTAAGGAGTTCCTCACCCGGAAAATTCCTCCCACCACCTTCCCCCGCGAATGTTTTCCCCCTTTCAAAATGACATGGGTGACACTCCAGGCGCATTTTACACATTAGTAGCATGTCTCTCTCATCTTACAGGCTCCATAGCTTTCCTCTTCCCCTTTTATTTTAGGGCAGCTTCCCCCTCTCCCTTCTCCCATCTCAGAAACAGCCCGGCTGGCTCGGTAGGAAAGGAGTAAAGTGTTTTCTCGCATGACCTCTATGTATTTTACGCCGCGGGAAGAACAACGTGGAATGCACACTCAGCAGGCAGCGAGGTTTGAGCCAGTTTGTCCTCGAGGCATTTCTGCCATAAAACACAGGACTATCCACAGTATTTCCACCCCCGGCTCTCCCCCCATCCCAGCGACCCCTCCCCGGCGCTGCCGCCGCACCTGGCTGCGCTCGGAGAGCCGGGGAGCAAAGCACAAACAGCGGGCACCAAACAGCAACAGCTCCCTTTGTTTCCCATGCAAATCCTACCTCCGATAGTTGTCACATCTTCCTCCGAGGCGAAGCCTAATTATTAACAAGCAGAGATCCAGCGGAATCCTCCGAACCGCCACCGGTTGTTAAGTGCTGTCATCGTTCCCTCCTGGTGCTTAAACCTTTTTGGACCATTAATGTCACAACCCCTGCTAACTCATCGCTTAGTACTCGCTGCTCAAAATGTCTGAAATAGTTTGGAAGGACAATAGGAATGACAGGCACATTAGACAGCCATGCTTGAAATTAGTTTTCTCCAGCTGACTTAAGGCTGCTTCGTAGTGCTTTTAGGCATGCACTCCGTAGGGTTTATTAACCTAGGCTAGACATGCCATTCCTGCTTTTATTCAGGGCTGTAATAGGATGGCTGCTAGGAATGCAGCGATAGGTCTAACTCCATTCATCCCTCCGTAGTTCTTAAACCTCCCTGGGAGAGGAAATAGCTTCAGTCATCCTTAAACTTACTGAGGCTACTGCTTCTGCAGAGCAGGCTTTCACACATTGTTTTGAAACTAAAGAGAAAATCCCTCCCGGCAGTGGAAGGTGCCGTAGCTCTCCTGGCTGATGCGAACGGCAAGAGGAACCGGCAGCATCCGCCCCCGCCGCAAGCTGAGGCTGGCGCAGGACTTAGTGGAAGTAGCGATTGGAAGCTGAAAGTTCTTAAAACTCTGTGAGGCAGCTGTGGCATAAAGAGAACGAGGGGGATGTAGGGACCGTGCTGTGCTTTGTATGCACAGAGTCACAGATGTGCACTGCGCTTCTCAAAAGGCAAAATACTGTTTGCAGATGGCAGGGACTCTTGCAATCTAAATTTCTAAGTAAGCAGCACCTGGGATGATGGTGGGCAGAAAAATTAGAGCAATGCACAGCATTCGAGGTGCCTGTGATGTGGAGAAGAGAGGTGGTGAGAGATGCTACAGGACACTGCAGTTTTCAGTAAAGCTGTGCTAATCACCACATTCCAGCTCAGAGACATTAGTGCTCCGCAGAGATCTTGGAGCCTCTTTCTTCTTGGCTGCCAGTTAATGACCGGCCCGGGTCAAGATGCAGCAAGCCTTGTTAACATCTGCTGCCACTGGCGTTGCTGATCTCAGTGTGGTCCCTAGTGGACAAAAGTAAGAGCCACCAGCACAGATGTGTCTCCGCCAGCAGCAATGGCACACATGGGCTGAAGGACTGGAGAGGCACCCTGGAGCCAAGGCACGCTGGGACAGAGCAAGTGGGAAGTTAGTTCTTTTGCTGCTTGTTCCACACCTGCCTGTTTTTTTAGTGCCACCTGGTTCACAGCCCTTTGCCCTAAATGAAAATACCATTCAGGAGACAGCTCAGAACTGAATGGTGTTGGGAGAAATTAAGGAGGAAAGCAGATCGCGTTGAAACCCCAGCTATGGCTGCCTCACACCCTGGGAATGAAAGGGTTAGGATAGCACTAATGCCGGATTTGCTTTACCAAACAGCACATCAGTGTTCATGCACAGCCTGGGCCACTGGTCTCTCATGCATTGGCTTTCACTGAAACTATGAGTGAAAGCAAGCTTGTTGCTGGTGCAAGCCAGCCGTAGATGGGGACATCTGGAGGGACCACGAGCATGATGTTTGCTTGTGAATCAGTGCTGCTCCCGGCAGAGCTGCCTTTGCACTCTGCGCTTCCCCATGTCCGTACTCGCTGTTGCTCTTGGATGTCCTCCCTTCCCCTCTTCACCCACTGCTCCTCACACAGTCAGTGGGTTGGAGGGGAGGGCTCAAGTCTCCAGTTTTGTTTCTCAGTTTACAGTGGGGTATTATTAGTACATTAAGCTTCTCCCAGAATTGGTGGCAGCAAAGGGAACTTTGAATTTTGTAGTCGTGGATCTCAGGGTGGGCAACTACATGCTGACTGATAGCAGGGCTGACTGAACAATACCTGCTTTCTGAATAATTTAAAGAATTTTTTTCCCTGTCACCTATCTTGCATCTTTCATATGCCCTTCATTCACCCTAAGGCAGAAAAAGAAAAGGGAAAAAAAGAAAAGTTCTCCTTGTCCCAAGAAATATACTTCTGTCTCACTAAGGGTCTCGCTGTGCCATTGATTTGTAAGCGGGATGACACAGCAGTTCAAGAGGCATAAGATTCTAGTTGGAGATACTCAGGTCTAGGAGTCCTAACTTTGCTGATGATCTTCTGAGAGATTTCAATACTGAACTGGACAAAAGAGTGTTCAATGACAGGTTAAAGCAGGTGGTAGTTGCCACCCATGTTCACAGTTCCTCAGTTGTGTATGCTGAATATAAGGAGGTTCATAAATAATGGATGACTATCCCAGCTCCCCCTCCCTCAGTACACCTCCGCCAGGGTCATCCCAAAGTCCTTCACAGTAAGTTAAAGTCACTCAGACTTGGGGGCAGCAGGTGACAGGTGTCTGTGAGAGCTGCGTGACTGAATGGAGAGGGGAGGTTCTTACTTTGGGTGGTAATTGAAGGGGGGAATGAACGGTTCAAGGTGTGCAGCCTAGGCTGACAGGGAACGACCAGAAAGGTCTTCTGGGGGCTGATTAGTTCAACACCTTTCAGTCTTAGGGAGATGTTCCATGATACTCCCCTTTTCCTCAGGCTTTTTCTAATCACCGAGCAGCAACAGCAGCTGCCATCAGTGATGGGACTGATGTACCCCCTATCCTTACTATGGCTCTACTGCTGTTGCACTTTTCTGGCACACCAATCTGCTCCTTGCTGGAAAGAAGATACAGGGAGCAGTGGGGTGGTGATCCGATCGGGTATGCCGATTTTCTGTCTTCCTGCACTGGATAAATGTTGCAAACTGGGATTGCTCAGGGAAGCAGAGGGCTCACATGTGCTTTCATTCTGCCTTCCATCAGGAAAATCGTATTCTGTAGGAGAGGAGATTGCTGCTCAGCTGTACAGCAGTGGACCCTCTCTGAGAAAACCCATTGCTTGCAAAGGAGTTGCAACAATTTAAAGTGCATTTGTCGGTTTCTGACCAGTATTTACTTAGGAAATGGCCAAGGAGAATGAAGGATGTGAGGAACTCAGATTTGCAGTTTGCATGCTGACAGTAAGCCAGACAATATAATGAACAGAGCAACTAAAGCATAATTTCATTATGAGTCATCCTCATTATAACAGGAATTTGATAGATATGTATAACTAGGAAGTGTAACTATCACTTACAAATACACATTTCTACTTGGGAAGGAAAGGGCATGATATAATTAAAGCTTCAGGTTGCACATACAATAACCTTTTCTCCTCCCGTGGTCACAAATTGTCTAGGAACAGTATGAGAATATTTTGAAGTTGCATACCTATCAGATAGCATTCCTTCTACCCACTTGCTGAGTCTTTTTGAAACAGCAGCAGGTAGTCTCACTAATCCATAGATACTTAGTGTGAATCCTGTATTAAAGGAATTGCAGGAATGATCTCAATGGCTCTTCCACGCTGGGTGTCTGTGTAGAGTGTCAGTGCTCAGTGCAGCATTAGCCTGGCAGGGCTGCAGGTGTGACGTGCACAACAGGTAACAGGTTGTGTTCAGGATGCATAATCACAGTGCCAGTGACTATTAGTCTAGCAGGAAAAGGGATCCTCCAGAAAGGGCCAAATTCTGTCATGCACATCTAGATACTCCTGGGTGTTGTGGAGCCTGAACTCAGACCTGAGTTTTGCAGAGGGCAGCTATTCCCTAAAAAGGATGAGTCCAGTGTGGGGGAAGATCAATTCCTAACAATTATCTTGGCAATTAATCTCACCTCTGTCATTTAAATGAAAAAAATATCAAGAAACCCTGTTGATGTCAGTCCCCACATTTGCAGCTCTGCCTGGTTTCCCTTCTTTTTCCTGTGGCAGAACAGGCAGCACCTATGTGAATGCAACCCTGTGTTTGACCACAGTTTTGCAGCGTCTTGTGCTGAGAACCACAGGACACCCAAGCGTTCATTTAACTGACTTACATCACAGTGACTGGCTAATCGCTTCCACATGCTGCTTGATTGTCCCCCCTTACATGCCAGCTCTGCCTTTTTCTTGCACAGCTCTTTTTGAGCCGCTTGCCTAAGAGAAAATAACTACATCTGGAGTGTTGTTAAATGACCCAGAAGCTGCTGCTTTGCAGACTGACAGTATTTGATGCAAATAGATGGTTCCTTGCTGTGAAAATCTCCTTGGCTGACAATCCATCGGGTACTTTCGACAATGGTTGTCTGAGTTAAAACACAGGCTCCTCTTTGTATATTCACACTATCATTCTTACAGAGCTGCCGGTATTTAATTCTTCCTGTGCAGTTTCAGTGGAGGCCTTTCTACTCCCCATTTGTGCACCAGCTGCTGGTGCACATCGCTCCCTCTCTTTGCCTTCAGCTTTTGCCATCTGCCACCATCAAGTTGCCCAGGTGTCGGAAATCTTCTTGCTCTTCTCTAGAAAACATTACTCTGCCTCCTTCTCCACTAATTCAACCTTCATTTATATGGAGGCTGATAGATCAGGATCAAACATCTGCTGCGTTTCATACTTCGTGGGGGCGGATAGGGAACAGAGCACGTAGAGTTGCCGGCAAAAATAAAGGCTGGTTAACCCTTCCCTAGCTTTCCATTCCATCTCCAAGGGCTTACGGTTTTCCTGCACTTCTAGATGTGCCAATTAATTAATATTTGCCAGTCAGGATGTTACCTAGAGCAAATATATCCTAAAGCAGAGCTAATTTTCAGAAACATCAAAGCTTTCACATACTGCAACAGTGTCTAGTCCTGCGGTACTGAGGAGCAGCAGAGTTGGAACATATCTAAGACAGATGCCAGCAAAGACACCAGAATAAACCTTTTTTCCTCTTTAGACTGCTCCTGCTGGTGCAAACAGGGGCCACACCACTGACTTTATTATACTTTCCACTGAGATACAGGTCAGGCATCCTTTGTGATTGCCTGCAGGGGAAATCCAGACTCACTGATCACCTTTCACAACAAAGGGTGGTGTAAACTATTGAATTCTTTTGGTAGAGATGATGAAATTAAATGATTTCCAGTGTTCCCAAACCTCTTCAGTAAATCACTGAAGACTGACTGCAAGTTTGAACAGCAACAAACCAGAATCCAACAAAACAGGCTGCTTACACAATGCTGCTTGCTGGGCCCAGCGAATGTTTCCTGCTTAAAGGCTGGTAAAATGTGTATCTGAGGATGCACACCCAGCTGCTGGGGCCAGTCCTCCAGTGTGATTGTTGAGTAATTCCAGCAGGATTTCACACTTCAGCAATTTTACTCTCCTCAGCCTGGTTCTCAGTCCTTTCAGAGCCTGATATTGTGTGAGACTCTTGGGCAGAGATGGTTCCCTGCTCTGAGCAGTTCTGCTGAGCAGCAATTGCTGCCCGCTGCTTTCCCATTTGTTAAGCAATGGATTACTGCTCAGACATTTGCAGGCCACGTTGGTCTAAGCCCTGTGTGCAGTTGTGCGGATTTACTCCTCTCCTGGAACGCCACGATCAGAGGTTGTTTCTCGCTTGTTCAATAATTTCCTGAAGCACTGCTCCAATCGACACCGCTGTGATTTCCCTGCTTTGTGGCAGATAATGCATTGTGCTAGTCACCTTTCACAGAAACACCAAATTGGCGACTCAGATGCTCGCTGATTTTACACACAGTGCCTGGCTGTTTCTCCAACTCTTGATTGCTTTTTCTGTCCACGCTTTCCTATTCCTGTGTTAATATTACTTCTCCAGCAACTTTAGCAAGATATTGCTAGATAATTTTTTTGCCTATTTTGCCACCCCCCTGCAAATCATTTGCTATGCAGAACTCTCCTTTCTTTGGGACTCAAGTATCTCCTTTAATCTGTTCTTCCTTTTATTCTTTACTCAGCTGCTGCTTGCTTTGGTGGAATAGTCACTCATCTGATGAAGCTCATGCTTCTATTTCTGTTCTCCCTCTTTTGAAAGGTCCTTTGCATCAGTGAGATGCCTCTTTGGGTTTCTGTGGTGATTTGGTGCTGTATACTGGGCTCTGAACTCCAGGAGTGAAAGATCAGGTTGTGGAGAGAATGTGCAAAGGGAGAGGGAAGGGGGTTTTGCCATGCCCCAGTGAGGGGGTTTTCAGTGAAGCAATAACAGAAGCAGACAGGTAAATGGCCAGGCCAGGAGCAGGACCGTGGAGAGGCTGTTTTGTAGCACTGTGCCTCAGTTTCCCCACTTGTAAACTAAGAATTATCCTCTGCCTTTATAAATTCCTTTGTGAGCTTTGCCTGAGAACTGAAACAAGATGACAGAAATTCAGCCTTGCTAAGCTTATATTATCTTGCTGATGAACTTTAAATTCAGAGTAGCAAGGGCCTAAAACTGCCTGAGTAGCCTCCAGATTGTACCGGGTGTTTGGTGCTGTGTGGACACACACGTCCGCTCGTGGAGCCACAATGTCTTGGTGTCCCCTGGCTCTTCTGTCTGACACCACCACAGACTCTGGTGGGAGACGCTGTGGGGGTGCAGCCTTGCTCGTAGGGTGAAAGAGGGTTTTGGTGGCAGCTTCACAGCAGCCAGGGAGCAGGAGGGACACTGCCTGGGCTGGACTCAAAGCCCAGCCTGTTTGGAGAAAACGTCTGCTGGAAGGGACAGGAGAAACCTCACACAAGGTGCCACTTTTTAATTTTCCTGATCTATATTCTGCAGCAGGTGCTCAGAGTGGCACATAAATCCACCAGCACAGGATTTATGGTTGTGAACACCAAATATTCACCAAAGCTCAAAATCTCTTCTCAGTTTTCCTGCGGAGTGACCAGAGGGATTTGACTATACTCACTGAGAGTTGTTTGGGATTTATACCTCTGAGGGCAACATTTGGTCCTAAACATACATCTCCACATATATAGAGGTTTTGTACAAGTTATTTCTTCTCCATGAAGAAAAGCTTAGAGTGCCTGTACAAACCTGCCACCTCTTCCCCATCACCACAGCAGCTGAGGACACAGGATGTGTTTATGAATAAATTAGTTGGGGAAAAATGGTATTTGGAAACCAAGCAGAGGCTTTCCAAGAGGAAATAGGCAGAATGATAAAGCTTTGCTTTTAAGACAAGCTACAGGGATACTCCTTTGGCATAAACACACGTTTTTTTCCATGAAAAAACAGATCTCTTTTTTCCACCCTCTCTGATGAATTTTTCAATTCTGCATATGCAAAAATATTAATGTATCATCAAAAGCTGAAGTGGGCTCCAGAGGAACTTAGCCAGTCAGTTATCTCTGGTTTTAATTACTTAATGGTATTTGTTTACATCTGCTTGAAATGATTTTATATTCATTATGGGTATTGAAGTAATGTTTCATTATTTCTGCACTTTCATGAGTTTTTAAATCAGTAAAAATAATTTTTATAAAAGGAACAAGTTGTCCATAGATACACCTGTAATCTGAGCTTTTCTCTGCTCTGAAAAGTTTTAAGAAGATTATTTAAGTTTTTGTGTCTGTACTTGCTCTATTTTCGGAGTCTTAGAAGTAACCTTGACTCGAAATTGTGGCCTCAGAGAGAGGCACAGAAGATGCACTGCAAGCTGTGGAGTTCATCCCTACTGGGATGAGGGGCCATATCCTCACTGCATGAGAATTTCTCCAACAATACACAAACCCCTGCTGCAGCAGCTCCCAGCTGGAGCTTCAGACCACGGAAACCGGCTGTGTTTTCATGGCATGAATAAAAAACAGACCTGGAAAAACAGTCCTAGGAAGCCTGTACTTCTGCAACTAATGTCCCAGCTCCAGTGTGACCAGGATGTTGCAGGATCAGGCTCTGGCAGTGCATTTTGGCCTCAGCTGCCTGTGTTTAAAGATAAAGGCACCCGATTTTGCCTCACAGACACACACAGGCACACACTGTGTCGTTAACCCTTGGCTCACTCCTCTAATCCCCTCTCCTCCCACCCACAGCCACTGCAGGAAGGATGCATTTTCTTTACTTGGTTTCCCTGCTCTGATCTCAAATGCCTCTTGGTGCAGTAAACCAGTAAAAAAGCCCAGTCCCTGGAAATGCAATATCCTTCGGGGGAAGCATGATGGATCTGGTAGAGCAGGAACAAACATCCCCAGGGTCCCGTTTATCTCACACACCATGTCTTTTTACCTGGTTTTTTTCCCCTCAGAGTTGCTATTATTTTTGCACAGATGACTAAAACAACTCTCCCCCTTCTTGCCTCCATGCTCACTGGCTCCTGCTTGCTCTCCTGGTGGTCCCAGCTGGATCTTTAACCCCTGCCAGGCTGGTGGGCTTGAGCAGGGCTCAGCCCCCAGCAGCAAGCTTCTGTGAATTCCCTCAGGAAAGCAAAGGCGACTCCTTGGAGGGCCTGCCTGGCTCTCCAGACAGATTGTGCTGTTTGCAGAGTAGAGGTGAATAACAGATCCTCAGATGTCTCCCCAAATCTAACTTGAGTGAATCCACCAAACCAGCAAAGAGCCTCTGTCCCTCTTTGTCTGATGTAGAACCTCTGCTCTGATCAGGTTTAGTGGGATGTGGAAGGGTCAGGAAGCCCATGTGAGCAGGGAGGTCTCTGAAGCTGTGAAGAGTGTGCTGGGCACCTGTCAAGCGTGAAAGGAGCTACCTGGTGCGGGGGCCTGGTTGCCTCTGTCCTTGCAGATGTGTGTGGGGCACCGTGTGGTGTAGCTGTTGCAAAGGAGCACTGACAGGATGTTGGGGGTGGTAGGGAAGACCCTGGAGTGTGAAGCACCCTGTGATGGGGATTTGCTTTCCCAGGCTTCCCTCCTGAGTCTGGCATAGCCTTTCCCAGCAAAGAGAGCAGTGTAACCTCCCCAGATTGTGGGGTATGAGAGGCTCGATGCCCTACACCAGTGATGGGCTCCTGCCTTCACAGAGCCTGCAGGATTTGAAATATCTGTGTGAAAGGCAGTCCCAAACAGGAGCCACTGGCATTTTTGGGAGGCAGAGCAGGGCTCTCATGGGCAGTAGTGTGGGTGTGTGGGCAGCCAGCAGCGTCTGCGGTGCCATCGTCACTGCTGCCCCTCTTGTCTCTGTTAGAAAACCCAGGGCAGGACCAAAACAGGGGCTGCATTCGTATATGAGGTCAGAGATGCTTCAGTGTTTGTCGAGACAGGATTTCAAGACAGAGGAATCCAAATGACACCTATCAAAGGGGTAAGGAAATGGTGACATGGTTAATCTCTCGGCTCCACCTGTGTAAATACAGAGCAGCTCCCCGGCAGTCGATGGAGATGCTCCTACCTGTGCCAGTGTCAGGCAGAACCCGGCATGGCTGGATGCAGGATAGCATGAAGGAATATTGATGTGGAGCCAAATAGGAGCCCGGTGTTACCAGACTGATTGCAAGTGATGTCTCTCCCACACACCACAATGAGGATACAGGTCCGGGTCCAAAACGTGCTTTTTCCATCCTCTCTTTTGCAAAGAAAACAATCGTGTGCATTAATTACTTTGGCCAGCTCAGTCTTTTCAGGGTTCTTTTCCAGGGACTGCTCTATTGTGTCAAGAGCAGTACAGCCACTGAACAAAAGGACATTGTGTGCCCAATGTTATTTATGTGCTTTATTTCAGTAACTCTCAATATTTTATGTACTAGAATATTCCTTGAAATATCTGACGTGCTGTGAAGAAATTTCATGCCATTAATTTTTAGTATAGCTGTTTTTAATGACATAGAGGATCAAGATTCTACATTTATGTATTTGGTATGATATATAGACGTTATATTCTCTACTGTATAAGTAGTACTGCCTGCTCTAATTTCCATCTCCGGATGTACAAACGCATTTTGCTTTGAAAAACTTCAATCCTGACATGGGATTTTCCTCCAGAGATCTTTTGTCCATTAAATAATAAGAGTCAATAATATTTGAGTATGATGGGAGAACCATCTAAATGTGAGTATGAGCCCTGTTACTGTCAAGCAATATGGTTTTACAAAGGAAGTCTTAAACTTTCCTGAAGTTCTTCTGATTTCAGTGGTTTGACAAGAGTATAAATGAGAAGGAAATTTCCCCCTTTGCTGGCATCTGATTTCTGAGTTGGATTAATTATGACAAGAGTTTTTTCCTTGCATAATCAGATTTGCTAAAATTTCCTTATTAGCTTCATAAAACTGTTTTGTGAAACAGAAAATTAGGTGGGGATTTTTTTTGCCACTAAGTTAAATTTTTTTCTGAACTTTCAGCTGGACTCTGGTATCCTACTAGAGCCTGTCTTTGATAATAATCGTGTTTGAATTCCATTACTTTCTCTTCTAATTCCAGTCGCTGACCATTTGGCTTTTTTCTAATAGCCGTACGAGGTAAATTGCACACGCAAGGCTGTTTAAGACGGTCCTAGAACGGCTTGAGTGAAATGCCCTCATTTTTCTTAATTTTCATTGACTCTCCATCTTTACTGTTTGTGTGTAGTACGAGCAGTTAGTAGAATACCATACTGCAGACCTGCCCAGTCTGGCTTGGAGGTCTGTCTCAGCAGCTACTGCAACAGTCCCAGGGGATACTAAAACTGAGGGGGAGGGAATGCAGAGCCTGGCCGAGGGCTGTGCCGAGCAAAGGAGTAGCAGAGGAGTAAGCAGTGAATTATAGACTCTTTCTCAGGCATGAGAAAGTGAAAAAGAACCATAAAGATGTGAAATGACCTGCAAACCCCACGGTATTTCTGGCACTGAAACCCCTTCAGCTCATGGCCTTCCACCCTCCTCTGCCCCCATCTTCCTCCCTCACATAAGCTGCACGTCTGTGGGTTCATGATCTCTTTAGGGCTTCTTCACGGACCAGAACTATGGAAAGCTGGCACTGCAATCACATCTGGTCATCCTGAGGGAGGGTAACACCAAGAAAATGAGGTTTCAGGGAGAAAACTGTGAAAGCTGCCCTGGCTGAGGCAAGAACAAGGAGTTCCTCAGTGGGTAGGATGAAGGGAGGAGGGAAAACAGGGAGAGAAAATATGTTAATATGGATAGCTTGGTAACATAAATTTAGCACACAGGAGCCCACCAGGTCCCCAAATCCAGGTCTTTTTTAATGAGTGGCCAAAGGATATAGAAATGCTTAAAAATTAGATCTCCAGCCAGAAGGTTGTGAACATCTAATAGCCCATTACCTGCGCCATCCAGAAGCCTTTGGATCAAACCCAAACAAAACACACATAATATTCACAATTCTGTTTTCTTTTCTAAACACCTGCTTCTATGCACTTTCAAATTCTCTGGCCTCTTTTAGGGAAGAGATTTCCTTACTGCCATAGGAAAGGATTCAGCATTTTGTTTCCATGGGTCTTGTGAAAATTCAGGTCTTACATTATTTTTCTGGAACTTGGTCTGCTTGACTCCTAAACCCCTGAGTCTGTACTCTGACACTGTGAAAGCACAATTTCAAACCTCTTTTGAATTAAAGAACGTAAAAAAGCCCAAACATTTTTTAAAAAGGTAGAAAAGCAGGTAATAGAGGTTAGGTGCTGTTCTGCTGTGGCTTTGCTAGAGCCAATTTGTATGGAATCTGGTTCCAGATGGGCACTGTTCCTGTCACCCCTTTGTCACTGTTCCTGTCACCCCTTTGTGCAGTACTCACTTAGTATATTTTTAAAGGAAAAATGTGATCTATGTGACTAAAGGCTGGTTTGTCTGACCTCAACGTTATACAAAGCTTCAGGAAGTAAAAGGACTTCTTTTTGAAGGAAAGAAGGCAGCAAAGCTTTACCAAAGCAATGTTGTGTCAGCTGCGTTTGATGATTTTATTTGATAGGATAATTGATTTTCTTGACAAAAGCAGTGCAGTAGATCTAATCTCTCTGGACTTCTACAGCGTATTTGACGTGGTGACAAGATCAGTCAAACTGCAGAAAACGGGGATTAGTGGAATTGTGCAGGAAATGTCTGGAGAACCACAGAGAGTACATTTTGGGAAGGTTTGGGGTGTAGTGGTGACCCTGGTGTCCCTTTAGGGTTGGTGGGGGAGATTGATTGCATTTATAATTCTAATTTTCCTGGCACGAAAGGAGACACTTTAAAATTTGTGGCTGAGATGAAATCAGGGTGGATAAGCACAATAGTGGAGGTTCGGAAAATTATTCAAAAAATGGGATAAGACTTGAAGGCTGCAGCAGGAGAGGTGGAAGTGTGAAGAAGGATGTGATCATACGAAGGGCAACGCTGGGCACTGAGAGAATCCTGCCATGCACTATTTCTCTGAAATGGGACTTGCCTTTTAGAAACAATAGAGAAAAAAGTAAAGTCAGATGTTCTAGGGTGCCCCAGGAGACTTTGTGAATCCATGTTGATGCATCAGACGTCCAGTGTAAACAACCCTGCTCCAGGGCCTGATGAGATCTTACCTGGAGCACCAGGCAGTCAGTCCTGGCACAGAAACTCAGAAAAGTTTAAAAAGAAAAGTTATTAAAACAGGAACAGCTGCAGAGAAGTGCAGCAAATGCAGCCTTTCCTTTCTATGGCTTTGAGAGATGTCATTGCTGTCTACAAATGCAGCTGGGAGGAGGGCTAACACTGGAGGGTGAGGAGAGCTGTTCCAGCCCAAGAACAGCATTGACACAAGAACAAATAGGTAGAAGGCTGGAAATTCTGAGAAGATTTCCAGCCATCAGAAGAACGAGGCATCAAATTAGTCCTCTTGACAAAGAGGTGGAGGTAAAGAAAGTAAAGGATGTAAACTAGGTAAAACTAGTCTTAAGATAACAGCTTCACTGCTGGATGAAAGGGATCTTATGAAATGACGGCCTGTGACTGCAGGCAATTGGGCTCAGTGGTGCAGAACCCTCTCCCAGCCCTTTGTTTTTCTGCTCCTGTCAGGAGATGTCCAGTTTTGCAGTGATTCTGTGAAATCCTGCGCCTCGCAAGGCAGCGTCTGAGGAGGGCTCAGCAAAGAGACTCCGCACCAGTCAGGAATACAGACAATCCCTACTGAAGGCCAGCTCTGGGACACCATGCGTGACTATCCCTGGTGTGCACGTTTGTGGGTGTCAGCGTCTTTATGGCCTCTGGATGAAGGAAGCAGCTTTCCCTGAGCTGGGCACTCCAGCCAGGCAGGACAGAGCTTGGCAGGCACAGCGGACCAGCTGCTCTCTTGTTCCCACCCTGCAGGAAAAATGGTCAGAATCCCGTGTAACTGAGGGAGTCATGACCTGTGACTGAAACTTTTATCTAAATCCTGAAAATAGAACTGGTCTGATCCTCAACTCCCAGGAAACAGCAGCAGCAGCAGGAGGAGCCAGCAGGCATCAGCTCAGCATCAGCAATTCTTCTCCCCTTTTCCCTCCTCAGTCCCTCAGTAGGTGACCCCCAGCTCTTGCTGCTTCGCCTGAGGAGCAGCACTGAACCCAGCCACGTCCCTGGGAGAGCTGTGAAATCCCCAGGTGCGGCGAGGATTGCTGCAGGCAGGGCTGCTGCTCTGCTGCAGTGCTGCTCACAGCCCAGTGCTCGCAGGATTCGCAGGCGCAGGCTCCTGCAGAGAGTCAGCAGCTCATTTTACCCCCAGCCTGACTGCACCGAGCCCTGCAGGGCTGTGTTAGCCCAAAGCTGGCCTCCTGCTCCTGCCACACCAAGGCACAGGGATGTGAGGGCCAGGTCAGGGCTGTGCTGACGCATGACATGTCGTGAGGCTGCCCTGGCTGGGCTTGCTCGTGTCTGTTGGAAAATGCCGTAGCTCCGTGCCACGGTGATGCTTCTCAGCTGAATGATACCATTCTCATGGGGAAATGTTCTCCTTCTACTGGCACGAAGTAGATGTCTCTTTAGCTCATGTAAAGCAGGCTAGCTGGGAAACAGCATGGCTAAGATGTCATGTTGCCCATGAAAGAACCTCTTGACACATTTTCAGAGGAGTGACTGAAGCAGCGAGGTTGCCAGTCAAGGAATTGTTCTTTTCTGAGCAAACGTCTCCTCAGTTTCCCTTTCTGAGGGGAAGCGGAGGGGCAGGCACTGATCCCTTATCTCTGGTCATCAGCACTAGGACACAAGGGAATGGCATGGAGCTGTGTCAGGAGAGCTTTAGGTCGGATATCAGGGAAAAGTTTTTCACCCAGAGGTTCCCCAGGGAAGCGGTCACAGCACCAAGCCTGACAGAGTTCAAGAGGCATTAGGACAAGGCTCTCAGGCATAGGGTGTGGTTCTTGGGGTATTCTGTGCAGGGCCAGGAACTGGACTCAAGGATCCTTGTGAGTCCCCTACAACTTAGGACATTCTATGATTCCGTATTAAAACTCATCCTGCAACAGATCGTGCCTTCTGAGTATGAAGGTAATTGCAAAGTCCATAAATTTACTGTGACATTCAAGTCAGGAAGCAAAAGGGACTCTGTTCCTGCAAATGTCTGAACATTTCCTTTTATAAAGTTGAGGCCATGAAGAGTAACTGCACGGTGTCCAGGTGGAATTGTCCAGAATGGAAACAAGTGTGTGTGTGTGTGTGAGTGTCCAGATCCTATGTGCATTTGAGAAGTCCTGGTACTTCAGGAGAGAAGAAAGAACATTGATTTCTGGGAAGGTTCTCAGTGTCACAGGGTTAAAAATGGGAAAATAAGTGTGCCCAAAGGTGAAGTGCTCAGACCAAACCTCCCTTCCTTTGGTGGTGTGTGACACTTAATAGAGTTTCTCCAGCAGAGAGACCTTCCCTGTAGCTGCCACTGATATGTCTACAGCTCCTCTTTTTTTTTTTTTTCCCCAGAGGAACTGAAAAGACTGTGTCAAATAAAAAGCACATATCTTGTCTTTGACAAAAATAGCAGAGAGAAGAATTAAAAAGACCCAGAGGACAGAAAATTAGTGTTTAAAAGAAAGGAAAAAAAAAGAGATACTGGCCCATTTTTCAGCTTGACTGAGTTTTGGCTCCCATTTTCTTGTATTCTCTATATGAAAGCCAGCATTTCTTAGAGACAGAGGCGCACTGCTGGGTCTGCTACCACCATGAAGAATGCAGACACCTTGGGGCGACACCTGCACCCCCAGGGTTATGGAAGGAAGAGAATTACCCTCCTGAAACTACCTGAGATTTTCTTCCAGTGATGAACTTCTCTAGAGAAACAGTCTTCAAAAAGTGCCCATTAAGGGAATTGCTACAGAACTTCTGAATACCATTTGGAATTACCCTGGTGATGAAGGATTCATTGCCATCTTTTGTCAGTGACATACTGATACTTTCCCCCAGCTTACTCCCAAGGAGAGTGCAGCTACAGAGATGGACTGGCAGCCATAGTCTGCCATTGCTGGATGTTCTGTTGACTTCTTGGGCATTTCCTTGTGTTTTGGTTTGCTCCTTTGTAAAGCAAGTATTCTTCCTGATGCTGAAGGTATTTGTAAAACCAGGTGGTGTCCATGGAATGCTCTACATTCCCTTGGAGAGGATGGAGTGCTGCTACTCAAACCCAAGGTCATGCTGACCTTGATTGCTGCACATGACTAAGCCACCCTTCTTTTTCTCCTTGCTGCTAAAATAGATGCACTGAGAACAGTTCACTCACTCCTGCCATTTCAGCAGATTCCCTTTTGCTCTGAGCGCTTTCTTCAAGTCAAATGGTCAAACTGTAAAAGGTTTCTGTGCATCCAGTGGATGCCTCAGAGTGAGAGGAAGCCAGCAAAGGTATCACCACAGCAGACAGAAGCTGCCCGTACTCAGCTATTACAGAAGACTTTTCCCCATCACCTCATCTGAGCGCTAAACAGCTGAGAAGTAATTATGCCTAATGTTCCCTGATCTCTTCCCTCTCTGCACATGGCAGGATATTGTGTTTCTGAAACACTCTCCTCATATCCATGGCATTTGGCCGGTGGCAGGGAGGTTGAGTCCAGCCCCAGAATGTCTAAAACATTTTCTTCTAATAGATGGCTCACCATAAGCTGGAAATGCGTCATGCACCAGCCAGTTATTTCCACATCATAAACTCCTAATGCTTCTTCAGACTGATGGGGTTTTGTATTTGCTGAGACCTGGAAATATGCCAAATATTCTTCCATGCACTACGCTTCTTTTATTTCAGCCACTGCTGAGTTAATCGTTGGGTATTTCTGGTGCTTGAAAGCCCCTCCATTTGCTCCTGGGTATGAGCTTAAAGCTGCTCCACAGCTCGGAGCACTCTGCCTAGCAGGGACAGAAAACATTTGTGCTGAGATGTGACCTCCCATCCTGGCCGTGGGGTTTGCATCACAGGCATTCCCAGGACTTTAGGGAATTCCTGGGGCTGGGACCTGAGCTGTCCTCACATCCAGGTTTCCACTCAGTGAACTCCTAAATATTTTCTTTAAGCTCTGCATACCATCAATCCTATTCCCCCACTTCTCTGCTTTTTTTTCCTCTTCTACCAACCTTGCCCGTTAAAATCCCAGTAGAGCTGGGAAGTTCAGTTTATCAGAGTTTGCTGGAAGGAGAGGTATTTGGGAGGGCAGTGAGAATGAGTACAGATTTTCAGTGGTGGCTTGACTTCTGTGCTCAGATCTGTGGTGATCCCATTGGGATGCAATTGGCTGTTCATCCCAAGAACCAAAAGGCAATTCCGTTCCATTAATCACTTTGCTAGCTGGCTTTTAATGGTCTTATCAACACGCTTCCTTGTCTGCGGACTGCTCCATCTTTGAAATGCTCTGCCTGCTCACCTCTCCCTTTAATTTGTTCCTGTTATGGCAAGACTCTGGTAACTGCAGAATTTCCTCTCTTCCCCACTGACTCCAAGTCTGATGTGCTTTCCAGATTCTCCAATTAAGACTGTGCCAACTTGTCAGATAAACCCTCGTTTATTTTCTTTCCCCCCACAGAGGTTTGTGTGTACAAAGCTTCAGACATAAAAGTTGCTTCGGTCCAGAAGCTTGGCAGAAACACGTCAGGACAGTAGCAAATACCTTTGCCAGGTTCAAAACAGTGGTAATACTTTTGGCTATTTTTTTCAGTACTGAGAGTGTAAAACTAATAGTTTGAGTGATGGAGGAGTGCATGAGCTTGTTTAACTGGAGGAGGTTTGATTTAGCACGAGGATTTTGCAAGGGGTTCAGCCTCAATACAGCCTATTGCAGTGCTTTAAATCCCTCCTCTTTCCTCTTTTGAGGTTAATGCAGTTACGTTCTCAAAGGGGAGTGTGTCCTGCAACTTGACACTTTTGTTTTCCAAACGCACCCAGGAACGAGGAGCTGGTTACACCCACAGATCTCCTTGCATGTGCACATGCATGCAAATACACACAGGCAGTGCACGCATGGTTTGTTTTCTCTTTGCCCTTTCTAAAGGCTCTGACCTTGTACCAACTCTTCTCCTGTAGCTACAGAGCTGCTCCTTACAGAGCTCTGCAGAGCTTTTCCCCACAAACAAAAGCTTTAGATCCTCACAAAGTACCCGTGTGCCACTGTTCATGAATCCTGGCTTCCCTGGCTGACACCAGACCTCACCACATGCAGGGAATCCTTCAAATGTCAGCTCCCACAGGGACTGCTTTGAAAGGACAGCAATAATAGTGATGCTTTTCACTCCTGCCACACTTCTCATCACAGGAGAGCAGAGCATTTCATCAGCACTGGCTCCCGACTACAGAGGGGCATGCTGGCATCCTCTAGCCTAAAAGCACAAAAGAATTCTTGACTTGAGTGCAAACCTCAAGAGAAATGCCCTCTATGGCTGTGGCCTGTTTGCACTGAGCTGTAGGAGTAGAGATCTGGACATGGCTGCAGGCAGAAGGATGTCATCCATGGAGGGAAGGAAGGAAGAGGGGTAAGGTAGTTAGAGCAATGAAATCCTGCCTTTACTGCATCCAGGCTATGTGAATTAACCAGATTCAGCCCAAAGTGTTTTAAAATCACAGCAAACTGCCATCATTAATAGTAAATATAAATACCTACAAGATCACCTCTGCATTATCAGCATACCCCCTGAGATAGAATCTGACACAACTGTGTAGAGGTGGACAGAATCTCACACTTCAACATACATGAAATGTCTAAACATTTCACGGTGCCTAGAAAATAGTTTAAACAATGCAGTAAGTTTATTCTGAGTCATAATGCACAACAATTAATGACAAGGGCACGGTTCCTGCCCAAATCCCTAAAAGCACAAAACAAAAGCCTTCCTGGTATAAACACAGACTCAGACCGTATTTCTTAATTCCACCCCAAAACTCTTCAGATCCCCAGTCCCACTGGAGAGCTTTATATTTATCAAAAATCCAATAGATGAAACAAAAAGGCATGGCAGAACCCAGCCTGTCCAAATTAAAGCCTCTGAGATTCTCTGTAAATCCATCACAGAGCACAAAAATCATTAATTCATCTCCTGGTTTCACATCCTCCTGACAACTTAGTATCCAAATGCATTATTAGTGGCCATCTCTTGGCAGTTGGTAGCCAAAAGGGAATCGGGAGGGAAAGGGCTTGTGGTTACCAGCATAGAGCAGGGCACCCCCGGGAGCTGCACTTTGCCACAGGTTGCTGTATCCTCTTGGTCAAGTTGCTTAACCTTTTTATGCCCCATCTCCCTCTCTGTCCTGGATAACAACTGCTGATTTACTTCACAAGGCTTTTGTGAAGCTCCATTTGTCAGTGCCTGTGATGTATTATTTATTGTCAAAGACGTAAACAATCGCATCCTGAGGATGCCGAGCACATCACCTGCATTTTGATTTCTGCCAAAACCTGTCTTCCACTCAGGACAAACCCTTTCTCCTTCACTAGCATAATAATATTTTATTAAGTTATAATGTAATTTAAACAAGTCAATATGCATGTTTGGGGCCACGAAGCCAGCTCCCAATTACTGAGTTTCTGGATCGGGGGGGCTCAAGGGAAAGCCACTGGATTTGGGATGCAGTGGTGACAAAAAGATCCCTGCTAGTTTTGAGGACTCTTTGCAAGACGCTTACAATTGGCGATCCTGTCAGTATCTTCAGCAAGGTGTTACTCATGCCTGAAGGACAGATTTTAGGGTGAGGAAATGCCCTGCACAGAGGCTTAAAGAGCAGCAGAATAAACACACGTGAGGAAAAGCTGAACAGAGCCCAGATAAAGCACATCTATCTCTGTTAAAGCTACACGGGGTAAATGTATCTGAGAAAAGGCACATAAAAAGAAGTACATTTTCTATAAATCTTGGTAAAAATATTGACTTGGTTTTTGTATTTTTTTCTTCTGGGGATTCTGGTCTATCAGGCTTCCTTGTTCCTGTTACAAAACGTGATGACAAACAAGGCAGTGGCTAGATTTAACATCCTGGCTGACCTTATCCAACTGACCTTGCACCAAAACAGCACAGTGTGCTGCCAAATTTTCCAATTCTCTTCAGTATCTGAAGTCTCAGGAGATCCATTTCCTACATAATTCTGCATCTGCTGACCTTATCTCACTGCCCAAAAGTAGAAGTCCCAGGCAGGCAGTGGGGGCATTTCAGCATGCTCAGAAATGGGTGAGCTCTGGGTGCAAAGCCCTTCTCTGGAAATACACTCAGCTTGTGGGTGGTGGGGCTGTTGTAAATCATGGCAAACAACAAAATCTGTGTCACTAAAGTACCTTTAGCTTCCAAATTCCAACCAAGAGCAAGTGTTTGACTAAAATCCTGCCAAACTCTGGAAGACTGAACGTGGTTTGGATGACACAGAGTGTTGCAATTTTCAAGATGCATGGCTTCAGTTTGGGGAGAACTCTTCTCAACACTTAAAACAGAGAAAGTTAGAAATGTGTCTTGTGACTCTCCAGAAGTTTTATGTTATTTCACTTGTTATGCAAGCCAAAATTTGGTTTAACACAAAATGGCATTGACTTTTCAATCATTAATGGCACAATCAGCTAAAATACATAATCTGTTGCAGTGTTTGTAAACATGTGCAATTAAAGTGGAATAAGATTCAATTATAATGGATTATGTGTGCATAATAATGCAGATCATGCAATTCTTATTAGTTGGGCTGCACCCTGAGCTCGGTTCAGGAGGAAATTATATTGAAATGCTCTATAATGAAGAGGAAATTTTAATGGGAAGACAAGGTTGAAAAAATATTACTGAAAGCAAGAGGACTGAAAGTATCCGGAGGCAGAATACAAATGACAGTAGTACAAAGTCATTTGACTCCATCTCCGGCTTTATGCAAAGATTAGGAATTCACACTTGACAGCTGCTGGGAACGAGGTAGGCACAGCTCGCCCCACTGGTTCCCACTGTTCACAGAGCAGGTCTGTGCTTCCTCTCCAGACAGGCTCCCTACAAGCTTTGCTCATTTTAGGAGTTTCACCCGGTGCAAGAGACAGAAGAATTCAGCTCTCTGCTCTAAAAGAGTGTCTCCTTCTCCTAGGCTGCTACTTTTTGGGTGGGGGCAAAGAGTACTCCCAAAGATACTTAATTTAATTAATTTCCACTTTTCTTCTCTGACAGTATCAGCTTGTATCCACGGACGATATGCAGCCATCCAATCCTTCCCTTTGTTCAGTCATTCATGGAAGGTGGTTTACTTCACATGAATTGGTTTGATTAACTATCATTAGGAGTGGGGGAGGGCCAAACTACATTTTCTAGTGCACAGAAAATTACTCCTGAAGAGAGCACAGGTGATACAGAACACATAAGAGCTGATATCAGCTGAAACATGCAGACCTTGTCTCATTCTGGAAACAGATAGCTCACGTGCTGCTTTACAAAACCAGTTACAAGGGGCTCACGTGTATAACAAGGCAAACTGTGCTGCGCTGATTAGTGCAAGGCTTTGGCTTGACTTAATCAATATTGAGAGTTGAAAGCAACACAGCGTGTGAAGTAAAATAAAATAGATGAGAAACCCAAGCTGCTGTGTTGCATTAGCCACAGAATCCTTAGGTGGCTGAAATCCTGAGGAAGAATCTGTGTTGGCTTGGACAAGGCATTAAGGATATCTGCCCTGGGTTGGATGCTGCTGGCACAGAGCACAGAGGTGCACTTCTGTAGAGTGATGACAAGTGACTGTAAGTGTGGGAGATTAAACTGGAAATTTTACATGGAGAAGAAAACCTGTGTGTGTGTCTGGTCCCACGGTACCACCAAGCATTAAATGTCTCTGATAATCAAGGGAAAAACTGCCCAGAGACCAGAATCCAAATTCTCCATTCTGAACAAATGCTCACTAGAGGAAATTTGAAATTATATGAAGGAAATGATGCTGTCACCACAGCTCACAGTGAACAATACTCTCATACATATTCATACATTCATTGCTCTCATGTCACCCCCACAGAGGGATGTGTGCCAGTCCCAGGGAGAGCAGGGGGCAGCACGGTGATCTCCTGGCTCTCTGGGGAACTGGGTGATCACCCTCCATTGCACAGCTTCTGGCTTTTTCTTCTCTTTACCTTCAAGTGTTGCAACGCAAGAGTTGTCTCGTCAGGAGTTCTTTCTGGATATTTAATCTGTGTCCCTTTCTCATTTCCAATTCTTGTAGTTCCTTTTACATCTCACCACTTAATTCTTCCCTGTTTGGCGTTTGTACCTTTCAGCACTAGATTGTAACATCTCTCTGTAGCCATTTTTCTCTCAGTAAGTGTATTACAAATTCAGTTCTTCCGGTACTGATTTAGTTCCTTTAATCTTCCTTTATAAATGAATCTCTCTATCCCCTTGATAATTTCTGTTACTCTTCTCTGAACTCACTACAATTTTTCAATATCTCCTTGCTAATGAGTTTCCCAGAACCGAACACAATGTTCCAGGTGGAGAAACAGCAGAAGAGCACAAAGGTGATCTGAACCTGTCCTGCCCCAAACTGCACTGCCCTTTTGCTGCCATAGCTCATTTCTAGCTTGGTTCTAGCTTGTGCCCACAAGTTTGAAGAGAGTAGATGGAACTCACCTACTGTTCTGTTTCAGATGCTTAGCAGGTAAATACTAAAATTTCAATTTTTTTTTTAGCAAGTATTATTGAGCATGCACATCTGTCCTGAAGACTGCAGTCTCAACATGTCACCCATGTGGAAGTCAAACTCTGCCTTATGTCACTAACTTAGAAAATATCCAAATTGTACAACATGCTGGGGTAGAAGTGGAATTTCATAAGCCTTCAGGCCCACAAGATTTACATCCGCAGAAGCAGACACAAAATTATGAACCCAAACCTCCTTTCCTCCTACCAATGAAAACTAATGATCTGTTTGTTCCAGTAAATGGGAAAACTGGTCACAGTCTCCTGCTCTGTAACTAACCCTGAAGTCATTTTATACTGTCCTGACCCAGCTGCATCTCCCTCTGGATCTGTTTGCATCTTTTGTGGAGGATTTAATTCCTCCTAGTTTCATCTCATCTGCATATCTTATTAAAATGTTGTTTCCTTAACCATTTCTAGATGAACAGTGAGGATATTAAATACAAATTAGGAGTAAGCTTTGTGGTTCTTCTACAGTCTCCTCATCTCCAACTCCATGCTTTGCCACTCCCTGTCAACCTCTCTTTATAGCCTTCCAGCCCGTTTTCAATTAAGAAGACAGTGTTCATCTCCAAGCTGATTGAAATTAATTTTTCTAGAAAGATTTCATGAGGCACAGTATCAAATGCACTGCTCAGATGCAAATATATTACAGCTCCAGCATTGCCTTCATCCGTTAATTTTCTGTTTCTATCAGAAAAGCAATCAAATTTGTCTGGTGAGATTTATTCTTGCTAGACCAGTGCTGCTGGAGGCTCTGTGCTGCTGGGCCCAGCTCTCCGGCACCAAACACCTGCGACCAGAGTTGTCTCTGAGGTAGCTGCATGTGTCAACACCTCTAAAAACGGGTGTTTGGGGGGAGGTGTTATGCTANCAGCTCTCCGGCACCAAACACCTGTGACCAGAGTTGCCTCTGAGGTAGCTGCATGTGGGAGGTGTTATGCTCATTCTACACCGAAGGCTCAGCTAATTGGCAGTTCTGTCATTAACTTACCAATGCAAGCCCAGGTGAAAATACTGACTTGTGATTTCTGTCCCAAAATGTTGGGATCCTGTACAGCGGCCTGGGGTGCAACTTCCCTCCTGGAGGGCTGCAGCCCTGGTTGTGGTCCCTGCAGCTGCTGAAAGCAACAGCTCTTTTGTTGTGGTGAGGTCACCCAAGAGACCCCAGAAAGCATTTCTGCCTCAGCACCACCTGCAGAACATCCTGCAGAGCATCCTGCAGAGCATCCTGCAGAGCATCCTGCTCCCTATCCTGCTCCCCATCCTGCAGAGCATCCTGCTCCCCATCCTGCTCCCTGCCAGCTGGAACTCCCAGGGCATGGTGCCTGGCCAGGATGGGGACCTCCTGCCTGGAGTCTCATCACAGACTTCGCAACGAGCTGCTGGCAGCAGTGGGCATTGCCACGAGGGACTGCAGCCACCACCCAGGGACCCTTTTGATGGGCCTAATTGTGCCACTTGCCTTTGTATTCCTCACCTTCACCACCTTCCAGAGCAATGATGGTTAGTTTAGAAAGAGTACAAGGTAGATATTCAGAAAATAGTGTTTGGGATAATTTATTTCTCATTTTAAGCATCTGTATAGTCTTCTCTTTAGTCAATTCTTAGTCTTCTGGTCACTAATTAGGAGGAATAATCACATGCAGCATGGCATTTTCACCACTTCCCCAATAACATAGGCTCATCTCTATCAGCTCATTTATGTATCAGCTCATTTTCCTTGAAGTATTTTCTCATATGTTACTAAGAAAAGATATTTTATTGGCCTTTCCTCATTTCTGAATTTTTCACATTTCTTTTATCTGTCTCATTAAAGACAGATTCTAGTCATCATTATTTTCATACCAACTTAGTTTACTAATTAATGGACATATTGTCTGTCTAGGATTTGTGCTTGTCTTCCTCCAGTGCTCATATAATAAGAATCTTTCATATTCCCTTTAAACCCTTTAACAGCATTAAATCACTCTGATTTTTTTTTTCTATCCTTATCATTCCCTGATGAGCTTTAAACGAATCTGTATTCTTGTTTGATTCCCCTCCCACCATTTCCTATTTCAGCACAGGATTTTAACCTCACGGCTTTGAGCAGTCCCTCGCGAAGGGACTGTAACTGTGGCAGATAACAAACTTTCCGTGCACACTTATTAGTCATGCAGATTGTGCATCCTGGCTGCCAGAGAGATTGGAGGGGTCATTTCCAGAAATGG
This sequence comes from Gymnorhina tibicen, assembly GCA_013399875.1. Classification (NCBI taxonomy): domain Eukaryota; kingdom Metazoa; phylum Chordata; class Aves; order Passeriformes; family Artamidae; genus Gymnorhina; species Gymnorhina tibicen. Next base: position 2,890,806 of record VXAZ01007116.1, on the reverse strand, counting down.
TCCCTTGTGAATTATGGGTGCAGGGCCTGGGTCAGCACAGGGACCACTGTGACTGGGTCCTCCTAAGCTGAGCATCCTCCCATGAGCTGGACAAGCTAAAGTTGGGCTCCCGCCCCAAAACGTCAGCCATTAACCCCCCAGAGCAAACAGCAGTCCCAGCAAATTCATCAGGGTCCTTCAAATGAGGCCTGGCATACACCTGATGCTCAGAAAAAGCAGTAAACCTCTTGCTGTCAGTAATTAGTTCCTTAAATAATTAGGGAGCTAATAATTAATAATAATTAATATTTGTATAGTACTTCGAAGGTGTTAAGTGCTCTATAAGTGCACACATTATTTTTAGCATTTAAGGGCCCTTTCAGTCTCTGCTGGCAGTGCCTGGTTCTCAGCACTAATGAATTATGTGACATTGCTTAGGGGTAGATGTGTTCAGCAGAAAGGATTAGTTGCTATCTCTCCCCACACTCTATGAAAAAAAAACCAAAACCCAAACCCAAAGGAACTTACTGTTTGCCAGGAAAGGGAATATCCACCTTTAGCCCTCCCTTAGGGCAGCAGAGAGCCTCATCCTGGGTCCCTGGTCCAAACTGGACAGTGGTTGTCCTGGGGGTGGGGAGCAGAGCTAAGCTAGTCTGCCCCGTTCCGTGTTCCAGCTGCAAACCCTTCCCTCGCTCCATTGTGGCTTGGTGGGGGAAGGGAAAAGGCAAATTCTCTTCTTCAGGCCACGTAAACCATTACATATTTTGCTGTCACCTCTAAAGTGGGAATTCAGAATATGAATGATTTTGTTTTTTAAGAATCACTGTGTTTCCAGCAGGGACACTGGTGAAGTTATTCTCAAAGTCAGGCAATCAACATATTAAGTAGCCTGTTGATGTGATCTGTCTAAAGCAAGTGAAGGTGGTGTTTGTGCTGGTACTGTTTATATTGTTCCTACAACTTACTTAAAGTTCCTGGCTAATTCATTATTCTGGGAGCCTAATGCAAGGCAGCAGGTACTACAGTTCCCCTGCAGAGTCTATTTTCAATATTAATTATCTTGCTGTGCATTAAGTAGTTTTTGTTTTTGCGTTAAAAGGTTTATGAAAATTAGATTATTAAAATGATAAAAACTAATTTTCTCAAGTGTAGCCACTCCGCAGCAGTCAACTCGAAAGAGAAAAATATGTGCACTTAGTTGTCTTGGAAAAATGGCCCCATAACTAAATTATCATATGTGGAGGAAGGGAACAGTGGGAAAGGCTGCTTTATCACAAATGTTGTTGCTGTCCTGCTGGCCACACACTTGTGCTTGTGTTGACGGGTCTGCTGCTCATTTTCATTCCCAATAAAGCAGATTTTTGTCTGAGAAATTAATTTCAATATATGACAGGGATGGCTATCACTTGCAAACATACCACATCTGCTGCGAAGCTAAGCCCAACGTGACAGCAGGGTGTATTCTGACTGCTCTTTCAGGAGGAGTGGGCTGACGAAACCTCCCTGTGGCTGGGTCTGGTTTCAGGGCACTAAGCTGGGCTACCGTCTTGCAGGGGCAGCTGTTCCTGGAGAATGATCTTATGGTTAAAGGAATCTCTTTCACCAACACCACTGCTGTGCCTCAGTTCCCTTGATGCAGAATGATGAGGAAGCTCTGAAGGAGAGGGATAAGTCACAGCCCTGCCTTCTGTGAGACATTGTTATTAGCCTGCTAATGCTGACAGATACCTGGTTTCACTCCTTTGCTCTTTATCCCCGGTGACATCCAGAGGGACTCTGCAGAGCTGTTACAGCTTATTACAATATATTGCTAAATTTAGGGTTGTTGGACCTCAGCAGATTTGTTGGTTTAATTTTGGCCAAACAGTGAACCCTGAGGTGAGGGCTGGATGGTTAGGAAAGATATATCCATCCCTTTCTCTTTGAGCCAGCGGGCTGGAAGTGTGATCCGAGTGGTGCTGCAGCAGAGGTGGGTGCAGCTCCTGGAGCCCTTCCCTGCAAGGCTGCCATCCCCAGGCACCCATGCTGCAGTTTGCTGTGCTGTGGCCTCTGCTGCTTCCATCACCCTGTCACCTCTGCTGCTTCCATCATATGTTGGGTGGGAGGGGACGAAGTGGGCAAAGCTGCAGCAATGCCATCCCTGTCTGCTGTGCTACACATCTTCCCCTGTGACTCTGGCACAAAATATCCTTTCCTTTCCTTTCCTTTTCACCTATCATTATAAATACAGGGACTTTTAAGCAGCATAACACATTTTGTTGTGACAAAGTTTCCTGCCTGTCAGGCAGAGGGATCTGCAGAGAATTTGCTAATGCCAAAGCCATGGGAATTAAAGTCACTCTTATCTTTAGCAGTTGTCACCCCCATTGCACGTGCAAGGATGAAACCAAAGAGCAAAAGGTGCTTTGTGAGATACCAGCATAAGCCAAGAAGCTGAGGAACAGCAGGAGGGTTGCTCTGATTATTTCTCATGCTGCAAATATCCATTTTATGTGGTCCTGTAGTGGTTTCTGCATTTTGGAATGCTTTCCTTCAACAACTAACATTCTAAATATAGTTTTTTTCTATGAGGTTGTTATTGTTAGTGTTATGAACTGTTTATTTGTTGATATCATGCAGTTTTTCAATGTCCTAGAATTTATTACGGGTATTAGAGATGCCAATGTTTATCCCTTTTACACCTTCATTATCTGATCTAGGCCCATCATTACTCCAGTTACATACAATGGCATTATCACTGTTGTCTTGTTACATTATAATTCCCGTTTGTTTAGTGCTTTATTTCTAAGAAATAATTTGTTAGAAAACATGCTGAAGCATAATCAGCCCCCATATTACATATGTTTGGATCTCAGGCGTTTGACAGAAAATATGTGTGACTGAGAGGTGGCACAGTGTCTGTTTTACATCAGTGTTCACAGACTGGGCCAACAAGCACAGTTAATGCTAGACCCTAACAGCCTCTGAGAGCCTGAAATGTCTGTGGGGATACCCCAGTCTCTTACATGTCCCCAGGAAAGGTTCCTCCCCATGTTGAATATAGTCTCTGTCCTCAGAAAATGAGCAATTTTTCACATGAATATATGCCTCACCTACAGTAAAAATGACTGATGTGTATTTGATCTTCTTCCCTTAGTTCTCCTGAACTGAACCTCTGTGTTGTGTGAGGCTACACTCAGTTGTAGAGAGCGGAAAAGAGGAGAGAAAGGGGAGCGAGTGGGAGGAAGAAATTGAAGCGGGATTCAGCTGCCTCTGACTGAGATGGATACAGATGTCACCCTGTCATGGTGGCAACTGTTGGATTTTTATACTGAGAAGGATTTTAAGGATCAACTCAATAAAAAGTAAAGCCGAGGTGGGAATGCAGAGCATAGAGGGGCCAGAAAGACAGCTGTGACATGTGTGACATGAGGGGACTCCTGGTTAAGGAAACTGCCTGTCCACCCTGGGCAGAGAAAATATGCTCCCAGCCTAGGACAAATCCCTGAATGTCCTGCCTGAGAGAAAGCATTGAAAAAGCTGACCCGAATCCATTTTTAGCAGGGATTGTTCTTCTGACTGGAAGTGTTTTCCAGCTGCAGGGAAGCTGCACTCAGCTACGAGCAGGTTCTGCCTTGCTGGATTCCCACCAGGTCATCAGTGTGAGGTGGTGGGATGCCACCAGCACTAGAGGAGGACAGCCTGGATTTGCTCAACAGCCTGGGCTTGCTCAACAGCCCTTCCTCTGATTGCACTGTGTAGCTCACGGCAACCACTGGCCACAAGTAACACAGAGTCACAGGAGGTCTTGTAAGAGCATCTGCTGCAATAAAAGCAGATAATTGTATCTGTATTTTAGGGAAGCTTGCAGTGAGTCTGAGTTAGTAACCCCAAACACAGCACTCCATCCCTGTTAAAGGCTGGGAGGGAAAAGTCCCAGTTTCTCAGCTTGCGAGGTGTCATTAATAAACAACCCTTGGAGAAAATACCAGAAACAGTGTTTTGGAACAAATGATGTGATTAAAAAAGTATATTTCATCCAGCAAGTAATTATCACACCCGCTGACATTTGCTAAGATATAATTCAGTGAAAAATAGAACCTGTGTTTCTGCTTTAAATTCTGGCTCAATTCCCACAGATACCAATCCTCAATCTTTAGCCAAAATTTGTTGAGGCACTGTCTGACACAGAAAATGGACTCTTAGTTGTAATGTAAAAGCTAATTACAGGAGGTACTGCAAGACAGGGTGAGAGATGATGCCTGTAGTGCTTAAGAAGATAGGGTTTGGAACCGATTCTTTTCCAGAAAAAAATCTCCCCGATATCAGTAACACTGCCTTAGATGCAGAACATGCCCACAGACACATCCTACTCCAGTACTGAAAAGCATAAACTGCCTTCTCTCCTCTTCACTCAAACCCCAAACACCCGCAGCAGTATCAACAAATACCATAAAAATTAGAAATAACATTCCAGTTCCCCGTGCAAAGAAGCTGTGGTATTTGCACACAGGGTGAAGTGTGAGGATTTGGCTGATAGGTGAGAAGTCAAGATCGATTCTATACAACATAATATTTGGAAAGCCTGTCTGTCTATTCATCAGGAGCAGCTTCATGCCTGGGCAGAGATGACAGCTGGGTCAGTCAGGGCAGCAATGCCCATCTCGGGACAGCAGAATATTTGGGGGGGAGCATTAATGTCTCTGCAGGCATTAAGACCTTTGGCATCAGGTCCGGATTCCCCAGATGCCTTTCCCTGCTTAGCACCAGGAAGCCGCACTTTGCTGACAGTTTTGCCTGGAGGCTGTGTGTTCGCACAAATGGGAAGTTTGCCATCGGCTGTGTGAAACTGCATAGGAATGAGGGGGCTGGCAAAGGCGGGGTAACAGCATGGCTCTGAATTGGGCTGCAGGGAAAGAGCTGCAAAATGCACTTTTGTGGGGGAGCTGCCCTTTTCTGAAGGCTCCGTGTGCCGTGTGCGGGTCGTGGGAGCCGTCAGTGGCCGTATGCAGCAGCGCCAGCTCCCAAACAGTGCCCGAGCTCAGGCACCGAGAGAGAACCCAGCTACCCCCGCCCAGCGCTCGGCTTCCATCACAGCTCCATAAGGGACTCAGAGCAAACAGTATCATTCGTTATAGAGAAAGGAGAAGTAGGGGTCTCGGTTCTCCAGCAGGTGCAGGGAAGCTGTCCAGAGCTTTGTCAGGGAGGTGGCACAGCCTGTGCTATAGGCTGTAAAGCACCTCTGCTCCCCGCTGTTTCTCAAGCACCATTTCTCATTTAGGACACGGTTTGACTTGGCAGAGCAGTGGGTAGGGGCCGTTCTTTTGTAGGTTCATCTCCATGCAGAGCTATTGCCAGAATCTGCCCAGGACCTCTTACCCACAGTTCGGTATTCCTGCTGGATTGCCTGGGCACTGCTGCAGCTGAGTCTATGTGGTTCCTGCCAGGGGGTATTTCCTTTAAGCTGAAGCGGCAACAGCAAAACATCCCAAGGTTAACAAGGCTTTTCCTTCCCTGAGGCATTGCCTCCTGTGTCTCCTAGAATCACCTGTGTTGGGCTATGTTCCAGAAGAGCACCTTCCTGTTGCTCCCATCGCTGCACCCTAACAGCTCTCTGCCACCCAACTAATTCTCATGGCATGCCTTAACCTTCCCATCCTATGAGCAGCATCACGCAGCTCTCACATTTCAGTGTGCAAAGACCACCAGAGATCACAGACAGGCATTAAATGCATTTGTTGAGAGGAGAGTTCCCAGGTGCAAAAATCAGAGAGCTGTTCTGCAAGGTTTGTGCCTGATCACACACCATCCCTGCCCTAAGCTGAGATTAACATTTCAAAGGAAATGCAGTGTCCTGTGGGCACTTTCAGAGAGGTCCTGCAGACCAGCTGAACCAGGGTAAACTTGTAAGAGGCACAATCTTCTTGCTTCTTTCTCTCTGCGGTACATATAGGAATAAACCCCTTATGTAAGTGTGCATGTGCTGTCAGGGATGCAGTGTGAACTTTGATAGTTCTCGTTACTCAAGGGCAGGGAGGTCTGCTGTCCCCTGTTACAACGCTCACAGCGTACTTGTGGGATGGTGTTGAGGGTTCATCTGGCCATAAAGAACTCATGCTATGTCCTGCACAGCACAGGACACACACAGAAGAACAGTTAATACAGCATCTCTGTAGAGATGGGGCGACAAAATCCTCTTCCTCAGTTGTCACAGCTGGCATGGGATCAGCTGGGTGTGAAACACCTTAAATTTGTGTACCTTGGGGCATCAGGAAAGGAGGAACAACAACTTTACCTTAATGCAAGGTGAAAATCATTGTATGTCAGTAAAGAGGGAAACTGAGGTTGCCCTTGGGAAACAGGGGAGTGTTTGTCACTCATTTAGGAAACAGCATTTAGGAAACAGCAGACTAAGACTTGCAGGTTGGCTAAATGTCTGAGTAAAGTTCCTGGAGGAGAAGGAATTAATGTGCTTTCTGCTACAGTTTTCCATCACATTGTGGTAAGCTTACAGTGGTCGTGACATGCTTTGTGATTGCGATCAATATCTAATTAGGCAAAATGCTAATTTGTTAATGCCTGAAGCCTTAAGCCTCACCCTCCAGAATCAGCCCCATGTACATTACTGCTGTCTGTGACAAATCACTTGTGTCCTTGCCCTTGACCTGGCAGGGTTAACTCCTAACCCGAAAATGCCACTAGCTCAGTTTAACCTCTTCTTTTTCCATGGTGTGAAAAGCTGAACTACAGCTATCCCTCAGTCAAAATATGATGCAGAAGGTGATGCTCAGGGTGTCCCCTCTGCCACAGTCCCTGCAGGAGGTGTGGAGGCATAGCTATGCCTGGTGTGCTGGTTTGCACAAGAATTAACACGATGCTTTTTAAAAAGGCACATTTTGGTGATCCAGAAGTGCTGCAGTTTCCTCCTGCAACATGAGGAAGTTGCTGCCATCCCTTTCCCGTTTTTCCTGCCGGGAAATCCATAGCTGGTAGTATAGCAGCACCTAGAGGTGGATTCCAGTGACAGCCCTGCCCAAGGGGGTCTGCACAGAGGGGGCACAAGGGGATGAAGAGAGGAGCTGCCGGGTCCCAGGGAGCACCCACAAAACTGCAGGGCTCTGGCAGAGAGTGTCCCAGAGTTTTCCCGGTGTCCCAGAGGATCTGGGGTCAAAGCAGAATGGACCCAAACTTCCTGCATCTCAGGACCGTTCCTCCGTTCCGTACCAGACCCACCAGCTCTGTAAGACTGAAGAGACCCACCAGAGATGATTTCTGGGTCAAGTTATCCTAGAAAAGTCATGTGAACAGCTCAGCCCCATGGAAGGCACATCTGCATGGAGGCGATCACGGCCTCGTCACTGAATAATCCTATCCACTGTAGGGGAGAGCTTTTCTCAAGTAACACTTTTTGTGTGTATGTCTGGAGATCTTGATATAAAAAAGTTGAAACTTCTCTGGAAGTCAGGCATGTCATCTGATCTTGACCTGGTCAAAGAAGGGAGAACCTTGCCATCCATGCTGACAGGGTTAGTCATTGGAAATTCCCCTTGCTGCTCACTGGGGTACAGCTGGCTTCTAGATGGCTGTTTCTTCCAGCTTTTTCTGAAAGATTAAACAGTTCTTTATACCTGATATTTTCTTCTTTCCTCACAAAACTAGTTTTGTATTCAAATTAAGTCACTTCTCTGTTGTTAGCTCTTCTATAAGCCAAGAAACAAACTCATCCTCTGCAGCCTTTTGCCAATGCTATGCTTCTGCACTTGCTTTGGTATTTAAGCATTCTGGAGAAAGTAGGGATGCTAGAAATAGCACAGCAATTTAATATAATGCTATATATGGAGGTAACCATATTTCCTTCAATCAGCCTTAATTTCCTTATTAATATAGCCAAGAAGTTCAGCTTGCTTTTGGAGAGACACTCTTTTTCACTTGGGGGTTAGGAGGGGAAGGTCTGAGAAAAGAGGTGGAATTAGGAGAGGATAAGAAAGTCCTGAGGAGAGCCGGACCAGTCCAGCCCTTCACGAGGGGCACATGACCAGTTTACAAAAATCGTTAGTTTCTGCCCAAGGAGAAAGATCTCAGACCTCTGAAGGAGGGGACGAGATGGCTGCATGACACCCGCTGCCCAAACAGAGCTGTGCTGCCTCTCTGCTGGGGGAAACGAGACAGGGAAAAGAGAAACTCAGCCCATGTTCTGGTAAAGTTGCTGAGTCCATGGAGACCTCGCCTTGTCTGTCTCTCCTCAGGCTAATGGTGGGCTCATCCTCCTGTCCTGAGGGCTGAACCATTCCCAAGTCGCTCAGCTCCTGCAGTGAGGGCTGTGGCAAAAACAGAGCTGATGGAAGGACTCTGCATAGGATGGATGGGCAATATATCTGTAAACTGGTACACCTTAGAGCAGACCAGCTTTTTGTGTGCTTTTCCAATCTTTCTATTGATCTGATTGAAACTAAGCCAAATCCTAGCACAGACAGAACAACGGTAAGGCCAGAAAAATCCCTTGAGGCAGGGCCTCTGTTTTACACCACATCCCACTGGCTTTCCTTGTCTGCTGGTGGCCAGTGTCACTTATGCTGGGTTATGCTGGCACATCTAGGAAGTGCAGCTTATGTTCATCTTCCCTTTGCACGAGAACTTTGACAAATGTCTAAGTGTGCATTAGATGACAGTCCTGGCATAAAACGGGCAAGCAGGCAATAGAGACAGATGCAGAGAGAAAGGAGAATGGAAGTAATTTTTACAAGTGAGACGAGCCCCTCACTGCTGCCGTGCCACAGGACACCTCACTTTTGGTGCTTTCCTTGTAACCAGTCGTTTTCTTTCACCCTCTTTTTCCCTCCATCCTCTCCCATTTCCCTCAAGCTACACAAGCTGTGGTTATGCTTTGTACGAAAACTTTCATGCAACAAAAGCATTGTGGGAACTCAATATTTTCAGTGTGTCCTGCCGTCATCAAGCCAGCAAAGGTAATTAATCACAGGCCCCCCTGTGCCTGGCAAACTGGAAAGCAGTGCCTTTAGGTGCAGTGCTTGTAAGGGTCATTGTATTTTCACTTGCTGGTTCCTAATGTGCTGGTCACCAACCTGAAATAAGCAGGGACCCTTTCTCACTCCTGCAGCCACTGCTGAGTCACTAACCAGTGTTCCTGGGTGCTTTTGGCCACTAAGAGTCCTAGGACAGGGTGGAGGTGGTGTGGTCACAGCACTGAGCTGTGGTTACTGAACGGGAAGGTGAAATTCACCTCACTCTCATGTGATGAGGAGCAACATCATGTAAATTCCTTGTTTCTTAACCAAAACCTGATATTCCAGCAAGAAATGGTGTAAAGAGTCATGCAGGACTAGCATAGTAAATAAAGAATGTCAGCAAACAAGTTCATTGTTAATACTCATGAACAAGACTCTGTGTAGACGGAACGCTGTGGAAAGATCAGGATTGTGCAGGTATGTCTGAGACTGTCGCCTTCTCTCCTACTTGAACAGCACCGTTGCGAGTCCTCTTTCTTGCTCTTGAGAGCAGCATACTGCAGGGAAGGATTTATCTCTGTTTCTGACTTTCAAAGGGATAAAACCAGTAGAATTTTGATTCCTACTCCCTAATTAACTTATCAGACTAAAAAAAGCTGAGCTCTGTGACTTGGTTTTCCTTTCTGGGAGAAGAGAGATGCCTCAATCCCATCTTCGTGTCCAACTAACTTACCAAGGCACATTTTGCGTTATCCAAAGTTTTCCCCTTTCCAGCATCTAGCTGGTATCCTCAAACGAGCATCTTTGCTACTGCAGCTTTTCTTAACCTTTTGGGAAAGAATAAAAAGTTTTCTGTAATCTAAGTCAAAATATTTGTCAAGAGGGGAGATGAAGAGGGCTAAAGAAAGATATTCTCCACAGAGGAAGTTGCATAATTGCAAACAAAGCATGTCCTGTGCTCTGCAGTGAGGCCAGTTCTGGTAGTAACTTCACCGACGCTAACAAATCAATATGAGGATGTGTGTTATCAAACCTATGAAAATTGATAAGGGCAGGTAGCCAGCTGGTGTGTGTCAGTGCAACTCCACAGCATTTGGTTTGCACCCGTTGGTCAGGCACTGGCCATAAGGCCAGAGCACACGTGTGCCACAGGGGGTGAGCTGCTGCAAATTAGGGGCCCTGCAGAGCCCCTGCTCACCAGATGCTTCATGGAGTCCATTAATTGCTTAAAGAGCAGCAGATGAAGTGAGCGTTTCCTCAGGAAACACTGAAAGAAGCGGAGCGAGAGCATTTGCAGCGGAGTTTCACCGGCAGCTGGAGCAGCTGGTGGGCAGCAGGTGGGCTGGGAAGTGGGAGGCAGCAGGACGGGCTCTGTCTGCACACACCATTTGGCATTAATCAAATCTGCTGGGCTTCTCCTTCAAATCTTCCGTGGGAGATCAGGCATGGCATGTCTTTAACTCTTTGAACTGTGGGAGAGAGGCTTGTCTGGAAACTGTGTTAACAGGGAAATCCACAAAACACGTCCTTCGGTTTTCCAGACTGTAAGCAGCCTCATCTGGTTTTTCAGTAGGTATTGGGTCTGGTGCTCCTTATTTTCAGTGGAAGGGACACAGGTAATAGCTGTCTTGCTCAATGTCATGAATGGCTATTGAAGTCAACGTTGGCTGTGAGAGACATTTCCCTCGTTGGATTAATTCTGGTGCGCAAGGTTTCATTAAATACAAGAAACAGACATTGACCAAGTTCTGCAAATCCTCTCCTAACTGCAGTTATTCCTTCTTGGCCTTTATTTATAAACTGAATCCATATTGGAACTGTACAAATGGCAGTTCACTTAAAAACTGGCAGTATCTGTTCTCTTTGAGAAGTCACAAACTGGAATTATTTAGCCTCCATAGAGGGAAAGGTTGTATTTCCCATCCTAAAGGAGGAAGTTTTAAGCCCAAACCTTGCCTAGGGTCTCTCCTATTTCCTAAGACCCAGGAGTCAGATCTGTACTCCAGCCCAACCCTGTAACTACGGGCTATTCTCTAATCTCTTATTCCTGAAAGCCATTACTCTATAAACATGATAAATAGACTGGTAGAAGTGTTTAGCATTGAATATTCCTGAAACATAATTATTCCAGCCTCCCTTGGCAGCAGAAACATTACTCTTATGTCAAAGATGAGGAAGCAGGGGCACAGGGCTTTGTCCAGGCTTGTAGGACTGTTGAGCCCTGGGCTGTGGCCACAGGTCAATCCTATGAACTGTGTTCCAGTCAGTGCCAGCTACTGCCAGTGAATTAAATAATAGCTCAGTGGAAGAGGAAAATGAAGCAGTACTGCCGAGGAAGACAAGGTATGGTTTTCAATGAGGTTTGAAAATTGAGACAGGAGTTGATTAGGTTCATATCACTGTGCAATCTAGAGATGCTAAACACCCAGCTCTCCACAGCTGGGCTGGTGGGAATATTGACCAGGTGGAATTACTCCTCCCGAAATGCAGTAACCTGCTAGTACTGCAGTGCTGCTTGGAGGGGGTTATTCTGTCATGGGAGGAAAGAAACAAACCTTGCCTTCTCTGATCCCCAAAATCTAAGGGAAACCTGGTAAATAACATGGTACTTAAATTTTTCTTGACTGCTTTGCAAAGAAGATAATGTCAGAGAAGCAATGGAGACATGGTGGAAGAGAGAAAGTTTATAGGGAATAACTATTAACAGTATAAGGAACACATCTGTAGTGTCAGGCCACATCTACTCTGTGATGGGAAAAATTGCAGGAAAGAGAACGTTTGAGGGTGCTGAGCCCCTGAGCATGATCCCTCCTGTCCCTGGCACAAGCTGGTCCTTGGCTGTGGTTCAGATGGGCTGGATGGAGGAGAGACCAGGAGGCAAAGCCACTGGCCTGGGCTTCCTCTGCAGGTCCTGTGGCTGAATAACAATGGGGCAGATCACTGCACTCGGGATCTCCCTTTCCAGACTCTAGGGAATGTCAGATGACAACAGGGGAGACTGACACTGACAGTAGGCTGAGAACTGCAATGAGCTGAAAAGTGGTAGAGAGAGACAAGGGTGTGCAAACACCCACACTCTAAATGTGCAGACAGAGAGGGAGGATCATGGATACTGAAACTTCTTGAAATGCTAGTTTTCAAGAATGTCTATCTTTGCTAGGATGTTCCCTCTCCAAGTACATTATTAATGGTTTGTTATGGGAAAGCCAGTTCCAGCTGGCTGACACACAGTATCAAACAAGGCATACCATGAATCTTGTGTCAGCCTGGTGAACTGAGGAGAAAAAAACCAAAATCCCCATTTCTGAAAACTGTCTTCGAAAAAATCGAAACCCTACACAAACAAAAACACCAAACAAGCTGCCTGTATAACTCATGCTTTACAGCCGTGTTACCAAACACAGCTGCTCTCTACTCACACGTGTCTGCCAGTTCTGCCTGACTTAATGGGGCACTTGGAGTCCAGGAGGGTCCCCTCATGGTGAATCCACATTATGAAGTATTGTCTGCAGCTCTGTTTCCCTTTACAGACCACACTGTTCTCCATAATGGCCCAGTGGGATGAGTGAACTGAATAGGGCTGCACTGCTAGTGGAGGTTTACCTGCTCCTTCCCAAACTGCAAATGCATGTTTTGTTGGAATGGAATTGATTAGGGACTATTTACAAACACTGCAGCTTCCAAGGGTTTGGAAAATTTTGCTACAAGTTTATTTGGTTGCAGTATGGTCTCTGTCAAAGCACCCAGCCTCTCTTGTGCCCCACTCTGCCTTTAGTGCTGTTGGAATCCTGTTTCCCCTGTGATGAGGAACCTGCAGAGAGCAGATGGGTTCCCTTCTCTGACTGCTCCCAGGATGCTCCTGCTGTCCAGTTGTGGGAGTCCAGAGTGCGGGGAATATTTCTCTGCCTGTTTTAAGGAGTTTTACCCCCCTGGACAGCACTGTTTTTGACCTTCGTCCATGGAGAAAGCTGCCAACTCTCTGGGAAGAACTTGAACGCACTGCGGTGTGAACTAGGTGATAGAATATTATGTAAGGTTACACAGGGTGAAAATATAAAGGTGTTGGGTTTGTTAAAGTAGCAAATAGGTAAAAGCAAAAAACTCCAAAATGGAGGATTGTTGTTGTTTTATAACCTCCTTCTTGTTCTTCATGCTACTCCATTTAATGCGGAAAAATTGCTTAAAGTGATTGGATAGAAAATTCCGCAGTTCCTGTAGACGTTTTAAAAACATTTGTTGAATATTAGTAGAAAAGTAAAAATACCTGTCGTTTCAAACACTGATTGGATTGTTTAGCTTTAAAAACGCCGTGTTATCTTGATTTCGGCGGCATTCTGCGCATTTTCCTCAGCATGCACGTCCCTCTGCTGTACTTCTAACTTTTCTGATAAGACTTAATAAACTATCTGAGAGCAGAGAAGGCTGAATGTCCATTAATTAACAAGAATCCAGGCAAGGACTCAGAAGTCCTCCCCCAGCAGGGGAGGACGGATTTAAGGCACAGCAAGATCAACAGGTGGAATTCAAAACAGAATCCCACATCCAGTGAAGCATGGCCTCTGGGAGCCCTGGCAATGGCTCTGCTTAGGGGACCTTGGGTGGCCAAGGGGGACATGGCATGCGAAGCTGGAGACAGCCAGGGTACCAAGGTTTCATGGAACACAAGCAGGATTTCTGGATGGCCGTGTATAGTGGTGAATTGATATGGATTTTCTCCTGCCTCAAAAAGGAGAACAGGGGCAGAGAAACAAGGATGAGGGGGAAAGGATCAGCATTGATTAAGCTGACAGTTCTGCTAATGTCACTGTGGACACAGCCACTTTCCTTTCCTTTGCCAGCAGCAACTTCAATAATAAGATGCAGAGGGAGAAGGAGGGAGTGTTACTGCTCACAGTGCTGCTGGCAGTATTTAGATGAGAAACTGGTGGTGTGATGGATGGCCATGATGCAAAGATACATAGTGATCAGTGCTCTGGAAACGCAGGCAGATTAAGCAGGACTGTGCCTGACTGGTCTGAAGGTGACTCTGCTGAGGGCCAGTGGTTAGACGATAATCTCTTTTTGTTCCCCACAAATAATATTTGTGCAGAACTCGAAATAGTTCTTGCAAATATGTTGGCAGGTGCTGCTTTCTTGCTTTGGCCTAGATCTGCTCGCTATGCTCTGGGGTTCGCGGGCCAAGGAGAACTCATTTGGTGCTGACAAGCCAAGCTGCACATCAAGCCTTGGCAGAGCTGAGTGATTCAGCTGTCCTGTCTCCTGGCCCTGGTCCTGCACCCAGTGCCCCCACTGAGCAGCCACTGGACAGGCTGGCTGGATGGCACTCTTGTCTCACCATGGTCTGCAGACAAACTCAATTCTTTAACTCTGTACTGTTCTATAGGAGTCTTTTTTCTAGTTTTGCCTTCCTTCTGGCAGCAAAGACGGATTGATATAGCTCTGCCCAAGCACCTCTAGCTTCAGTGTAAGGCAGTGTGTTCCTGGCTGGTCTGGAATGTACTTGCTGTGAGATGGGACAGTCTTTGTCGTCTTCACAGACACCAGTTAGGGCTGGACTGAAAGGGGATAAACCACAAGTAAGGAATGTGAATCATGGTGGCTGTGCCCTGTACCTGTATCAAGCCTGATGAATGAAACTAAACCTTTTTACACCCACAGTTTCAGCCCTAAACCCCTGCTTTAGAAAAGGAGGAGAGTGATGTAGAAATAATGCCTAGGCTGGTTGGTGTTATTGTCAGCACATGGGTTTGCAGACTGAGTTTAATTGTAGTAAAGAACAGTGCCCACCAAATCTCGTATCTCACACTATGGCTCTTAAGTCTTACATTAGACTGCTGGTCTAGGATTTAGGGCTGATTCCGTCCATTTTCATGGACAGAATCAGATTAAGTAAAAGGTGTTTCCGGCTTTATAAACTTCATGTGTATTTGGCAAAATTAGCTGTGATGGGCAGCTCTGAGAGGAACCATTCACATAAATACCGTATAATATGTCATTTTTTGGATCCACACCTCCCAGGTCATTATGAAGAGGTAATCTTTGACGTCTTCCAAAACACCAAGTCAGGCTATTTCCAAGTAGGTTTCTGCTTGGAGGTGAGTATAAATCTTTAGTTTTAATTTTGTAGGAGTTAAACTGAATCTTATTAATGTCTCCAACACTAGACTTCACATATAGAGCATTGTGGATATCTGTCTCATGTCTCCACTTAGCCAGGGGCACTGTCTTTGCTGTCTCTTTTATCCAAGGACAAAAGTAATTTGTTAGGATGGCAAATTTTCTCCCATTCCTGAAATTAGCATTAGAGCATCACTACAGAAGTAATCCATGCTATCTGGATTATGGCAAATTTCTATAAATGAAAGCTGGTTTCTAAACCAATATTTAGAGAATATGAGAGAGAGATGTCTACATGAGGGGCATTACTAAACAGATTTCAGTACTTATTTTTCTGACAGAGATTCTGTTTCTCCTGAAAGGGTAATGTACATCTATCTTGCAGGGAGATTCCTTAGAGGGTTTAAATAAAGAGTGAAGCTTTGAGAACAAAGTGAAAATGGAAGAAGAAATATACTGCCATAGGAAGATCAAAAATGAGGCACTTGGGGCTTCAGAGAGTTATCATTAATCCCCTCCTGCCCAGAGGGCATTCCTGTGTGACCATCAAAATGACACACATGCAGCTGTCTGGCAGTTTGCCACATCTCCGGGTTTGATGGACTTTGCTCTGGGGATGGCTAAACCTCCAGCTGTTCAGAACGGAAGCTTGTTTTCCTCAACAAATTCGCTCTGATGCTTATCTGACCTATCTGAAGCCATGAAAGTCGATTATAAATTGTTTCAAGTGTGTTTTCAACACCTTTTCCTTACCAAAACCTGGATACACAAGCAGCCATCAAAACCTGAAAGCCTGTTCTGCCTGAGCACAGCTTTGCCTTTAGATTAGGATCAATGTCAAGACTGGGTTGTACTGCCCAAGATTGCTGTTGTACTCGTGGACTAACAAAACGTGTAATAAGGTTCCCCTTATTAATACAGAGGGGGAAACGCAGGTGTGTGTCTGTCTGGTGTGCTGATAAGACTGCGAGGGTCACACTTACCCCCAGGACAGCACAAAGATGTCCCTGGCTGTTTCCATGGGGCACTACTGCCCAAGCAGCCACACGGCAAAAACATATACTTCAAATAGGTAAAAGGAGGCAAAGGTCAGAAATATACTCCAAGAGGCAAAGTGAGCTCTTCAAAGTGAGGAGGAGCTCAGGGATAGAGCTGAAGGTCTCACTGAATCAGCAGTGCCTGAAATGGTTTGGTTCTGTTCACCTCATTAGCCTGGGCATTCTCCAAATCAAGGGATTTAG
Organism: Gymnorhina tibicen; assembly: GCA_013399875.1. Taxonomy (NCBI): domain Eukaryota; kingdom Metazoa; phylum Chordata; class Aves; order Passeriformes; family Artamidae; genus Gymnorhina; species Gymnorhina tibicen. The sequence continues at coordinate 2,874,524 of VXAZ01007116.1, read as the reverse complement.
AGCACTGAAAAACTGTTTAATAATAACTGACAGAATGTAAGCATTGATTTTGAAAATGCTGTGCAGGTATGATAAAAGAGTAGGTGCATGATGGATGACAGAGAGCTGTGGGAAGCATTTGTTTGGCTTTGTTTGGGTTGAGTAAAAGAGAGGGAGAGAGAAGGGTCTCGTAATAATATCATGAATATGAACAGTGTAAGACACACTCAGAGTATATAACATATTTCAGAGCCTCCTTTCCCATCCTGGGCAGCTACACACAGATGCAGGGATGGTTACCAAGACAGTATCTGATGCCTGCAGATAAAATGTTTATTTGCTTTTGTTTAAGAAGTGAGCTGGAAGTACAGCTCATGATTGCAAACTGGAAAGAGCACAGATATTTCCAAAGCTACTGCCAATCCCCTTACAAGGACACGATTTGACTCCTGCACATACTTAAGAGGAACCCATGACTCAACACGTGGATCTGAACTGAATTGCATTCACAGGTTTTTATTCATTATGACTCCTAAGCTCCAAAAATAAGAGCCTTTCAAAAAAAAAAAAAATTAAAAAGACATCAGGGGGTGATGTTAAAAAACTACCAACAAACCAACCCTTCTGAAATAATGGGAACAACTGTACATATTTCTCAGCAGTGAAAGAACTAAAATGCAGGTGTATTCTGACTCAGATAAATCTTAAGTTTCCCCTGTGTACAGTCGAGACTGTAAATTGGAGAAAGACTCGTGAGGAGATGAAGGGTTCCTCGCCAGATGAGGACTTGGCTCTTCTTGCTCAAATACACTTATTTTCAAGACTATTTGCTTTGTGATAGCTCTAAATCCAGGGCTTTCAATCTCTTAACAAAACTCCCTAACCCAGTAAATGCACTGCAATAGGATTCAGGGAAACTCTCCCTGGAGACAGCAGGACTTGCTGCTGTGACTGATTCCACCCAGTGTGGGTGAGAGCGGGATGCATGGTGTTTCCTGTCCCTGTGCTCCTTTTCCCAGTGCTGCCTCATTTTCAAGCAGCCTCAACACCTGAAACCAGTGAGCTCATTATCCTGCAGGCAGGCAAGGCCAGGACACCGTCAGGAATTCAGGGTTAACTGCATTAACCTGGCTCATGTTTGGGCACGCTGATAGCAGCCTCTCAAAAGGGACCAAAGTTCTCAGGGCTCAGCTGGAAGATAAGGTCAGGAACTGACATTTTTTATAGTAGTTTTTAGAACTTCTGCCTCCAAACATACAGATGAAGTCCATTTCTTCACTTAATATTGTGATAGGAGTACCAATGAAATGGAGCAATATGTGTCACGCAAACAGTATCGCAGGCTAGTGTAGGCAACTGCGTATTTTCTAAAAAAGCCGTGAAATGGACAGTGTTTGCATGCACAACCTTTCTTTTGCTGGGAGAGATTTCAGCTTTTCAGTTGTCTGAAAACACAGACAACAACTGGCCATGCGTGCAGCCTGTTAGCTTTCCTCCAGAGCTCATGACTGCTCATGAATGCGAGCAAAACAGTCCAAACTGGCCTCATCTAAGCCATCCTCCATCATTTGTCTTATTTGTTGACTAATACAGGGCCAGCTGTCCATTTAGTGAGACAGAAGCATTAAATTAGAGAAATCATAGAAAAGAAAGACTGGGAGGCCCCTCAAAGGTCACTTGGTCCATCTACTGCCCCATGGCAGGTTCAGCGCTCCCTGCACCACTTCTCTCTGTTTTGCCTAACCTGTTTTCCAGAATCATTTCCAAAATTCCTGAATCACCCACCACCCCACGAGGGATAAAGTAAAAGATGTGCTCCATGAAAAACACAACTGTTCAGCCAGCAGCTTCTCTCCGAGATGTTCATCTGACAGACAACACATCCACTGTGTGGTTCACTAATGCTTTCAGGAATCACGCTGATCCTTTGGGGGCATGCAAATCTCAGGACTGGAAAACGGGAGATAGATGCTAACATTTGCCTGTGAGGTTGTTGTTGGTAATGTGCATGGGTGAATTTCGGCTGGATGGGCTTTTTGGTCTAATGTACTTATGCAGTTGCCTTTAAGACCTTAATTGTAACAAATGGGATTAGGCACATAGTGAGCAGCTCTCAGGCAGTGCTCTATGAGACATCTCGCTGAGGTTACTCTCTGTGCCTTCCCAAGGCATAAGGTAAAATTGGACTAACTCTCTGTTTGGTTCATCCTCTTCTTTTCCTTTTCCTTCTCATCCTTGAGCACATTTTTATGGAGTGAGTAGAAGTGCACCACAAAAGGGGGCTCAGTGCCACAGTCACTGGGAGAAGGTTGCTGCATGTTCCATGGAGAGCCTCTTCCACTCTTCAAATCCAGTGACTTCTCCCCAGGACCTACTGGGAACGGCACCAAAATTGCTTCCTGCAACCCAGCATCCCATCAGTGCTGTCAAACTGGCACCATCACAGAACCCATACCAGGGAGTGCCAGGGTAACAGAAGCATTTAGGGATACTGCCAGCACGGTATGGATTTTAAAAATTGCTTTTAATACCTAATGTCCACATCTTAATCCCAGTCAAATTAGCTGAGCTCCTAAACACTCCTGTAGGGGCTGTAAGTGGGTGGAAAGGAAGAATGTTTGTGAATGGATGTGAGGAAACAGCAGGAAGATTTAACAGAAGAGGCAATTGAGAGCTAATCCCGGGCTCTGCTGCGTGACAGTGCCTCTGAATGCTCTCTTATTTACTGATGAAGAGCAATTGACTGAATTGCACTATTTATATGTTTTAAGCACTTTTCCAAAACTGCATACTTCACAGGAGTATGTGGGACAAACTGGCAATGGAAAGGAGCAATTCTAAAGTAGTTAGCAGGCCTGACTGTCATTTTTATTCAGCCTGTATATGTAAAGCTTTTTAAAAGTAGTTTCAAGGAAAATGAGAATCAACACTCTTGAGCTTACATTGTCTCTTACAGTTTGAGGAGCTAGCACAAATCTTGCATTCTCTTCTTCATGGAATATAAATCAGAGAATATTATCATTTTAAAAAATAATTCTGCTTTGGCTAACAGCAGGAAAATCCATGATTCCAGTGATGGAGAGTAACAGTATAGGACTTATTTATTCATATCAGGTACTGCAGGTTTTACCATCAATTCCTGACTTGCCAGCAGCTCTCTATATTACTGGGACTTTCTTCATAGCCTCATATTCCAGTATTTTCCTAGACTGAAGATTCCTAATTTGAAAGCTATGGCTTGATGTTGACCATACAAAACAGTCTCTTTTCTGGCAGATCAAAGCAGAGCAGACACGTGTACACCACTTTCTTCCTAACCCAGGACTTGTAGAGTTTCACTTTTTGTCATCACTTCAGAGGCTTTAAGATTAGAGAAGGATGTAAGTCAAAAGATTTGAGGCTCTGAGGGGCTGCACTGCAATCTGGGTGTTTGTTGTTTGTTTGGGTTCTGCTGGTTTTATTTTGTTCGTGTGTTTTTCTTTTTCGAACCTCATGCAAAGTACTTTAATTAGAGAATTAGAGACAATGCCAAATTGCTGGCCCAGCACTTGTTGTCTTTTTCTCCCTACAACTTATCCTCCTGTTTGGTAATTGCCCTTGTTTGAGATCTGGTTGGGTGTAGCTTTTGTTTGGGTATTTTACACCACTCTGAGAATAAGGCCCCAAAGAGAAAGTTTAGGAAGAACGAATTCCTGAAGGTAGAGAAATTGAGCTAAAATACTCTTCTCACACTCAGAACTTTCACAGATGCCTTTAATATCATATATCCAAAAGAGAAACATATCAATCAGGGGATTACCTTTGCCAGTATTTCTCAACAAATCTTCAGAAGCTTTTGGTTATGCAAGAAACACAGAATATTTTCCCCACTCTTTTAAACATCACAGTATAATCAGAAATAAATAGATTACTGTTAGTTTCAACATAATTTCATGCTGTCCAGAAATAAGATGGGAGAAAAACCTTTTAGGTAAAAGCAGAAATTTCATTAAGAAGCAACATGTGAAACACTTTCTTTGTTAAGCATAATTAGCAGTTCAAAGACACTTGCCTTTCAAAGTGCCTGCTTTGATTCCTGTCAGATGCAGAAGCAGTGATATATGACACGACATTCATCAACTAACTCTCAACATAAGATGATGTGATGATTTTTCTCTAATTGAGGGGATGGGAAAGCAAGCTTTTTTTTTATTTTCTTAAATGAGCTTGAGAAATAATTTAAATGACTGCCAGATCTCCAGCAGCAGGTAGTAAAACACTGGATGGAAGATTTTCAAATTCAGTTTTTGCCCATTCCCAATGTTTTTATTTTAAAAGTATTTTACTTTCTGACATGTCAGATATTACTTATAGGAATAGTTTTCTCCTGTTTTTAAGACATCTCCTGTTCAAATTTGCCTGCTGACTTCCACATGCCGTTCTGACAGCTTTCTTTGAGACTAGGTGGCTCTTCTGAAATGTATTCCAACTGAGAGGTTTCAAAGTAGTTTCATTTTATTTTTGATCTTCCTGTGACTATCAATTATTATGCTGGCCTTTTTCTTCTAGTTGGCTGCTCTGGTGTTTCTTTCTCTTCACTCCCCAGCACATTTTTATTTTACAGGTGGCTATTTTGTGTACTCTTCCTCACGAGCAATTTTTCCTAATCTCTGGATTCTACAATAGCATAATTCTTTTTTTTTTTTAGAGTAGAATAATTATTAAAATAGTCTAATGAATGACTCGGTAGCAGAGGGACTTGGAAGCATGAATTGCTCACAGCAGAAATCCAAGGTCTGTGCTCCAGCTGAGAACTCAGGAGAGGAGGGGTGGCTGGTCCTACATCACCTTGAGTACTTGATGTGGCTTTGATGACTGCAACAGGTTATTTCCACATGCCCAAAACCTGCCCCTTCAGATTTTACACAGGCTTTGGGCAGCATTTCAAGCTGTCCAAAAAGAGAAACTGAAAAGCCAGTAGAAATACGCCCTGTTATAAAATCAGGTTGTGAAAAAAACTACACAGGTTATTTTTAATTCCCTTCTCTGTGTCTGTGGTTCAAGACTTCAAGCACGATCCAGTCCTGTCTTCTGAGTTTGTTCCTGACTCAGGGCTTTCTCTCTCTTCCCTTGTTGCCAAGTGTGTGACTGCCTGTGTTTTTGTCTCAGTGTAGCACATGAAAAGCAAAGTTCTACAGCAAGAAGTGTCCTGGAAGCCTTGGGGAAAGAGGAAGGTTGTACTTTGGAAAAGCAAATGTTCAAAGCTGCTGCTTTGTGTGGAGTGACTCAGCTGTCTGGGCTTGGGTTTGCCAACAAAAAGGCAGCTAAGCTCAGTGTTTCCACGAAACCAGTGAGCAGAACAGTCATACTGTGAGCTCTGGTACTGACATGTAAGACCTTTCATCAGCTGCAGTGAACTCTTTGCCATGGAAAGGGACGTATAGAGCCAGGGCACTGTATGGACACCCAGTCAGGGGAGGTCCCTGCCCCAAGGAACGCTGGGTCTACATGAGAGAGGTCACACAGGAGGGAGAAGCCGGAGGTAATGACCAACAGAAAGATAATTTTTATATCCCCAGTTCAAGGTTGTCCCTCTCCACCACCCTTGCTGAGTTAGTGTCCCCTCAGAAGTTACGTTTCCTTCATGCACCAAAACACAACTCTGCTTTCTGGTACTTCATGACTTGAGTGAGCACAGTGTCTGGTCTCGTGAACTGGAGAGGAAACTAATCTAAAAAGTTTGTTGATTCTACAAAATATTTCAGAAATATGTTCATTCTCTTTCATATATTAACTAGCCCTGTGGTCTCTGACCTGCAATTGTTTGTTATCAGTATTTTCATAGAAAACTTTTATATAGACATAAGATTGAATTATCAGAAAACAGGAAATAACAATGTTTTCTTTTTTGGCAGTTGAGTCAGGAAACCTGCCTCCAAACCCCATGATAATGCAGTTGGAGACCAAAAACACACCATAGGAAAACACACCATAGGTGTGCACGCAAAACCAACGTAACTTGAAAGTTTGATATCAGAAATACTCATTGAACAGTAAAGAATAAAACCCTCCATCTCAGTAAATTTCAAGATTCTTAAAAGATAACTTAGAAAACAGAAAGAAGGAGTGTCAAGAATATTTAGTCTTTTAGTCTCTGTTCTCGACTCACATGTGGAGTCTTGTTTGTACAACACAAGATCGTTTTCATCCACCCAGCTGCCGGGTATGACACCCTATGAGTAAAAGATCTGCTAGTCATCAAATCCTGTACTGAGTAATTTTCCTTTAAAGACACCATTTTTAATTTATCTCAAAGTGCAGCTTAGCTCTCAGTACCACTTTTATGCCAGTACCACCAAATTGTACCAGCATTATAGGATTATGGAGTGGGATCACTTACCCTGTCAAGTCTGGTTTCACACCGATACTTCCAGCCGGGCAGGTGCTGTATTTTATTAGTTACAGAGATTCACTGTGCATCCAGAACCTGCCCTCTGCACCCTGCTTTTATAGCAGGATTCAATACAGCTGAGCAAATACAACCTCTGCATTATATATGAGGTACAGGGAGATGATGGGAGCAGGGTAAATGCTCTCATCAGGTGTAATGTGCACAGAGAATCAGAAACACAGAGACACTCTGCTAGACCAGGAAAAGGAGGAGGGAAAATGTGTTTGAGGTCTGCCATGAAGGCCCAGGAAACCCTTCTCAAAGGATTTCTGTCCCAACCAACTCTGCAATCCCTACCCAAGGCCTGGATGCAATTACAACTCCAGTATATTTCCATGCCAGACTTTAGTTAAATTCTCAACATTGCAGCCAAATAAGGGGAAAAACCCCAAACAAATCCAATGTACTAGTTGCTAATAACTTCTGAGTAGTGAACCGACAGCAATTCCCCAGCCCAGACTTGTTTCTACTCACCTCCATTTGTCTCTGGGATATTTAAGGCAAAGGCTCATTTTTGTCCTGCAGATTCCGTGCTGCTGCTCGGTGTTATTTTGCCAGGTCGTAAAGGGCTCCTGACCAAAAGGAAGAGGAAAGCAACACGTAAAGCAAACACAGAAGCCCAAGAGGAAAGCTACACCCTACAGACCAGCACTAATAGCAACGGCGAGACTCGGAAGGAGAGAACACTCCCAGTTAGTAACTTTTTCCATCGATACATCTGTTACAAAACAATTTTGCTGCAAACTTCTCTTCCTTCTTGCAAGAAATGCTTTGCCGTAGAGGAGACCTCAGATAAACTACATGATGAATGTGGGGCTTGTCAGGGGTTTTTTTTGGGTTTTGTTTTTTTACCAAGTAAGCAAATCAGTGAAATATAAACTAGAAGCTCAGCTGACTGCTTTAAAAATACACTGCTAGGCAGTAATTATCACGAGGTGCATTTGTCCGTACTTCAGGGTTTTTTTTTTTTAAATTCAGAAGTCTTCAACAGAAGCAGAGTCATATTTGAAATAACCACCTATGGGGGTTTCTGGCCAGAAACCCTCAGTGCAGCAGAGGTGAATGTTCAGATGATTAATAACTTAATTTTTTAAGAGCTTGATGGGCAGACAAGGAAAATATGCCAAACTGTCCTTGCCTCAGAAGGCTTTTTAGTGCCAAACCAGAACTGCAATGAGAAGGAAAACTCATGATTTCACCTCTAAAGACTTTCAGGGTTGTGAGATGTGCGGAGGGGCAAAGGGATTTACGGCAGCAGCAGAAGCTGCTGGGCCCAGCTGTGTTTTCACACTCTTGCCTCAGTGGATTTGAGCTTCTCCAAGAGCCAGGGCTGTTCCTCCATGTAGGTCATAGGGGTAGCTCCGTGTGTGAGTCCACAGAGGCAGCATGGAAACTTCTGTGCTGACAGTCAACGTGTGCCTTGGAAGAAATAACAAACAATTTGGTTTGAATGAAAAAATTTTGACAGGTACATTTTGCCAAATGTTAGTCAAAAAGGAAAACTGATGGATATATCATGTTTGAAAATTCACAGGGTGTAGCAAATTCATTTGTTTTCCAAAAACCAGTATCAGGTTCCTCCCTTGCCTCAGAATAAACCTGGAACTACTTCAGGGAGGTTGAGAGAAATTTTGTTCCATTCACCAGGGTAAATGAAATCTGCCTTGAGCCAGAGCCAGAAAATGCTGTATGCAGTAGCAGAGGTGTGAAAGAACTGCCGCAGACAGTTGTCCTATTAAATGTAATCTTAACCCCCACCCGTGTGCCCCTGTAACATCTTGCTTTGCTGTTTTCCATCTCCACGTGGACTTTTTAAAAGTTTTGAGTTTTGAGTTACTTGAGGAGACACACAGACCACATAATAAGGTGATAATTCAGCTGATGGGAGAAAGGATTTGTCTAGTTCCTATCTGGAACACTGAAAGAGACCTGAATCCACTTGGTTCCCAGATCTCCTCAGACCCGGTGGAGCAGGCGTGCCTGTGCCGTTGGTGCTCCTTGAAAACTGCAGTCAGCATCTCCTCCAAGCCTTGTTTTCTGAAGGAGTTTTCCCACGTGAGCTCCTCTCGACCAGGAGCAAACCTGAAAGCCTTTCCATCCACACTGCCAAGTAAGTTAAGGGATGGCCTTGGGACATAAGCCCAGGAGGGACAGAAGTGTCCCCAGCCATGGCTCGGCCATTGTCTTCAAGCTGAGAATTGCTCCCTGGGCAGGAACAACCTGCACCTTCCCCTCCAATGCAGTGGGTGTGCAAACCCTAGAGCAGCATCTGGCCATGGTTTAAAGACTGAGGACTTAAAACACTGTACAAGAGGTGAGAACTGATTTTAGGGGGACAGGACAATTGAATTACACCACCAAAGTCCTTGTGTGTAAAACCAGACCTTTAGAAGAACACAGAACCCTGTTTTTGTAGTCTTTTTGGATTATTCCTTTAAGAATGTTCCTTTTGGTCTGGCACAACATGGAGTGACATGACAGCACACTTTTCCCTCCTTTATCATTTCCTCTCAGAAAAAGCCTCTGGCCTTGCTGCCTTTGTAGCTGGTTAAAAGCTTGACATGTCAACTCTGAATAATTGAGTCAGGTTAATGGTAGAACATAATTTACAAGCCTCCCAGCATATAAATTGGTTGGTGCAGCTGTTTGGAGTAATTTCCAGCAATGGATTTGTGCTTTCTCACTGTTCACAGAGCTGGTCACCTTACGAAGGAAAATCAGTGGAGTAATTCCAGCACAATTATATTTAAGCTACTGGTTTTCAAAGGGCCTTTGAAGCAAAATATTTTCTTCCTCATTGTTAATGCAGTGCTTCCAGAAGGATGGGTAAATTCTTAGGATTACCAAACCTGGCTCTACGTGCAGCAAGGACAGGGTTTATAGTCAATCCAGAGGCTGGTTACTACCTAAAATACTGAAATTGTCCTGCTGTCCTCTCTCTGTATCATTCTTTATATTAATTTTATTAATATTTGAACAGGATGTATGTTTAGCTTTTGTAATTAATTACAACTAATTGTATAATTACATCTCAGTGTGTACACGCCCCCCCTGCATCACTGCTCGCCCTCGCACAGGGCGCTGCTTCAGGGGTCAGAGGGCACCAAAGTCACTCCATTCTCTGCCCATTTCACTCCCTGGATGGGTCTCTAAGGCAGCAGAGAGCAACAGACCTTTGACCTTTCAGTGACATTTGAATTTTGGGATTACTTTTGACCTCTCAGTGATCCTTGACCCTCTGGGGGAGTATTTGACCCTTTGAGTGAACTTTCACCTTTCAGGATGACCTTTGGCCTTCAGAGATAGCCTTTGATCTTTCGGGATGACCTTTTACATTTGGCTGGTCTTCCACATTTGGCATTTTGGGGTGACCTTTGACCTTTCAGCAAACAAATTTCACTGCCAGGGGGAGCTTTGACCTTTCTGTGACCTCTGATCTTTTGTCTCACTTTACATTTCAGGCTAATCTTTGAACTTTTGATGACCTTTGACATTGTGAGAGACTTTTGTGTGACCTTTGACCTGTCCTTGACACTTTACCCTTATGTAACCTTTGATGTGTTAGTGACTTTTTATGTCTCTAGTGAACTTTGACTTTTCAGTGATCCTCAACCTTTTCGGTAACCTTTGACCTTTCTGATAACTATCTGACTTTTTGGTATGGCCTTTGACCTTTCTGGATGACCCTCAATCTTTTTGTATTTCCTCTGGGGATTGCCTTTGGCTTTTGTTGTTTTGTGTATGACCATTTACCTTTCTTCCCCCATGTGTTTTCAGGTTATTTTATTCCTTATTTAAAAGACAGACCAGAACACCCTCCACTCCACCTTTTCTTCAAGAAAATCCCCTGCACGTGATAGTTTTGTGGTGCTTGACTATCTGCTTTCAGAGGATAATACTTATTTTGTGATAGTTGTATTTCATCACTTACAGAAATTCCCTCTTACATTTTATTCATGGTCAAAAGTATCTAGATATTATTATTGATAGAAACAGCTGAATGTTTTTGAGTCCTGCTAATTTGACCTCATAGTAATTCATAGCAGATGCATCACAAATTAATTATGTGTTCTGGGAAAAAAAGATTCCCTATCATCCCTTCTGCTGGTTGCTGCCTTTTAATTTCACTGGTGCATCTCTTGTGGATGTTGTGTGAGACACAGCAAATCTTCACAGTCTCTTTTCTGTCCATTGTTCATAAACATCTGTTGGTGTCAGTTTTAATTTACTTCCCCCTTCCACTAGATTTTATTTGATCTGTATCCTCATTAATGACTTCTGTATGTTAATAAGTGATCTTGCTCTTCTTCTCCTCCATTCCTGTGCTATGATTTGTCAACAGGTGATTCTAGCTGAGACAGCAGTATTAAAAGCATGAATGTGGAAAGTGGAAAGGGCCCTAATTCCAGGTAGGAATGCTGCACAGGATAGGGGAGTGCCCCCTTGCAAGCCCATATCTCAGTGCCTTTGGTGTCAAATCCTCCTGGCAGGAGATCCCAATGCATGTTGAAAATTTGGGAGGGAAGAGCCATGAAAACACTGAACACCTTGGAAGACCTTACTTGCAGGGATAACTTTCAGGGCAGCCCGATCTGTTCAGCTCTAAGAATTTTAGGAATATTTGATTAGTCTTAAGCACCCTACAGAAAAAATGCGAATGTAATAACAAGGAAATCTTTAGTCTGCTAAAATGAATGTAAATAGATAGTGAGGCTAGTCAAGTGCAGATTTGCAAGAAGCTGCAAAATCCCAATAGGAAAATTTGCTGTCGGAACACTCTCTGGAGGTTTTCATGGCCGTCCATCCTTGGGAGTTTAAAGGTGACCTACCTAAAAATCCTGTAATGTATGGGCTTGAGGACATGACATGTCAGAAAAACCACCTATTCAAACAAAAATCACCGGTCTGGACTCTGGTGGATAGGCCACCTTTACATAACCTGGAAAAGGAACATAAATAAATATATAAATGACACATAAACATTACATATATAAATTATATTTGATAAATAATGTTTCTGCTACATTTCCTGAACATTTCTGATAAAAAACAGGACCCAGAACCAGAACTTTTAAAATACAGTTTGCTTCATGTAAGATCAGCAAAAGCAAACACTTGCAGGGGTTAGGTGCATAAAAGGAATGATGTGTCTCATGGAAATAATATTTAGAACAGCTGAGATTAAAGAAGTGACCCTGCCCCCAAGGCTATTCTGAGATATTGGATGATTCCTCATGCAGCCAAATTTCCTGGGAGGTTGTGAGCAGTGTTTAGTTGGGCATAAGATGTAGTCTCACTTCCTCTGGATAAAAAACACACTTAAAGTCACACAATGCTGGGTTACAGGTGGGAATGAAAGGGGAAGGCATATTTCCAAACCTAGGCAGTACTTCACTAAAATTCCCTTTGGTGATACAAATTCACCCTGGGATTTTACACACAAAGGCAGGTAACTTTACAAGGATCCTTGCTGATTCCCTCCCCACTCTATCTGTCTGTCTGTCTATCTATCTATCTATCTATCTATCTATCCATCATATCTAGCTTAGTCTGAGGCAAAATGTGTCAGCTTTTCCCGTGGGCAATACCTGGGATGCACTTCTCACACAGCCTGCCCAGGAGTGTTCACTCCTTTGGCAATCCTGGGAATACCTGCTGTGCTTTCATCTGTTTGTGGTATTTTGGTTTTATTTGGTAACAGGGGAAGGAAACACTGGCAGTGTGAGGCTGGGAGGGCAGCAGTGTTGGGTAGTGCCTGTTATCCCAAATTACAGCAACACCAGCCCCAAATGTGAGCTCTGGTAGTGAGTTTGTGCGTGCTGCTCGGGTGGAAACCAAACCCAGTACCCTGATGGCTCAGACTCACCTCTTTTATGCAACGCCACCTTGGAGGAGCCCTACCCAGGTAAATTTTACACCTTGTTTTGCAAACTTTCGATCAGCCTTGCTGTACAAGGTCTCTCCTTGCAATTTCCACCCTACAAGGGCTGCATCTTAATAGGGAGGAAACTGAATCCTGTAACTCAAGCTGTCTGTGATGTGAATGAGTAAACCATGGGAAAACATGAGAGGAAACATCAGCTACAATATGAGAACAAACAAACAAACTTGATATTTACCTTCCCAGAGAAACACGACAGAATTTTAGATTCTTTTCTTGCTATTAGCATACAAAAACCTGAGCAGACCTGACCAGTCCCTTTGAAATAACTGTATGTTACTGCTCAGTTCCTTTAGGTTTTTAGCATAGATGCAACAGGGTATGTGACTGCTGCCAGTGTAACAGTTTGGAAAGGAAACAAAAGACCAATTGATCCCTTGAAAAATCCACGTGTTTTCTGCCTTGGGGCTCTATGCTCAGCGTGACCTCCGTGGCTGTCCTTTATTCACATGGAAATGTTCTTGTCCTTAGCCCCGTTGCCAGGAGTTAATTTCTCTGCTGGGCTCTGCTGTCCTGGCATCCCTTGCCAAAGGTACTTCCACTGCATGTGCCTTCCCTTGGCACCCCGTTTTGGGAACTGAGATCTGCAGCACACCAAGGGCTAGTCAGATCTTCTGTGATGGATTTTTCCTTGTAGCTTCTTCCTGTTTTTTTCCCTGTGCTATCTGTCTCCTATCTTCTTTCTACCTTAAAGCTGATTTTTTCTGACCTCGTCTTGAATCTGACACTGCCTTTGTGCTTTCCTCCCTTGCAGTATTGCTGTTCTGAATGTTTAAAAGTTTGTGGTTCTGCTTTCAACTTCCCTTTTCTGTCCCAGAGCACCTTCCATCTCTGGCATTTAGTTTTCAGGTTTTCAGTGAACCTGCTGCCTCTAAGCCCTGTTCCCACTGGTTCTGCCTGTTTGGTCCAAGGAAGTGCTTTCCCTGTAAAGGCTCCACCTGTGGACTGAAATATCTGTGCAGTGCACACGTGTGAGGGGTGGGCATGGAGGGCAGCCACAGGGCTCACGGGAGCAGGACACATTAACACAGTTGTGCTCCGAGTTTCTGCAGCCTTGGCCACTGGGGAATGGCAGTCTCCAACAGCTTATGTTGGATAACTTCCAAAATGTCCTTTTGTGGGACTGAAAATGGCACTGAGAGGTTTCCACGTGGCTCCTGCAAGTGCCATGAACATTTTAATGCAACTAAAGCATTGAGAAGACATGGCTACCATATGGTATGCCTGAGACATGGGCACTTATCCAAACATTCATTCTCCCACTGCATTTATTTGTTTGGAGTGACAATGATGAGAGATTTCCTTTAACATCTATAGAGGACACCTGGACCTGCAATATTCTTTTTAGAAAGGTTATTTCAACAATAGATATTTTCTAATTATTATACCCAGTACAGTATCTGCTTCCAGAGGCATTGTTTTAGTAGAGAGCCATTTTATAGAAGCATTATTCATTGATAATAGTCATATTCTTACCATTTATTGCCAAATAAATATAACAACAAATGAGCAAATATTGCCTCAAATGTGTCTGTCTGAACACCTTCAGTCACTGAAGGTTATCAGTGCAGACAGACTGAGACAACGAGGCATCTGCAGCCTCCTCTGTGCCTTTCTCTTCTTTCTTCTTCTTCTTCTTTAGCTCTTCTTCCTTGCCCAGGTTTCTGCAGAGGGAAGAGAAGGAAGGAGAAGCAGGAGCCTTAAAACATCTCCCTCTCAGTGCTGTGTAATCCTGATTCAAGCCTTTGGTGGCTGTAGGGAAGTGTTGGGAGCTCTGCTTGGCACCATTAACCTTGACTGTCAGGTGAGCCTGAGGGGAAAAGAGGCTCTCCGACTTATTGCTTTGACCCTCTAACATGCCAGCCTAGTACTGGTTTAATTCCAGTAAATTCAATACAGTTACACCAGAGATCAATTTGTTCTGAAGTATTTTCAGTGTGTTCATACACAGAAGTGTCAGATATTATTAGCAAGAGAAGTTTATCTTGTGAGATAGTATTAAGAACCTGATAGAAGTGTGATTTTGTTTCATACTGGCAGCGAGTGTAGGAAATGCTGTTTGACTCTCCTCACAGCATGGATTAGCAAAATTAGACTTGTCTCCTTTGCACTAACAAGCCCCAGAACAGAATGTGAGCCATTCAATGAAGAAAACTCCTTTCAGACACACACACAAAAAGCTGTGGGAATCATCCAGGCTTCCAGGAGGACAGATTATTACAGAGTTCATATCTGCAGGGCATCCACTCTGCAGGATTTTTTGTGCACAATGACATGACTTTATGTTTTTATTTACATTTTCTGAAGAGTTCACATGATGTTGCCAAGGGGAATGCTGCAGTTGTCTGGGATACCCTTTTATATTTACATCACACACACAATTCTGCCTTTACTGACTTGATGCTGTTTGACAATCAGTAACTATGGTGGGGCTGTTAACAGCTTGAGTCAGGTTTTAATATAGTTAGAGAACTGTTGTGTCTTCATTTTATTTTACCTTCTGTTTCATTTCTTTCAATTTTGAATGAGTAATGCCTTTGGAACCTGGACAAACCTGGAAGCTGGCAAATCCTGTTCTCTGAGGCTGTACAGAGCACTGCTTGCCCTAGGCAAGATTTGCAGAGAAGATCATTTCCGTATAAGCACCCAAGTAAGTGACCAAATTCTAACTCAGCCTTCAAGGACAGTCTGAGCCTGGGTGTCAGGTGTCCCCTAGTCAAATGGTTGAGCATTTCTGGTAACAGCCCTGGAGAGGCATAGTGAACACTTGAAATTTTCACTTTTGAAAATCTGCCCTCAAGGCTGAACCCTGAGCTGCTGTAGTGAAAGAGAGAGACTTTATTAATTTTCACCTGGTGGGCCTTGAAGCTGGCCCAAACTAGTTTCACTTACAAATGAAGTTCAGCTTCTAGCAGAAGTTAGGTGAGGACAAAAAGCACGAGTTTCAAATCTGTTTCAAAGCATGTCTCTGTGGAAGTTTAGTTCACAGGCTCTCTGTTCACACAGTGAGGAGTAAACAGAAATGTTTCAAAGTATTCCTGGAAATTTCCTCCCATGACTGTCACTATAAGCACTCACCATTCTCTGTGTGGTTTTAAAGAGGATTGTGTGAGGAAATTCTTGGATTCTGAGCTCGCAGTTCAGCTAGCAAGGCCTCAGGGTACAGTGAGAAAATTGCCACTTTTACCCCAACAGATTCTTTTAAGCTGAAAAGAATTGGCCCTTCCATTATGTTTTATGCTTTTTCCTCTTCACTGCTTCCTTTTTTGCCTCCCCCTGCCCCCTCTGAACTTTTCAAGATACCTGGCTTCCAAATGTCAGAAAGGAGCCTGATGCTACAAAGCTTTAGAACATCATAAAAATCTTCAGAGAACGGTTTGAATGCCACAAAAGCATTGCTCACGTCCAAATTACGTCATTTCAGTCCTCAGTGACTGTGCATCTTGACCACATTCATGATCATTACTGATTCATCTCAGATGTTCACACCAGACTTCTCTTGCTCACATACATGTTTAACGAATTACTGTCTTTCAGAAGAACTGAATTATTTGACATTTGTTCCCAGAAAAGGTATTAACTGCCTGTCATGTATTATCTGTTATTTCATTAGTTATTTATCACTTGTAATCCTTATTTAGGAAGTTCTAGCTATTCATCCAAGAATGGTATCATGCAACGTGTGCCATAATTGTGCAATCACATAAAGTAATGAAAAGCTGTCACTATTTCTGGAAGCTGTTGCTGCTGCCTGCCCATTCTTGTCCCTCATCCTACACGGTCCCTCCTTGCTCTTACAGAGAAGGAGGCCAAGAAACTGATCTAGGTTAAAACTAACACTGCAAAAGGAAATCTTGGCCAGACAGATGCTTGTGTTGGTACAGAAAGGAGCTGGAAGCATAGGGAGGTTTCAGAACAGAGTTTGACTTTGTCTTCTGGCAGCCTGTGTAAACTGATTTAATCTGATTGAGAAACGACACTGTAAAATGACTGCTACCCGTTCCTGAGACTGCCCCAGATGTCAAACGTGTTTTAACTTCTCTGAAACGTGGATGCTTTCCTTTGCAGGGGCAAAGGGATCTCCTGACCAGTAGTCCCCACCACAGCGTCGTATCTTGCATATTTTCAGGTGGGATTGAGAGTGTGGCATCGTATAAGTACACTGGCCAGTGGTCCTCTGTCCCCAGCAGAAATATTGGCCTAGCTTTATCAACAGGGAAAAATAAATCAATCAAATAATGCCCTTGTCCAGTACAAGTTGGGACATTCCTGTTTACAAAATGGTTTTGTCCTGCCCCACTCCTATGTCCCCAGTGCTGTCTCTCCATGCATTTTCCTGTACATTCATAACCTGATCTAATCACATAAGTTGGCAGCCAAGTGTGTGCCACTGCAGAGAGAGGAGTACCACAGCTTTTTAACATACAAGTTATTCAACAAAGAGCAGCAGGGCAGAGCATAGATACAAACCTAGCACACTTTGAGGCTCTTACAAACAATTACAAAGTACAACATCCAATGCATCATCATCTACAGTTATATTTTCCACCCAGATTTATAAAAACTTTCTGGCAGTTTCCCCCAGCTTGGCCTACAGGACTTCAGCCATTGCCCTCTGCTCCTCACTCAAGAGCCAAGCACTTACTAAATGAGAAAGAGAGTCAATAATGAATAATAGCAACAGGGTTAATTATTTTCATTTCTGGGTCAGCAGTAGAGTGAAACACATTTAGAGATGTAAAATAAAGAAGATAGAAACAGCATGGTGGTTAGAAGGAAAACCAAGAAAGCCCAGCGTAGTGCCAATTACTAAACAGCCTTCAGGCTTCCTCTCGGCTGCTGATCAGCCAAGGAGCTCTTGAAACAAATAACTGCATCTCACATGACAGCAGGAATGAAGATTCACCCTTGACCTGTGTATTTGCCCCATGCAGAGTGTTTCCTCCAGCTCCTGATGAAACCGCTGGAAGATCTGGGCTCCCCCTCTTGACATGCCTTGTCCTCCCACTCTCCTTTTTGTTTTTCTCATTGTCGTCTGGACTGTTGACTTCTGGTTACTTATCTACTTGTCCCCCTACCAGTGCTGCCCTGGAGGAGGCGAACAGTGGGTCAGGTCTTCTGTTTCTCATAACTCTGGGATTAAAAAACAAAGCAGCACACCTTGGCAATGCGCATTGGTTTTTGACCTTGAGCAGTTTGCTAGTGAGTTTGATTTTCTGCCTCCTCCTCCTCCTGTAACCTCAAGTCTCTTGAGCACCTCTCATCTCTCCAAGGTCTTTTCCTATTCCGTGTTCCCAGAGCTGTTTATCATGCAGGCAAGGGGGAGCATCAGTTTGCTACAAAGGGAATTATCCATTTAAACATCACCAGTCTGACACATATTGATTTTTATTTTAGGAGGTAACATGTAAAACACGTAAATAAAGTGCAGGCTTTGGTGGCTTCCTTCTAGGTCAGGTTGCAGCTGCTCCATCACTGATACCTCATCACAGCAATGTTCAGCAGCCTGTGCAACCCAGGTCTCCACACTGACCCCGCTGTAAACTTTCTCTGGAGGTGTAATTTGCATCACACCTTTGTGTGTGTGTGTGTTTAACTCCAAAGTGGTACAGTGACACAGCTCCAGCCCTCAGTTCTGCTTGTCTTCCTTGAATCCAAGTGCTGAGAGCGACTACGTGCTCCACGCCTGCCGTAATCAGCCCATTGTCCATGGCCATTCATCAGCCTGGATGTGTGCTAAGGCTTGGGAATGGGAAATCTCTGCACCCGAGCACAGACACACCCTAGGACTGCTGGGAGGCTCCCACAGTGCTGAGAGCAAGACCAAAACAAGAACTGTATGTATTGCTTCAGATACGGCTCCCCTCAATAAAACAGAATGCAGTTTAAGGGCCAACAGCTGGAGGGCTGGCAAGCCATTAACTTCCCTGCAAAGTCTTTAGGATTACCCCAAACCACCTGCAACCCCACTGCAGTGGGTCAGAGTGTTTGGCATTGTCTCTCCACACAGTTTCCCCCTGCAGCACAAGGGCAGGGTTAACTTTGCTGTCCAGTGAGGTCTTCAAGGGGCTGATGCTTTACAGCTCCGAAAGGGTCTTCAGGGGCACATGAGGGGTGCAAAGGATGTGGTAGTCAGGGGGATTGTCTTTGTGGGATCTGATTCCTGCTGTTGCCTTCTTCTTCTGCCCCGGAGGACAGTCGAGGTGCCAGCTGTGCTGCAGAGGGGGTGAGTACCTGTGTGTTTGCCTTTGCTGTGAGCGACTGCAGTCTGTGCTCTGTGGGCACTGTGCTTGCCCGTTCCCACAGGGGAGAAATGGGCTTGGCATGAGCTACTGAGCCCCTTCTGCTGGAAGCTTCCAGGTGCTTCCACCCAGGTACTTGGTTTAGTCTGGAAAAAAGAACCCCAAAGCTTTTTGCAGAGACCTGTTGTACCCTTTATTGCTCTAACTCCGCACCCTGTGCTTTAACACCAAGTTGATTGTGGCCCTGCCATTTCCCTTGCTGTTTGTGCTTAGCTCCCGGCCACTTGAAATACTTTAATGCTGACCTGTATTTACTGACAATTGAGCTTTTCATGGTTTTGTGGAACACTACATGCTGCTTTTGATCCTGAAGGGAATTAATGCAGAAAATCAGCACAAGTTGTGTACCTTTTGAAATCTTAAGCACGAGGCTTTCTTTCCATTTAACGTCTCATTGGAAGTTGCTATTTTTAAAAATCATAGAAAAGCTTTTTGTAGTGCCACATACGTCTTGGGAGGGCTTTTTAAGTATCAATGTAATTCTTGGAGAACCTTTTTTTTTTAATAGAAAAACTTCTACCAGTGCTGTTTTTAAATTTACTGTGAGTTGTGTTGCAGTAATGCAGAAGATCAAAGAAAGTGGCTTTCTGCCTTCCAGTCAGCAGTTCAGAGGTCTTGCCTGTGACTATACCTGTTTAGAACAGATTGGTCTGACTTCACCTGAGGGAACAAGTGAACAGAAATAGCTGACATAAACTGGGGAAAAAAAAGGAAAAAAATATTGTTGCTGGATATGAGAAACTACCGTAAATTGTTGAAGGCGATCACTGTGCAAATCCATCACACCAAAATATCTCTAACTGATTGTGAGACAGCTTCAAAAGTCCAGAGAACTTTGTACTCAAGATGTAAAAATGAAAGTTTTAGGCATTTGGCTGACAGTGTAGCTTAGCCAGCTGATTCTGTGGGCAGTTCTTGAAACGGCCAGGGGCTGTCCGTATTGCTCTTGTGGGCTGCCCAGAGCCTGAATGGGAGCCATGTGTCTCTTAATGGATTCTCTCAGCCTTAGCAATGTGTTTTAGGCATTTCTATTTCTTGACTATACCTAAGAGACAGTCCAGTCAATATGGTGTAAAGCAGCTGTTTTCTACTCACATTTTAATACTTTACCAGTAAGAGCCCGTAGAGGTTTCCTGGAGAAATCCAGGTGAAGACAAGTAAAGCCTACTTTCAAGCTGAGTCTTTTTGGAATGTGCTTTTGAAACCTTGAAAAGGTTTCCTGAAAAAAGCTCACTCATACTTGAAAAGTATTGTAATCAATATTTCAGTTGAGTGCTTGGAAAAAGGAAAAGAGAAGGCAAAGGAAATTGATATCATTAGAGAAAACTGTGAACATATTTTATGTTGCTTTCCCTACAGCAGATAGAGCTCAGAACATGTTCAGATCTTAAAATACTATTGTTTGAAAAGTGAAAATGAGAGTAAAGAGTTGAAGCTGTGTGAACCATTGCCAGTCTATATGAGCCTGAAGTTTTCTAATCCTCAGGATGTGAATCAGAATGAAAAATGCTGCATGGGGTGTTGTGAGACTCCCAGTCCTGCTTGTGAAGGATAAGGCACGGCCAGAACCTTCATCCAAATTATCAGCTGAACCAGATCCACCTCGAGGGCTCTGTGCTGTCCCAGTGCCTTGCTCCTGGGACCTGCCCTCCTAAGGGCAGGCAGCTTCTGGGAGACCTCCTCTTACTTTCTCCTTCTCTCTGAGCTATCCAGCCGATTTGTCAGGTGTGCAGCACTTCTTACTCTAGAGGTCAGTATAGTGTTAGGAATGGAAATGATGCATATCCAATTCCTTTTCCCTGATGAGATGTTCCAGGGTGAACTCTGAATCATACTCCTTCCCTTATAAGATGGGAGAGAAATTTCATACTGGGGAAATGTATTTGTAAGAGCACAAGAGCCAATATGGGAAGCTCAGGGGGCGTTTAAGAAAACAATCATTGAGGCTCTTTGTTGAATGGAAGTTATGCATGCACTAGTAGTAATTTTCTGAAGCCATAGACAATAACATAATGTGAGTGGGTGATGGCAGAAATTACATAGGGCGAAATTTAGGGAGCTGACAGCAGCCTATGCATCACTTAAGGCCTATTTCTGAGGGCTCAGTTGTGGCTTAAATAGCCTCGTGCTCATCTTCTGTGCAGAAACAAATTCTGTCTAGAATGAGCACCATGAACACAGAAAGTGGGATCTGATCAGCTGTAGAACTCCTGTGTCAGGGAAGGGGTGTTCTGCACCGAGAACAGATGTGGGCAATGCAGATTTATGTTGTAGCACGCACACCATCAAGGTCTAATGCTGTGTTTCACGATAGGATGCACTGACGTTAGTCCAAAGAGATGCCACGAGAATATCAATCTTTAAACAAATGGAAAAATGTAGTAATGAGCAGACCCCAAGCACTGTGGTGATTTACTCCATTTGTGTACGAGTTGTGTGGCTGATAACACCACAAGCAATCCCACTTACCAGAGGCATTTACTTTACTTTTGGGCGGGCTTTCTGCAAATATTCAGACTCGATGTTATCAGTGCTTACAGAAATAGCTCTTTTTTTAGCTCTGTTGTGTGACTTCAGGAGAAATTGGAACTGGCCTGTCACATCTGCCTTTGCTACAAAATGGTTGCATGTTGGTTCAGCAGGAGAAGAGGCTCTGAGAGAGATCAGGCTTCCAGACCACTTTGTGTAGTGCATATTGAACTCTGAGTTTTTCAGTCAGTTCTCGGGGTGTGTTTTCAAAACTATGATGGGCAGAATTAAAGCTGAACCCATCAGACTTTTCCTTATCTTTACGTACTTGGATTTCTTGTAATATTTAACTTTTTTCTTTGCGTTTCCTGGACTTAGCATTCTTACTTCTGAGATACTTAATATTCCCCTGTAATGTATTTTTTCATATGTTCTCGATAAGCATTTTCAACTTGAAGTCCTAATAAATGTTATTTTTGCCAAAAGAGAAAAGGTAAATTGAAGTAGTTTCCTGAAAGCCACTTTGAAAGCAGAAATAGAGATGAAATATTAGGGCTACAGTAATAGCACTTCTCAAAACACAAAGCTTGATGGATTTAACTGTTTCCTTTTTAATTAAGAGGCAACCTGAAAATCATTGCTGTCCTCTGGAAAGAGATCTGTTATTCAGATGTCTGCTAAATTGTTTTCATGAATTCTATTCTGGTTCTGGGTTTGTTCACAAATTGTCTACTTTTATTATTCACAATGTGTGATTGGACATGTGGTATATTTTCTGCTCTCTGGTTTAATGACTGAAACATTTTGACAGGGAGTAGCAAATGGTGAATGACAACTAGAAAACAACCTGCAACTTGGGGCATTTGCAAACATTTTCAAGAATATTAACAGCCAGAAGAACACTGCTGAAGCCTGGGTAGTCTGACCTCTATGAATGATAATGATTCACATCTCAGCCATTTAGTTACAGATGTATTTCAGTCAGTTTGTCATTTGTCCAGATCCATTAGGTCTGCAAGAGAAATCGTTGTCTGTGAATGATGTGTCTTTCAGTCCATCCGAGCTTTGATTTACTTGTAAATAAAGCCTAATTCTGAAACTCGGCCACAGAGGAGCAAGTTTTCTGATTTCCATATCAGGGAGGCGAGCTAAAATTATGTACTTGTGTCCTCTAGGACTGACACAAAGGCGGGTACTGCATTCCTGTTCAAAGAGTTATAAATGTGGTGCTAAAGTCAGCGTGCCTGCACATTAGCATTAGAAACGCTGCATTTCTGAGGTGTAGAACTAAGCTAAGGTCATTTAAAAATATCCTGACACTTTTATTCACGTATACGGAATGGCTTATTTTATTTGACAAACCTCATTCTCTGTCACTGTGCAAAACTCATCAAGTTTCTTCACTTCTTCAGCTCGGTAATTGAAAAACAGCCCTATTCCAGTTCAGAAGGTTTTGAGATGGTGGATGGTGTGATTCTCACACAGAATATGTGCAACTTTTTTTTTTGGTTTTTCTTTTTTTTTTTTGCCACAGCCTGGGGTTCTCGAGCTGGATGAATGATTAAGATTTCGTAACACTGCAGGCAAAATTCCTTCCCTTGATCCACGCTGTAGATATCGTTTGCATTGTCTGCACACATGGTATTTTCATTTACATCAATGGGAATTCCATATGCTGAATAAGGAAGAAATATTTGCATTCTGGATAAGTGCCTTATTTGGGCACTTATTAATACTTACTCACTCGGGCAAAGCTCCCACTGACTTTGATCTTGTTGGTGAGCTGCCCACTGGGTTTGAAGCCTTGGTTTGAAGAGTTGCTAAATGGCATTTTAATGGCAGGGGTCAGCAGTGATTGCCATACGATTTTTCTTGCTTTCCCCATCACAAAGTTATCATCCAGAGTAAGTCACTGCAGTTCTTTTTGGAAGATTAATAGCTCTCCACTAGTAACAGAAAGCAATACACCCACTGATGAGTTTATCATTTGAACTTTGAATCCAGTCAGGAAGTTGAGACGTAAGCTCTTCCATGGTGGTGATTTGTGGTATATTTCCAGTTTTCAGGGTCAGGTTATTAACCAGAGTAACAGTGATATAAGCACATGTCGTAGAGAACATGAATCAGAGGAAGCGTCTGACAAAGACTTCACTGTGCAGGCAGCTTTCCTGGGAGGCTGTGAAAGTCTGACGTGTGTCATGAAGCTCCAGGTGTCAGGCTTGAAAATACCACGAGTATTAACAACCTGCATGTGCGGATATAAAACTTTTCTTGGCAGCATTTTTGGTACTCGAACGATTTTATGCTGCGGCCTGTCCATGGAAGAATTTAATTTTCCTCTAGGACACACGGCTCCTAGAGGTTTTCTTTGCTCTTCCCTGTCACTTAGAGAGAGAAAAATAGTGACAAGAAACCAAGCCAACCACCTGTATTGAGTCACTTGTAACTTTTTATGTAGGTAGAGTGTTCATCACTTTGTATTTAGTAACAATGCTCTGGGTTGCTATTAAGATTAAGATATCAAAAGAACATAATTGTCTGCTAATTTCTAATGCTTGTCCTGTCATCTTGAGAGTAGTGAAACATAAAATATTCTGGGGGAAAAGCTGTGTTGTAAAATATAAACATTATTTGAGCTATGCCAACACTGGAAATCATTACCCACAGAAAATTCTGATATTCTGCCATGTTTCTGTCCTGAATTGAAATAAATATTGAAAAAAAATTATCAACAGGGAGTTCGGAAGAGCACTGCAGTATAGAAATATTTAACCTTTGGTTTAGATCCAGTGCAATGTTATGGGAACATGTTACGGAAAATGTAGTTCAGGTGTCTCTTGCCTCTATCCAAGTGCAGGATTAGATGGTTTTGAGACATGGTCTGTCGCATGCTACACTCCCTTTCACAGCTTCCACAAAGTACTGAACATGGAGAAGAGACCAGAAAGTACTTCCCAAGGCAAATTCCAGTCTGGGAAAATCTGATGTTGTTGAGGTTTTTTCGGTTTTCTTAATTGACTTTTTTTTCTCATTGCAAATCACTTTGAGGACAAACCTCTCAGTCAGATCTATTAATAATAATACGGAATTCAACTTCTCTAGTAATAATAATATGGAATTCAGCTTCTTTTGTAATAGTTGTACTCAGAGTTATGGTATGACAAGGTCTCCTACCTATGTTGCAACAATCTGTTCAAATCCACTGTGATAGTTGAGAAACTCTGTCCTTCAACTGCGTCCAAAATAATGCTGAACCCCCTTTCTGCAGGGGCTCTTACTCAGAGACTGAGATTTGAGGGTAATTCATGTGCAATCACCCAAGTTTTGTGGACCAGGTGAATAGCATGTGAGACAGTTTGGCTTGAGAGAAGAAACATTTGTTTTCTGCTCTGGTGGCTTAAGCCATGCCTGGGCCAGGTGGTGAAGCCTTTAACTGAGAAGGAGCTGCCTGGCTCCTCTTCTGTGTTATAACTTCTGCTTTGCACCCTGTAAGGGAATGTAGTCCCCACTGAGGAGCTATTTTCATATATTTAGATATTCAAATAGCAGTGCTCTAAATAAAATATGCACCAAAAAAAAAAAAAATCTACATATTGCACGCAGTTAATTCCGTGTATTATAAAAGTGAGAGACAGAAGTGCTGGGGGAAGAAACCCGTTCTCAGGAGTGTCCTCGCTCCTCTGAAGGCTTTGCTTCGGCCACTAGGTGATGCAGCAGCTTCTCGTTGTGTCCTGGGAAGTCGTGGAGGGAGAAGCTTGGAGAGTCTGGCATATGAATTAGGAATGAGTAATTGGAGAAGATCTCCACTCCTCTAGAAGCGATACAGACTAGATAATAGCCCTTGGAAAACTAACGAGATGATAGGATTTCCAACTTTACATTTTCTAATTGCTTTAAATGAAACCCCATTAGAAACAGCTGGTCTGATTCTCAACTGATATAAATTGTCATATATTTTTAGATTTAAATAGCACTCGGCTGGTCTACCCCAGATGTAAACTCTGGCCTAGATTATGTGATTGCTATCAGCTTGGAATGGAAACTTCAGCACTACTTTTACAGGCAAATTTATTTTAATGTATTATCAGGAAAACCCAGCATATTTCCAGGTATTGTGTATCTGAAAAAATAATTACCAAGAGAACTAAGAAGACAGTTAAAGTAATGCACGTATCCACATCATCACTGCTCAGGGCAGAGAGATGAAACTCGAGTCCCAGGCACATGCTGCTAACAGGTAATCTAGGGCTGGATGCTCTGAGCCAAGGACATCTTCAGCTTCCTGAATCCAAGGAAAGAAAAAGGCTCCGTATTTTTCAGTGTCTGCTGAGAGCCACACAGAACTGGAAATACATGGAGTAAGATGATGGAAAATAGCTTTTTAGCAAAAGTAAAATGAATCATATTTGAACAGATTTAACCCGTGAGATATTGCAATTCTTATTTGAAAGGAAATTAACAAATGATTTGTTGTTCATTCTGGGCCAGATTCTCATCTACCTTAAATTCAGAAAAAGTCCTAAATCTGGCTCTTAATATTTCCTTTTCATTGGAGTTTGGATGACTTTGAACAGCCCGTTGCTATAGCCCTTTCCAAATACATTGTTTTTATAGGCCTTTGACCTGTGTTGAGCGAATTGTCTTAGTCCTGGAGCTAAGGCCTGAGGGAATTGGGTCACAGTATCTGAAGTCTGCAGTGATGCAGAATTACAGGGGTGGGGAAGTTTAATTGTCTCTTGTTTCTACTTTTCTGTGGTGTGTTTGTTTTCTAAAGAAGGAGGAAAAAACCCAGTTAGAGCTGGATTAAAGAGGGAGGGAGAAATATTTTCCAGTAACCATGAGCTAAGCACTGATCTATAGTAGATAAGGTTTTTATAGGCAATAGGTCTATTACTGATCTAACTTAAACTAATTTTAGAGCAGTCAATGCCAATATACATTGCTTTAAAAGAAAAACTTCAAATGAGCTCACTCAGGGAATGAAATAGCATTGAAGTTCTTAAATATTTGAAGCTGTGGGAGTTATTTTGGAGAATAAATTGTCTGAAAGAACTGGATTCCAGATTACTTTCCAAATTAACGACATCTTTCCTGCATGTTTGTTGTTTTACGGAATTAGACAATCAAGCAATATAGAGCTTTCCGAGTTATAAAGGATTAGAAACCTGAAGTCTTGTACTGTTGATATCAATATAAATATATTTAGCAATAAAGGATTGTGTTAACCTATATATTGATCAGTTAAAATTATTAAAAACGCCATATTCAAAACCACAGTTTGTAATGGGACATTGGTTGATTAAAATTTTCACATCACAGACTATAAATATTCTTTGATAGTAAAACTTTAGGTTAAAACTTGGAAAATTCCAAAAATACAGCAGACTGGTTGCTTACATTTCTCTCAACGCAGACAGCGTAAACCACTGTTCACATTATTGTTATTTACATATCACTATTTCCTGTCATCTGTTTTGAGTTAGCCTTGCCCCAGTTCATGTTTGAATCCCAGCCATGGCTGGGGAATGTTTCTCCACAATTGTTTCCACTGCACTTAAAACATACACGAGGCATTATTAACATTGACCTTGGGTTTTTCAGATGAGTTGTTCTATCAAAACTTAAGTCCTGGGGATGCATTTTATTTGCCCTGATGGAAAACATGAAGGTAGTGTAGAGGAAATCAAGGCTGGGCAGAAAAATACAAACCAAGGGGTTGGCTCGTTGGCTTTGTAAATTGAAAGCCCTCAGTGAAGCTGGACTCGGTTGGTTGCAGCACCTTAGAGGTCTCATGCTTTTGTGTCCAACTTTAATGACTAAAATTTACTTTCTTAAAATATGAAGGCCAAGGTTTTCACAGAGTGATGTTTCCAAGAGGAGTTTCAATCATAAATTCTGTAAAACCTGTTGTAAAGTGGGGAGGGTGGCCAAGTGGAGGGAAAACACACTTGCATATATAGATAAGAGTCTATTTCAGGAAAGAAAGTAATCCAAAATTGACATCACCTGGCCATCTGTCCCAGTAAGAATTCTATTACATTCCAGGTTAAATGAATCTAGAGGGACTATACCTTTTTCTGGACATATTTAGTGAGATTTTTTTCACTTGGAGCTTATGTTGCTGTATTGATAACCATGTTCCTGAAACTAGCTGAATTGCATGCAGATACACTTAAAATTCAGAAGTATTTGGTCTCATTTTCTTCTCTCCTGCCTTTTAAAAATTTATTTTAGGCTGAGGAATGGTCATGATTTTAGTGAATTTTCATCAGATAGTTGCTGTTATTGCTAAAACATTTTTTCATGTGCTGTAAAAGATTATATTTACATCCATTCAGTTCAGACACCTCATCTTATGGAAACTCTCTCTGTGCTGAAGACAAAGGAGTTCTGCTGCCATGTGCCAGGGTTTGTGGGTCTGGAGAGCTGTAGAACTGGTCTTCTGTCAGTGAATATCATCATGGAGGAGAGGAAGGAAAAAGAGAAAGGAAAAAGCAAACACATTACAAAACATCCTTCCCTACTTCAGATCTGTGTTTCCTTCTCCCATTCTCAGAAGATTATTGTCTCTGTCATGGACAAGAATGACAAGCACAGTTCTTGTCAAAATCTGGTAATAAATCTTCATGCTTATATTGCTGCTTCCAGTTCTTTTTCTGGATACATTTTCAGAGGAGCTGCCAATGCCACTTATCAGTGAGTAGGGCTGAGGAGTGAGAATTTGAATAAGGTGCCTGCTTAGAGGCAAACACAGACCCGTTTAAGTCACAAACCTTGTATTTTTCTTTGTTTTAGGACCCAAACTGGAACATGCATCTTTCAATATTTACAGGCTTTCCATCATGGGAGAGACTGACTGTAGCTGCTTATGGCTTTTACTCTTTTTAATCACACCAGGTTTTAATCATTTGGGCTGAAATTAGAAGTTACACTCAAGATTTCAAGCAGCAGAGATCTAGGAGCCATTCACTGCAATGCTATCACCTGTAAGGGAGGGACTGGGGTTGCTTCCTTGGCAGCTGATAACATCTCCTGATAGCCTTGCACCACAGCTTGACCTGCCTTCCCCATGGAAGGAGGGGCTGCCTGCTTTGGGAACGCCAAACCTCTCATTCACACACATCCTTCAAGCTGAGTGAAGGTCGTGGGGGACCTTCTGGAGATGCTTTCCCGGTGTCCAAACAGAGAATGTGCCAGGACCTCCTGTGTGCACCCAAGCCCCACGGAGGCTGGTCCCTCATGACTCTGGTGTTGAGCCTGCCCTGCCTGCTGCAGGGACAGCTCCACTGATGTATGGGGGACATTCAGCTGCTGAGCCTTCTGCCACCAGACACCAGAAGCCTCAGTTTTTTAAGGCCCTGTCATAATTTCATATGTGCGGAAAGTAATTATCCTAAAAATGCAAGTAACAAAGGGAAATTTTTTTCCCTTTTAATCCCCTTGCATCTCAGTTTTGCATCTGTAAAATGACAACAATATACTGCTGCTCATAAAAGTGAAGATGTGTGTTGTATTCCTCATGAATCATGCAAAGGCTGTGTGATGTCCCATATTCTAGTTAAGCATACAAGGAAACAAGCAGTGCTATTGTCAGAGCTCAGCCTCGAGAGAGGTGGGAGGGAAAAGGCTGAGAGGTTTTTCCAAGTGAGGATATCTAAGAAAAGCACTGGCTAATTGCTCTTCATGCAAATGATTTTCCCCTTTTTTACTTAATAAGCAGGGGTTCTTGAAGAAAGGTGATGTATCAGAAAAGGACATAAATTATATTCCCGTGAATAGCACGATGGAACGAAAGCAGTGATGTCTTTGGTGTTTCTGGACTTTCTGAGTATGCATTAAAGTGAGATCTGAAGTCACCTTTCCTGCTGACTTCAAGCCCCAGGACTGACAGGGATGAAGTGGTGTGGTGAAATAGGTGTTAGTGGGTTTTGGGGATCCACTTGCTGATGGGGGTGACTATCATAAATTCTGCTTTTGTAGCAGATTCTCCTTTGCCTCCTGCTTGTGGCTGCATCCCCACTCGTGTCCAGGCCTGCGTTTCCAGACTGTGTCTGCAACCAGGGCCCCAGTCCCGGGTGTGAGTGGGTTTTTTAAGGTGGGGAGGGCTCCTCTCCTTTGGCAGACTTGGTCCTGTGCTCTCCCAGGCTCCTGCATCACACAGTCCTCTCCATAAGTGCAGGCACACTGCCTTCTGTCTGACGCAGGAACATCTGATTTCCCTCCCGAGCGCTCTGCTCACGCAATGGGAGGCTGTGACAGTGTAGGTATCCTTGAGCCTGCCGAGGTGAGGACGTTCCCATTGTGCTGATCCGAAGGCCGCAGATGAGAGGAGGTGGTATGACTCAATCTTATTAGAAGGTATTAAACCACTTCATCTTTTATCCCTACAAGCATAACCCGAGGACAGCTGTGGGTGGCTGCAACGTTGCTGCCTCATTTTTCTTTGTGTTTCTGTTGCTCAATAAACATTAACACGCTGTAGGAGAGTTAGAGATTTTATTTAGCTGGAGCTGTAAAAATGCTTCTTCCCCTCCAATTTCATCTCCTTTTTTTCCTTTGTTCCACTGATGACTGGCATCATCTGTTCATCTCCTGGAGGGTTTTGAACTCTGTTATTATGATTGTCTCTTGCTGCCCTTGTTTTCTGTGCACTGTTTCTGTATTCCCATTGTTTTAGATTAAATTAGCCCAAATCCCATCCCCAGCCTTAGCAAATTTAAGCCTCAATATGGGTAAGAACATTCCTAATTTTTAAGATGGGAATTGTCTTGCTGGCTTGGGAATTTTTGAAGCTTTTTGAAAAGCAGTGATATCGTTTCTTGTAGGATCTCAGTGGATGTTCTTTCATTTTCTGCTTCTCTCCTCATGTTCTCGTCTGCCCAAGACACACAGCTCATGTTTTAGCACCTTGGTTTCACAGTTCATAAAAATTGCCCTAGCCCTGCAGTTTTCACTTGAACAAATATTTTTTTACACTTACTTAAATTACGATCAGGTCCCAAAACATTGGGGTATTCTAACTATAACAGCAACTGCCTTTTCCAATAAGGATGACTCCTTTACCCACAAACCTCTGAAAATAATTTTGTACGAAATTAAACTTTGACCCAAAATGTATGGAGGGAAGGCTTCTGCTTACGGAGATCTTGGAATATCTTATGCCAAATGCAAAAGAAATAATTCTGACACAAAACAGAAAGATGAGACTTGTTGTTTCAAACTACCCAAATAAAATATGCACTCTTTTTTTTTTTTTAGAAGCTTGTTTTCTCTTCTTTTATTAAACCACTGAGACAATTCAGTGAATTTGATCTGCATTTGCAAATCATTTCAGTTGAGAAATAAGTCCTTTTTTGTGAATAAAATATTTGCCTGAAAAATATTTGCTTGGCTCTGGCAATGTGGCATATGGGCCTGTGTAATTCCTCTCCATGGGATGCGTTTAACCCTGGGTGACAAGCATACTGTCAGTGCTTAATAATCCTCGGTGGAGAATGCACTGGGAATAATGTGGTTCTCGGGATCCCAGCTTATTTTATCCTCACCTCCAGCCAAGGAAGATGGATTGCCTCAGGGGCTCGTTCCCAGGTGCAATATCTCCTGTAGCTGAAAGTTTCTTTTCACACTCTCCAACTGCCAGCCCAAGAAACACACCCACAGGGAGTCCTGTACAGCAGAAATGTTGCTGAACCAGGCTTCTTTTAAAATTCCTCACTGCCTCCCTGTTGCTGATTACCCTCCCATGGAGAGGGGGGAATGGTGTAACACTTGGTAGTACATTGGAGAAATGATGACCGCGGGGTTCTGCACCCCTTAAGAGCATTTCTGCTGTGCGATGTTGGAAGCTGTTTTAACTCCAGGTCCAGCCCTTCTTCAGAGTATGCTAATATATTAATTTTAAAGACTGAAGAAATGAAGGGTACTTGGATAGCTGAAGTTCCAATACAATATGTAAGACAGAATGAAAAATAAATTAATTTTAAATGGTTTGCAGACATACAAAAGGTTCATTCACTGCATATAACATGCTCAGTAAAATAATATCCTTTAATGTGCTGAACTCTTCATGGTTTTCATGAAGCTGCATCTAATTGTACTATTCAGAGTTGACTTATTCTGCCACTGCCTTCCTTTGAGAAAAATAGCATTTTAAGACATGACTAGCACTCTAAGTAGTCATTAATTCTTAATTAATTCAGAATGAAAATTAAAATTCTGTAGTGTATACATCAACCATACACAATACATACATTCAGAAGAATTACTCTAGAGAGCATAAATGCAAGGTGAACACTAGTGTGTGTTTATATATATATACATACCTGGATCTGAATACATAAATATACCTGCATGTCTGTGCCAAACCAATGGTGGGACAGTTTGATGTTTTCTTCTGAGGAAAATTAAAATTTATCAGTCCTGTATGACTTTGATTTTCCCATCAGAAGTGATTAAATAATGAAATCTGGAAGAAGCTCTTTGGGTATCTTACGTACAGCAAGCTATGAAAAGAAAAAATGTCTTTGAAGGAAGCCATGACTTCACTAAAAATTGTTTGTTAACATAAGAAGGAGGTAAATTAGTTTAATCCATTTGCAGTGTAATACAGTGAGAAATTACATGAAACCAAATGAAAATGGCTGTGACAAACTGTCCAGATGGTGGGGGTAGCTCCAGAAGAGATGGAGCATGGGACGTTCAGCAAGGGACAAGCCCCTCTAGAAGGTGAGAATAGAAAAATCACTTCAGGAGTGGGCTAATAAGAAGTTTCAAACCCCTGTGAAGACATGATTGAAAACATTCCTTTTGAAGATCTGGAACTGAACCCAAAGCCCATTTGGACATTTTAGCACATGGCAGGTAACATTCATTTTAAAGTCCATCTTTTTGCAGCCTCTGAGCATCAGACTGAGCAGCTGTTTCTTTCTTTTCGTCCTTTCTCTTTTTGCCAGGACCTGGCATTATTTATCCCTTGGGCAGCAGTCACTGAAAATAGGTTTCCTGACCCCTTGGAAACTAGAGGAGAGTGGTGTCCTGAAATTTAAAGCTTTTAATGAAGAGCTTAGGAGAGGCATCCAGCCTGTTCAAAGGCCTTTCCACCTATTTATTAGACACCGAGCTACACAGAAATCTGTGGCTGTCAGACTGCCAGCCAGAAGACAATACAATTCTTTCTGAGCCCCTGACCAATTTTTGTTCATCTCTGGAACTCGTTGTTCCTGCCTCTTGCATTTGGTCTCTTAGGGGGGAAAAGAAAAAAAAAAAGCCAGCTGAATTTAAAACCATAATATCAGTGCAGCTCTAGCTTCTGTGCTGGTAATCAGGACACAATGTACTGCTGAGGACGCACACTGTATTATGCAACTCATTCAGCCTGTAATTATCCCTGATTCCCCTCCTGTTGTAGCAGAACAACTCCAGACTCTTCCCTGACCGTTCCAGGCTGCACAGCTCCTGCTGTTTTTTAACTGCTCCGATAACAAACTGTGCTGGTGGTGGTGAGCTGGCCTTCAGGGATACAAAAGCCTTTAAAATTCAAGTGAATTTATTTTTAGGGTTCTCATGCATATGTCAAGTATCTAATGTGCACAGCCCAGGAGCAGGATTTCTTCTGTCAGGATCTTACGATATTCCCGGGTGCTGAGTGCTGGAGTGTTTCAAACCTTTCCTTCCCACTTGGTTCTTCAGTAGAAGTTGTTCTGGGCAGTTGTGCCACTTGAAATGTTAAATGGTTCCAATACCTTTCCAATTTGGGATCGTTCAGAGGCCAACAGAGCGATGGATTAAAGGGGGGGAAAAATGTGTTCTGTTGACTGAAACCACCTACAAACACCAGGGAAAAGCAGGGGTAGCAGTAGGCATGGCCAGAACTACTCGTTTGACTGAGCTATGCTTCTCTTTTTTAGAAGTAACCAAGTGCTGGGATCAGGCTTTGAGCAGAATTGCTGGTCATGGAAGATGAGGAGAAATTAAATTATCTACCTGCTTTTGTGTCTTGGACACAACCTGTGCCTTTGGCAGCATAGGGCTAAACTTTGCAGAAATCCAACCTTATTGCAACCTTATCCAAAATTTCAGGAATTCAGTGAAACAGTTTCATTGATTTCCCACAGCTTCTTGACCTGAATTTCATTCAAATAGAGCCACTAAATTGCAACTGGTGCTACTTGATTATTAGTGGAAAAAGTGACTTTCTCCCTTCACCACCCAGACCCTGAATCTCAGTAAGGTTCCTGTCAAGCTATAGCCTTGTTAGGATTTCTAAAATAAACGAGATGGGAGAAGTTAACCTACACTTGAATGTGTTGGTTTGCATATTTACAAGAAGGAAGCAGTAATGGAACTCTGAATGCCTGAATTATTGCTGCACTTCCTTTAAAAAAGCATTTAATATAAAAACCAGACCTGCCAAGGTTGCATACCTATGAACCCAGCAAGGACACCCCTACACATGCCTCTCCTGTGGGTATAATTACGGTATTTGCCTTTTAAATCTCTACATGTTCTAGCACGATGATGACTGGAATAATAATAATTGAAAAATCTCATGTAACCTAGCAATGATGCAGTTTATGCCTTACCAGTGTGTTCTTATATTATGCCTAATAAAAGGTGACAAGACTTGCTTAAAGTCTTAATCCTGCAGCAACACTATAATCTGCTCAGGTGAGCTGTATTTTCCTTCTTGCACAGATAAATAGCAGAAAAATTGGATCATTTGGGGAAACTTTGAAGCAACGTTGTGAAACAGTTACTGTGTACACCAGTTTTCTTTTGTCCTTCCTGCCTGGCCCAGCTTCAGAAAGTGCCTCTTCACTGAGGAATGTTGAGTTAATTGTAATTGGGGCTGATTTCTCTTTGCAGAGAGAGGTCACCTTTTCCTCTCTGTGATGAGAGGGAGGTGCACATCTGTGACTAGAAGCAGGTGTGGCTTCCATAGATATGTTTGACTATGGCCAAGGGTGAGGGACAGGATATTTTTGCTTTTTCACCCCCATTCCTTGTTATTTAGGTGGCCAACCCTTCTGGGCAAGGACTGCCTCCCCCACACACATGTACTAATGCCAAATGAAAATCCAGCAGCAGTCAGAGCTTTGTCAATGACAGTCACATATTCACTTACTTGTCCAACACAGGACATGGCACCTGCCTTTCTCTCCTCCAAAAGCCATTGCACTGGTTGGAACACATCAATGACTGTGGGCAAACCACAGAGCCTGTTTATGTCTGTGCTTGGTCATCGATGGCGTCATTCCTTAAATTAAAGCTGTGGACAGTAACTTCATGTGTCAGCAACGTGATTTAGCCACTGTAGAGCTCCAGCTCCCTTTATTTGCTTCCAGAACTAAAGATGTAATTTTAGAGAAGTGTAAGAAAGGTCAGTTGATTTTCCCAGACCTTAATCTTGAAATATCTGTGTTTATTTGACCTTCCAGTTCAGTCAGAACTGGCGTGAATTCAACCTCCAGCTAAATGAATGCTGCCTATTGATTTCACACAGACCAACACCAGGGATATTCAAAAGGCATTCCTTCAGCTTTCTGAGGCTTATAAATTGAAGTATTGTAAGGCTGCCAGGTGTGGGTTACCTGGACAAGATATTGCAAATGTAAGTCCTTTGTGTGGATATTTCTTAAGAAATAATATTTTTCACGTGGTAAGGTTCAGATCCTGGCTTAGGCGGTCTGCTAACTGTGTCAGCCTGGGCCATCAGTTGATATCTTTGTCTCAATTTTCCTTTCCATGTGTCTTAAAAGCAAAACTGGTTAAAAAGGTTTTGGGTAATACCTAAATGTTGAAAAGGTTCAAAACAGCTTCAGTCTCCTGGTGGGGAAAAAAAAAAAAATCAGTTTTTCCCATTTAAAAAATATCAACGAGGATTTTATCCTTTGGTTTTCCTTACGGAAAAGATGTTGATTTCCTGGCATGCTCCTCTATCCTAGCATAGGATCTTTGCATTGCATCATCATACTTTCTGGGAAGGGGCTGCATTTCAATGGCAAAAAGATGGACAAAGCATTTAGGATGCTCTGTGTTGTCCACGTCCTTGTGTGTGGTGAGTGGAGCTGGCTCGTTAGAGTTTAATGAGTGGTGTTAAGGCCAGGCTGCAGCAACTGAGAACGTGATACAGCAGACCTGCCACACAGGATCTCTGTTATTTTTTAGCTATTTAATTCAATGAGGTTTCTAAATGTGATGTTACAGCAGCAGTTACATACTCGGCCTATTTAATCTTGTATTTTTAGTTTAATTCTCCTTTCTTGAACACAACTATAAAAATCTATTTACTCTTTTTCTCAGTTTCAATACATGGCTTTAACTTTTAATCTGTTCTCCAATGACTCACTTTAGAATTGGAAGGAGAGGTTACCCTGCGCCTTTATTTCATTCCTTTGGTGAATTTTGAAATTTTACAGGAATTACATTTTGTGCTTCTAATAATTACAGTTTAATTTCCTCTTGTTTTTAATCTACCATACTATGGCTTGGTCAGCCATTCCTTCCATCTATTACTGCACCTATTTTTCACCAATTTGTCCTGAATACAAAGTGTTTTACTTAATTATCCTTCTTCCAGTTCAGGTTTTCTCATCTCCATAATGAAAACAAGCTGGCCAGCTGATGGGAAATGGTTCCCTTCATGACTTCAGCACAGCTTTTTACCATTGTCCTGTCAGTACCTGCAAGACCATATCTAGAGGAGTGTGAAATCCTCCAAAAATTGCCCTATATCATATTGGTAGGAGCACGTTTCATGTATTTATGACATAGCAGCACAGACATGCTGGCCATTAAATACCTACAGATGACATCCTGACACTGTCTAGCCCACAAAATGGCTGAAAACTCCATATCCAGGCAATTTTCAGCACCATTTTCCAGCGTGTTCAAGTAGGTCTGCTTGACTTTTTTCTTTTTTTTTTTTTCTCCTCCTTTTTATTTTAATCTTCTGAAGTCTTTTAATCACTTACTCTGTTTGATTGGGGTTTTTTTCATATCTTATAATAAAATACATGCTCACCCTTAGAACTGCGTATCTCAAAGGAAGGCTTAAAATTAAATTATTAAATTTATAAGGCACTTATTAAACAGCATATTTGCCAAATGCTACAAGATTATTAAGCAAAGCTTAATGATGTTTGTTGGCCAAGTTTGTACACTGTGCTGTAGAAGCTCAGTAAAGTTTTCATCAACGTTATTTAATATATTGTGACCAACCACTATTTTAGTTGTATTGAGCTGTGGTGTTCTCTGCAGCTTAGAGGCCAGGCAGGGCTGTGAGTCTAGAACCAGTTTAGTGCTTTAATGAAGCACTGGGGCTGTTCAGAGATGTCACTGAATGCCTCTCTGTGATGTAGGAGTAGGCTGGTCAGCTTGGAGAGGTATGAGTCGGCTCCAGAGTTCGATTTCACGGTGTAGAAGATCCGGTGAAAATGGTCCCTTTTTACTTTTGTGGAATAGCTCCACCGTGGAGAAAGAGACTCTGTCTCTGTGTTTTTGGAAAAGCCATGTAACAGCCAGGATCTGCTGGGAGTTACGTGTCAGCTGTCTCATTTGGGAAGAAACATGATTTTAGGAAACAAGAAAAATGTTAGAACACCTAATTAAACACCAGACAAGTAATGGTAGAGCTGCTTGGTTCTGTTATGAGCAACAGGATCTTGTAGACTTTGAAAGTTACCCTCTGAACATTCACATAGAGTGTGTTTAAATTTGAAGTGGGGTCTGGCAGAATGAACTGGAGGGTGTGATTTGTACAGACTGGGTTA
Organism: Gymnorhina tibicen; assembly: GCA_013399875.1. Taxonomy (NCBI): domain Eukaryota; kingdom Metazoa; phylum Chordata; class Aves; order Passeriformes; family Artamidae; genus Gymnorhina; species Gymnorhina tibicen. The sequence goes on along the minus strand of VXAZ01007116.1, from coordinate 2,837,633 downwards.
GGGATTGGGTTTGGGCACAAAGTGGTGTTTTCCAAAGCACTAAAGCAACTCAGAAGCCTTAGTCTCACTGTAGAGGATGATCTAAGCAAGTGAACTGTTAAGTACGTTGACTTCTATATGAAATGTGACTTCTAATTGCTTGAAGGCCATATCTGCAAAGGAATTCAGATGTTTATTACAATTTTCAAGAATACATAACTAACCAGGATGCCTGCTTCTGTTGATTTTGTTCTAAATTATTAGTAGTTTTTATTAGTAGAGTAGTTTTGTTCTAAATTATTCTCACTGTTCTCCTTAGATTTGATGCTACCTACTAAATAATTTAACTGTTTTGGCTAAACTTCCCCCCAGCGTAAGGGCACTCACTCAGCATACTTGTTCCCAAGAAAGACCTTGCATTTTGTTCTTCATTTCCAGAACAGAAAAAAAACAAAACAACCCTTAGATTGTCTCTTTGGAGCTTCCTACCTTTTTAATCTGTGCATTTTAAGATTCACAGAGAGTATTAGATATTTAAAAGTCCTCATTATTCCATGTTTGTCAGCTTTGAACTGTCTTTGCTATTAGCTTCTAAATGATCTAAGTCTTTCTATAACTGACTGGAGTGTTCCTCATTTACTGTTCCCCGGACTTTAACACTATCAATTTATTAGCACTTCTTAATTTGCTTCTTGCTACAATGCTTTTTGTATTCTGGGCCAGCTTTCTCCATCTCTTCTGCCACTGGTGGTATTGTAGGTATTTACTAGTGACCTTGAACTAGTGTTTTACTTAAAAGAACAAACAAACCTTATTTTTTGATTAAAAGAACCTGTGCAGTCATCATTATGTCATTGTACAATGAAGTACATGACTGTTTCAGACATTAATCCTTCTGCCACCCTCTGCTTCCAAACTCCTCCAAGTTCCTGGGGGCTTCCACTGGCCTTGTCAGCAATACAACTGTGAGTGCAGGAATGCTGTTGAAGATCACTTGTTTAGCAAAACTTACCCTAAAATCCCTTTTACCGAGCTGCCAAGCCCCTGCCATCGCTCCTGCACTTGGCTCATCTCCTGTTGTAAATTCTGCTGTTGTCAGGTCAGTGTGGGCAGGGAGAAAGCAATGGTATGGAAATAGAACTGGCTTGCCTTTGTGTTACCTCTCTCTGACATCCTGCGTCCCTTGTGTCTTCACAAGAGTTAATCTGGGGAAGAAAACTCTCTTTAGGTTGACAAATTTACACTACACCGAGAAGAACAATATTTTCTTTCATCCCTGGCTGGATCTTGTTGCTGAAAGATAAGAGCTTGTCAGCACCAGAGAAATAAAGGCAAGGTGCAGGAAGCAGCTCCAGCGAAGGATCGGTGGATTTTACCATAAAAATGGGCTACTGATGAACAATCCAGATCAGAGGCTGTGGAGCCTGGTACGGGGGCATCTGGGTTAGAGAAAGAGAGGGTGTGTGGGTGAAAGAGACGAAAAGATATTGTGAAGTAGGGTCACTGCTCACCAGTGATTGATGGGAAGAGAAACTTTTCTGGAGGAAGGATATGAGCATGTTGGGTTGAAATTAGCCTTTGGCTGCCAGGTGACACAGTGGTCTCTTCTAATTCAAACCCTTAAATCTCATCAGACTGAAGATAATGGCGAATCTTTACTCTGACACCAAACTGGGCAGCATCCGAGGTCTTGCCTTGCTGAGGTGTTACTGTTAATTGCAGGCATTAGGAACAGAGATGCTACGGGAGCTACACCAAGAGACAAGTCCTTGCTCCACAGAGCTCTTGATGTAGATCAGGGGCTGAAAGCACCAAGGGATTGTGACAGCAGAGAGGGTGGGATCTGCTGTGGATGGAGAAGTCAAAAGGCAAAGCTGACAGCTCTTCACCTGCTTAATTGACAGGGTGATTGTGTCTATTGTATCATCGATTGTATCTAGTACAGCAGAAAGTGTTTCCATGGTTTTCCTTCTTTCAGTTAGCATAACTTTTTCTAACATTTTTCTAATCATCTCCCAACAGTGAGGAAAATTGTGTGATAATTAGGTGTAATGCCACATTAGATCCTATTTTGTACCAGTTTAAGGTTTTTACTTCTTGCAAAAATATGCCAGCAATGAAAAAATTCCTAGCAACTTTTTTTTTCAAAACAAAGTAAAAAATTAAATATTGTAAGTGTTAGTGGTCTTTTTTTATTCTTCCCTATTCTCCAGATAGCCGTGGAACAATTTATCTGTAGGAAAGACATATTCTATATGAAACTGAGAGTAGTGATGCTGCCCACTACTCTTGAGTAATTTGTTGACAACCTTCTGATTAAGCTTTCCTCCTTCCTCCCTTTCAGCCCAATTTAAATCAAAATACCTGTGGAAACAATTTCTGTGAGAAAAATGGAAAAGTTCCTAGGGTAGCTGAAGTCCCACAGCCTTCTCCATTAACGTGCCTGGGTGTTTGCTCCGTTTATGTTTTATTTATAATGCTCCTGAGGTGTATCATGAATAGCACTTGTAAGGCATTCCTACTAGACAACTTAAGTATCGTGAAGAAGTAATATCCCATATAAGACCAAGAAATTTGCCATGACAAGTTCACAGTTAGAGTTGTACACAATAAAATGCTGCCAAAACTTCTTTCACGTATGGCAAAGTTGCTTGGAGTTATCAGCAGAGCTCCACACATGGACTCAGGAGAGCTGAGTTTCCAGCTCTGGCAAAGAGCTTTGCTTTGACCTTGGGTCAATCACTTCAGCTCTCTGTGCCTTCATTTTTACTCCCACCTCTCTCTGCTTTGATATTTGGCTGAACTCATTGGTGCTGGGACTCTCTGCTTGTTCCTACACCCCCGGTGTGATCCTACTCCCTTCAGCCTCTGCAGTGACCTCTTGTCACAGCACTAATGGAAGCAGTGAAGAGTCACACCTTCCCTTTCCTGGGGCTGCAGGAGTGTTAATAAGCTGCATTCATTGATTTGCCAGCATCCTTAGGTGCAAAGTGCTGTGCCCTCACCACTATTATCACCTCCAGGCCAGGGTGCCCAAACCAGAAATGCAGTGGCACTGTGGCAAGTAAACCTCATGCCTTTCAAAGAGGAGTCTGTCCTGCCTCGGAGCATTGATTTACCTTCTTGACAGCAGCACACTTGTTTTTAAATGTAAAAAATAATAATGCAAAACTTTAAAAAGGCAGTAGAAGAGTAGGGCTATAAGTGGTGAAAGCAAACCCACTGGTAGCTCAGTGTTTGCTGGTTGGAGCAGATGTTTGTCCAGCCTGTAGCTGCCCTGAGGCCAGTGCTGCAGAGTGGCCATTAAGGGACCTGCCCTCCTGCTCTCCATGGAGCCAGCTGATGGGAGCAAGGCTGTGTTGGATGAAGTGCAAGCCAGCAATCCAGGAGCAAGAGAAACACAAGATTTCTGCTGATTTTGGTGGTCCAGCTTCCCTCTGTCTGACCAGTGACCCATGAAGGAGCAGGTTTCTCCTTTGCTGGCTCCTTCCTCATCCTCTGAGAGAACAGAAAATGCTCCTTGTGAGCCAGTGCCAGAAGAAGTCATTGCACAACACTTCCCATGGAGAAGGGAAAATACTTGTTTTGGCACGCAACCCAAGGATTTCAAAGAGAAAGTGCAAACACATGCAATAAGCTAAGCAGCTATATTTCTTCTTACTGGTAAGTGCAGGTATGACACAATCCCTGGGCTGAATAACACTCCCAGTAATGCACAGGTGTCTCCATCAGAAGGAACAAAGTTACTCCAGATTTATGTCAGTGTTCCCAGGACTTTACTATGTTTTTCAGTCATCTTTAAGAACAATCACTGCAATGCCACTGAGCTCATAAAAAGGGTAGAAAGCATTCTTGAAGCCTAACACAGCACAGACATCAGTGTGATAGTAAATGAGTCTTTCCAGTAGCCCCTCCAAAGATTTATATCCATTTATCAATGCCTTTTCTAAATTACATACATAAAATCTTTACATGCAACATAACAAAAAGTCATGAACAGTATCAGTATTCAGATGGTATTAGTGACATTCAGCGTGACAAACTGTGTAGGAAGCTGGTTGTCAAAGCCCTGTGATAGTGAAAATGGCTCTGCTCACAGTACCAAGATATTACTGCTCTCTCCTGAAGTCTGAAAGGCTGCTAAAAAAATCCCTGATATATTTTGTAATTATGTTAGAGGCATCAACATACCACTGAAGTGCTCAGTGTTTGGTATCCATTGCTCCACTGAGGATATGCAGGAGCAGTCCAGCCTTTCCACGCCATCCCACTTCCCCAAGAAAAAAAACCCCTAAAGCTGAGCAACTAAAACTGTCTGTTGTTTTATTTGTTCGGGTTTCTTAACACAGCGCTAAACACAAAGCAGCGTTCAGCATCTTCTAAGAGAAATCTGAAGACACTGATAACAAATTACCGAGATTACTACAAATGGCTGATTTCCACACCTGGAAGCACACTCTGTCCGGGAGTTCAAACCTGAATCTGCACACCTTCTGTTCTGAGTTAGCTGTAAAAAGGGAAATCCTGAACATTTCAGGATGATGTATAACAGAAGCAACAGACCCATAAAGATTTATCTTTTGTTTACTTTAGTATGCTTGGAGGTTAGAAAGCTCCCAGAAGCACAAGAACCAATAGAGTAGATTAGGACAGGGATTGAGGTGTTTGAGTTCTGTTGGTTTCGATGGGAGATTGATAACTCAGCATCTTTGTACATCAGGTCTAAGGTGCTACAGGATGTGCAGCTTGCCAAACAAATGCAGCAGATGCCCAGGATGGGCATGCACCTGATCAGAGGTGTCCACATGGTGCCTGGAGCAGTGAGGGGAGGTGGCCAGCAGCGTTCAGCTCATCTGTGGTAGGACCTGCACTGTGTCTGGGCCTGACAAATGATACCTGAGGTGAGTTAGAGTCAAGCCTGAGCACAGTGTGCTGAGGGGCCTGGTTTCCATATGAACCTGAAGGTTCTCTCCATACCAGAGTTAGCGCAGGAAAAACTGTAAATGCAGATGTTGCTCCAATGCGGCATTCAGGAGCATTACTCAGAGTCACAGTGTGAAAGATGCTTCACCTGAGTCCCTCTGGGTTGTTAGCAGCACCACGGACATTTTTTTCATATTTATCCAGTGTTGTTGCTCAAGGTCTGTGGAACATGCCCATTGAATCAGGGAGACAGAGATAGAGAAGAAGAACAGGGGGAGCAGCACTGTGTGCTCTGTCAACCTGCAGCTGTGACCTTCCTGTTTACTACTTATTTATTTATTTATTTATTTATTTATTTATTTATTTATTTATTTATTTCATTTGTTAAAGGAATGAAGCAGCAAATCACCAACAATAACAGAAAAATCAATACCCGCCTCTGCTTCTTTTGTGAGATCTGGAACATGGCCTCAATCTGTCAGACTGAATTACAGAGAGCGTGGGTGTCAGCAAGGGCTCAAACAAATAGACCTGCCACGCTGCTCATTGATAAAAGGCTTAGGTCTGTACCAGCGTCACCACTGCTGCTGCCTCCAAAAGGCACGGAGGGAACAGGAACCTTTCAGACCAGGGGCGAGTTACAGAGCCATGAATGTGTTCACTTGCACTTTGCATGTGAGATTGCACTAATCTCTGGAATAAAAAGGGTAAACAAAGAATTTGACAAATACAAGGCTCTGGGGCATTACCTTGCTAATGGATGTTAAATCAAATGGATGAATTTGAATGGAAGGTGATATATCAACACAGGAATGTCATCCCAAAATAGGCCATTGATCCACTAGCTGAGGATCCAGTCTTCAACAAAGGTCAATGCATCAGAGAGGAACAACCTCTTCCAAACTCATCATTTTCCCAGGCAACAGTAAAAGGCTGTATCAGTATACAGAGGAAAGCTTCCTCCTGTGACTCCAGACGGTAATTAGTTTATACCCTGGAGCATGAAGATTAACATCCCTTATCACTTTTAATTTTGCCAGTGGATATTAAGGCACTGCAATGAGCTTTTGAATCCTTGAGTAACGCACCATGAGATTTTCATCTTACAAAAAGGGGCTGGTGGGGAAGTCCAGCATAGTCTTTGTATTGTCCCACTGCCCAAACAGGCCAGGCAGGACAGCTGCTTGTGCCAGCGGTGGAAGAAGGTGGTTCCCAGCAGTGCTGTCAGGAGTAGCGTCAGGTAAATCAAAAGTCAGCACTGGGGATTCATAGGCACGGAAACAAGCTTACAAGAGGAGCTGAGCAAAACTTCACCAATGCATTTACTGAGAGAAAGACCACCTTTAATTTTCTTAATTAGAGATGTCTGGCACCATGTAGCACAGTGCAGACTCCCGAGTAATAAAGGTGGCACAGAGGGGTTTGTCTGGCAAACTGCAACACACAGAGCAGTGCAGAGCTGGGGCTGCTTCTGGACAGAGACACCTGGCTACAGTGCCCTGGAAGACAGAGGCTCAACACTCTGCTTTCTCTGCCTCTCTTGCCCCAGGCAGCACCAGCTCAGTGTCCCCTGTGCCTGTTGTTCCTGGCGTGCCTCAGTTCAGCAAGGCAACTCTGACTTGCCCCAACCATCCTTCCCACTGCAGGAGAGACAGAGCTGCCCCTCCTACTCCAGAGTCTGCCTAGACATCTGAAGGTCTTTGGCTTGTTGGCTCTGTATCTCACCCTTCCCTCCAGAGGAATGTCTTTCAAGCATCTTATTCTAAGCTTCCTTCTCTTAAATACATTGTTAACCCAGCCAGAAAACTAAAAGTTCCCACAAGGGCCTTATGTAGACCAATGCCTCCTGTTTCATGTTTTCTTTTAACTAAAATATTTCCTTGCTACTTTATTTCAAAATGTGCTTTGATGATACGAATGTCGCTAGATTCCATATTAAAAAAAGGACATGGAAAATATGATCTTGTTCTTCCCCTGCTCTGAGTAGGCAGCAGTTAATTCCACAGACTGGTTATAAACTATGTTTAAAGAGGAAAAGTCTTCCCTTTAATCTGTATCAGCCTTTGCAGCCTTTCTAATTTCATGAAATGTCTTCTCATTCTTGTCCTGTACTGTGGGCAGAATAGGAAAATCCAAGGGGCTTTCATTGCATTGTTCATTATTCCATACGCCTTTGTCATTCTGTATCTATCTATGCAGCCATGAAGTATTGTTAATAGGGGAGCAGAAGCCTTTTGTTGAGGAGAGGAGCTGATTGCCATGGACATGTAAGTAATAGTATATGTGGTTAAGATCGTAATTTGGAGCAAGGCTAGCACAGGAGAAAGCAGAGAGGAGCATACTGTTTCTCCTGATGAAAAGAGTCAATGCCATAAAGGAAGAAAAATAAAGCTGAACATCCAGGAAGGGGGGAAAAAAAATTCCTCTTTTTGTGATGGTGTTCACCTCTGTGCCAAACGCTCCCTTTTTTGCCTTTCTTGTTTCGATTCTCAGTGTAGCAGCAGTGCTGTGAGAAGGGTTAGTCTTGCAGCATCCTCATTTTCAAGACTCCTATGGTAGTGTTTGCTCTTGCAAAGTGCAAAAGTCTTGGTGATTTCATTTATTCAACAGATCTAGACAAGCCTTTGAACTTCTGTGTGCCTGAACCAAACCTGAATTCGCAGCCTTCATTACTGACCTGATTCAGCTTCCCATGAAGTCAGCTGGAGTCTTTCCATTTAAGTCAGTATGACCACCTAGAAGCTAACAGGCTTGCATAGGTTTGTACTAACTCGCTTTTTGGGTAGCTTCTTAAGAATTGTTTCTACACAGACCCAAAAGAGGAAATGACAAGCAATAAATATTTAAAATAGTATGTGATAAAAGATCATGCAGTCTGAGAGTGCTTGGATTTTCACACAAGTCTACGGTTAAAAGTCAAGCACCATATTGACGGAAATTTGAATGCATAATTTTTATCCCAAGATCTCTAAATCCTGGCCTGACTAGACCTGAGTTGGATGTCAGATCACACTGGTCCCTGAAACACAACCTTCAGTCAGGTGTTATCCTTATTTTCTATGGAGATAGTAATCTATAGCAAACAAGGATCTGACTGTTATTGTTAGAAATAAACCTAGCTAGAAGCTGAAATTCCTGTTTGAAACCAGGATGTAGGAAAAAAAAAATCAAAAAACTGTCTCCTGTGAAGTGTTGAGGAAACTCCTCTGCATAACCAGAGACCAGGCAGCGCCCAGTACCTGGGGTCTACAGCCTAATTTGCAAAGAGATGAAAGAAAGTGGGATTTTAGAAGGTAGGACCCCCAGACTGGTGGGCAGTCAGCCTGGCAGGGGGATTGTGCACACTTAGCAGACAAGGTGCTCGCTGTGTTTCTCCTATACACTTTCCTGATTTGCCTTGCTGCCATTACCAACACCTTTCCTCACGGTGGTTTTGTTTCCATGAGCCAATATTCTCCCCTGGCGCAGCAGAGCCCCCCAGCTCTGTTTCTGAGGGTGCTGTAGTGCTGCTTTCAGGCGGTGAAGTTTCCTGCTCAGGTCATGTGAGATGCAGCTGGAGGTCTCTTGCAGGCACAGCTAATTCCCTGCTGCTCGTGTGCCAAAGCCGTACCAGCCATTTCAGTGTCAGCAGAAAGCCAGGCGAGTGCTCAGTCTGTCGCTCCAAGGTTCACGAAGGATCGGCTTTGGAGAAGGATTATGCTGAATTTTCCTTTCATCTGCATTTATGAATTTTTTTGGCTTGGCTTTGCACTGTGCCAATCTTGTGCTTGCCCCAGGGGGGCTGTGAACTGCAGCAGTCTTCTTGCCAGCTATTTCCTGAATACCTGTGGTAACAGTTTCCAAGGGGCCGTGCCACTTATTTGTTCCTCTAAATGGAAGCGTATTGCAGCAGCAGCGCTCACTGCAAACTGGAGGGAATTGAAGGAGAGTGAAATTGCTACAAATTGAAGAGTTAGGAAAATATGACTTAGCCTTGCCTGGAAAATAAGCCACAACATAGAGCAGACTCTTTTAAGTGAAGCATACAAATATGCAAATGCCAGTGTGGCTGCATGTCTTATGGAATTGTTTTGTGAGCACATTTCTCCTTGGCCAAGGCATTACATGGGCCACATTCAGTCAGTTTTAGGAGAGTGTACAGTCTTGCAGAGTGATGGTAAGGTGTAGTTATCCACTAGGCATGTGTCCAAAGCTGATTCCTACACAGCATCAATGCAGGATCTTGGAGATCAAGAATGGCAAACAAAATTCATATTCACCATGCACAGCACTCTGAATAATTCACAACCCAAACTATTTGTCCTGAGCACCAGGAAAGGTGGTAAGCAGATAATCAGAAGTATGCTGTACAGGAAAGCCAGCCAAGTGACAGGAAGCTTCAAGGATGTGTGAGATATACCAGGATTATCTTACACAGCAAAAGGAACTAGAAAGAGTTGCTGTTCTTATTCACCCACACAGGCTTTTGAAGTCAAGCAACTTAATGCTGTGGTCTGTGGCTCCAAGAATAAACCTGTGGCACAGAGCTAGGGAGAGTTGTGGTTTTACTCATGGTTCTGCTTGATTTTAAAGAGGTCACTTCATAGGTTTCCTTCTCTACCTTCTGTAGTTTAAGCAGGAAACCTCCGCAGGCAGGCCATTGTACTGCTGATCATGGGTGCCATTAAGTGGCTCCTCAGGAAATGGGTGTGGCACTATTTAGGGAAATCCCTCCATCTCAGGCTGGACTGACAGGCAAAGGTGGACCCCTGGGTGCTTGGCAGGAGTCACAGTGCCTGGCTGCACATATCCAGGGGAGGTGACAGGTGGCCAGAGGAGAAGCCAAGCACTGTCCTCTCTGTGGCAGTTTGCTGTGCAGAGCTGTAAAACAGTGTGAGTTGCTTGTGCTGGGCAAACTTAGGACAGTAGTGTATTTTCGTTTACAGAAGAGGATTACCTGCAATGTCAGTCTGGGGTGAAAATTTGTAGTTCATGGAGCTATAGAACCTTATGTCCCCTTTGGTCCCCAGAAAAACAAAGCCACGAGCGCACAAGTAATGACTCTTGTCTGGCAATTGATTGGTGTCTGGCTTTTCACGTGGTTCTGCCCTTCAGCCACTGTGACTTTGGTGGCACCATGCCAGCAGTCATGTTCCTGCAGAATAATCACATGCAGCAATGTGTTTTCTTTCATTTGGTTGGAGGCTTGTTATGTGTTGTTTTGTTGATTTTTTTGGTTGGTTGGTTGGTTGGTTTGTTTGGGTTTTCTTTCCCCACTTCCCACTCTTCTGGTTGTTATTTTAAAGGCAACAAATGGTTTTGCTCTGGGTGCAGCTTAACAAAATCCCAGCACCCAGCAACACACCATTTGGCAGGTGAAGCCCTGGCCACAGCAGAAGTGTAGGGAGAAATCCTCCAAGCAATCACAGACGGTTTGTTCTTCTCAGGGTCAGCAGAGGCTGGAGAGAGCTGTGACTGATGGCTTCTGCTGCCCAGCACGCAGGAACAGGATCCAGGCAATGCCCTCCAGCACTGACTGTGCTCTGCCACTTGCTGTGATGTTTTTCTGATAGCAGATAACCAGGGGAATACAATCCAAACAGGGAGCAAATGCATGCACCAAAACCTAAGGAATATATTTTAGCATTAGTTTGTTCTTTCTGAGGGAAGACTCGCTCAGAGGCTGAGAGTGGTTTGAGGTGGTGCAGAGACAACCACTTCCTCAAGCTGACTCAGGCCTCCCCACCCAGCATGTGAAAACCATGTTAGCTCTCCTTTAATATTCTTTGGAAAAGGCTTCTTTTCATGTTGGTGGCGGGTTTTGTTGGGTTTTTTTAACTTTTTTTTCCTGAGGCTCTGCAGGCACAAGCGTGTTTCACAGCTGGTTTAGCAAGGATGCATCTAATTTAGAGGACATTGAGGGCTCCCACAAGCTGTAGTGACACTGATCACACAGGCAAAGCGAAGCACTGTGGAGGGTCTCTCCTGAAATGTCTGCCCAGCACACTGATGCTGAAAGAGGGAGGTGAAACACTGAGCAGCCTCAGAGCAGCTCTGAGTGACAGCTCAGACATGGAACCTGCTGGATTCTCTGCTCCCCACTTGAATACGCTTTCTTCTGCCTCTGGTACTGAGCTTTCCACCTTTAATTTTTCTTCAAAGTCTTTCCACAAGCTTGTCCCTTTCACCCTGGCTATTCACATCCTCAGTTCCCCCTTTTCCTGGTGCCCAGGACACACTGCTATGTAACAGCTGGTGACAGCACACCAGCCTGTTGGTTTTGTACTTCACACAGTCCTGTGAGTTTAACTGCACCCTGGCCAGGCTGACTTCTTGTGGAGGGAAGGGACATGTGAAGCTCCCCTTGGGGTGTGCAGCCCATAGTGCACCCAGCAAAATGAGCATCCAGTGTGCCCTCAGAGCCTGGCAGAACTGGCCTTAGCTGCGAGGCTGTGAAATGTAAATGATGAAAAGATCATTGATGCATGTGATCAACAAACACAAACAAAACGCCAAGTACACAAGTGGCTTTGAGAGGAGGCAGTGGCAGGGTTGTGTCATGACTCTGAGCCCAGGCCTGGCTTGAGCAGCCCAGGCTCTGCCCCTGCTTTGGTAAATTCCCAAATCCTCCAAATAGAAACAGCTCTTGGAGAGGGACAAGACAGACACAGTTTAAACTTTTCTTTGCTGTTTTGCAAGAAGGATGTGGTTTCCTGTGCCAGTTCTGGTAGTGCTCAGTTAAGCCTTGGGGACATCAGGAGGAGCTGAGGACTTCCCACACGGCTAGTCTCTCAATTGTGGTGCTTAGTGCTTTTTTGTCTTTAGAGAACTGAAGTGTAGTGCGGGTCACATGTGGTTTTCATGTTGAACCAAGACTTCCACATGGTTCTATTTTTAATCCTGAGCGTTGAAATCCCAGCAGTGACAGCAGGACAGCCCCACAGGTCTTCCCATAGTCACGTGAGAGGACGTGTGGTGCTTCAAAGGAGATGAGGAACATGTGATATGAAAAGGCCTTTGTAGCCTGGAGTCACACTACAATAACTCTGTGCTCAACAACAGGTTGTGGTTTGAAGAAATATTGCTTCTGTCAGCCTTGCATAATGGAAACAGTAATCAGCCTCCATTAGGTCAGAATGCATTGTCAATCCACAGTGAAGCAGAAAGGACTACATCTCGGAAAACCTTTTCATTAAGCAAAGAAAATTGATACCAGTGCTTGGCTCAGCCTAACACTTTGTTCATGAGGCCAAGTGTGGATAATGGCTGGGTTTGTTTTCCTTTCATTCGTTTCTCTGTGCACAGTTATTTTGATTAGGAAACATCCACCTTTCATTCTAGATGAACAATTCTAAAAACTTTCTCCCAACATTTATTATCTTGTGTACACAATCAATGTTTGTGTAAAGAACAGCATTAGAACATAGTTCAGGAAAAAGTATTTGGCTTGTGATTGAAGTCACACAGTCTCATTCTAGTTGAAAAACATTTTTTTATCTGCATAGTAGCTACAATATATTTTTTTCATTGTGGATTTTGTCAAAATAGCTATAGGCCGTGTTCATGGGGAATACTGTGCCTCTGAGTAGCTCACAGCTACACGTGTGCATTAATGATGTAGTATTGGCTACACAGGGGCCTGCATGGTTAACTGTGCAGCCGGTGTATGAAAGGACTGAGGGTTGAAGGGTAGATGCAACATGTACACAAAATAATACAGGATGATAAAATACCTTTGTAGTGGCATTATGTGAGGGTAACAAAGTAAATGATGCTAAGTGTGATTGGTTGACCAGAAATCATTGCTGTGTATCAGCCTTGCAAATACCACTATCCCCTTACCAGGATGAGCTGATGATGGTAATGAAAAAGGGTAAATGGATGGGTGGGCTTTTGCATAACACTGCCGTGTCTAATTCTAGGAGTGGTGAATCACTGCTACTCCTATTGCCAGAGGATTTTCTCTCTCAATTTTTTTCCTGTTACCAATAAGCTTCTCTTTGTAGAAAGGAGGATCCTTTCAAGCCTTCTTTCTAGCCCTTCTAATTCCATGTGTTTTTCCTGCTTGCCCCAAACCCCTTGTTTATAAGGATGTAATTAGGAGTAGCTCTTTCCCTCACATTTATACTATCAATAAACCTTCTCGGTTAAAAAAAAACCAAACAACTCATTTCAGGAGACGCAGAAAGCACTTTACTTTTGCTCAGTTGCAGGTGGCTTTGGGAAGCGTTGATATTGTGGGTAATGAAACATAAAACAAGAGGTCAAGGGCTGGGAAGTGCAACGCTCTGTGCTATTTGCAATATCACTTCCTTCTCTTCCTCTGTACAATTCATGAAGGGTTGTGGAGAAGGGGCTTTGTTGCTGGGCTCTCCCCTGGGGTCTCTGCACTTTTCTCACACTTGGGCTGCAAGGGCCTGGGCTCAGTTAGGGGGTCACAGACAGGAGGCAGAGCTGGCTGAGGCGTGGCGCTGCCTCCTTCCTGTGATCAGCTCATCTTTACTCCTTGATGGCACTTACTCAGCTGCAGTGTGGGCTCCACAACTCCATCTGTTCTCCCACCCCTGCAGGACTGTCTTGTTTGCCGGAGCTGGACAGGGGATGAAGTGTCCTGCAGTCCCTTGTGGGTGTCCTTTGGTATTTGGCCTATGGATAACCACAGTCCCACATTGCTGTGAAAGTTGCTCTCCCCTGGATCAGGCTGAATCCAATGCTTATGAATATGAAGAATGAATATGAACATAGGGAATGTGCACAGGAAGGTTTTTTACTGATATAAAGTATAACATGATAAACCATCACCCTGAAGTAGCTGTTCTTTGTAGCTAGAGAAAGTCATCCCAAATTCTCAGTACATAAAACCTGTGGGATCCTGATTTTTTTTCTTTTTTCTTCCATTGCCTCCCCCATTGTTTGCTACTCTTACTGCTTGCCTTTCTCTAGATATAAATGGCTCTTTTCACTGCAGTAACTGAACATCATGAATAAAATGAGACTGTAAATTCCTGTAGGGGACATCTAGCCCACAGCCAAGTGCTATATAAATAATGAACCATCTAGAAAGGAGGTGCTAGAGAAACATGAAGTTAACGTGGTTACTTCCATAGCATGTACACCTGATAGTGGGTGTAACTGGCAAAAAACTGATTAACAAGTCCACGATCACAGAGCTCTAGAACAATTCCTCCCGACACTAGACTTTTTTCTCTCCCCGTGCATTTATCTCCTAGCATTTTGGACCACAGTCATACATTAGGCTGTCAGCTTTATGTTTCCTTTCTACTGTCACTCATAAGTTATGCTTAGTCATAAAATTGCAGCTAAGGAAAAAAAATCAGTGCATCTACCATTGTTAGGAAGCCTTCACACCATCATCTCTGCTCCGTGTTTCTTTGATTCCTCATTTGTGATTTATCACAAATCTAAGTTGCTGAGGAAAGGTTTTTCTGGCAGAGATTTTCATCCTTATCCGATGCATTCATTTAAAGGAAAAAGTCTATTCTTCATCTTATTTCCTTTTTTTCATACATGCAACATGAATCTGACTGGGATACAGCACTTTTGAGTAGGGGGTTTTACAATGGATTTGACCCTGAGCTGAGACGTGGAAAACAAAGTAATCCCATGAATTCTTGTGTGCAACACTTCAGAGCTGTGGTAGGGGGACATCTCTGGTAGGCAGAGAGTGTCACAAGAAAGATATAAGAAATATAAAACTCTTGTCCCAAAAGATGTAATCCAAAATAAGTACTGTGGGGGTTGCTCAGGCTTTAATTTGATTTTGGGGCTTTCTTTAAAACTTGCATGTTTTAATGGCATTGAGTTCCTACTCAAGTTCCTAGAAAAATTTCTGCAGGAATTTTCTAAACTTTCCCTACTTAAATTATTTTTTAACTAGACCAGAATGTCTTTGGTTTAACTTTGATTAAAATGCTAGATAGAAAAATGTCAAAAAAGCCCTCAATAATATCATTAGTCTGTTTTAATATTTTAATTTTTCTTCTCTGAAAGCAATTGTCTCAAAAGCTTACTTCAATTATTATTTAAGCAAAAACTAATGTAGAAAGTTAAAAAATATTGAAGTTTTATTCCTCTGCTGATTGAAGTTTTAATTTCTATTTTGGAATTAAAGTGAACTCCCAAATTTATGGAGTTTTCAGCAAATGACGGAATTCTACCACCTTTTCAGAGATTCTCCCATAGGAAATGTACTCTTAGACTGGACAACCTTGCTGATAAAGTTGGTATAAAGACAGTGTCTAATTATAGTTGAAGACTGGTAAGGCCTTAAGGAGTCTGCACTGCACCATCTATGCCGCATGCCAAAAAAAATTTGCTACTCTGGAGGAGAATCCAGATCTCCCCCAGCAAGGTCTGGCCCGAAACAGGAGAGCTTGCTTTGCTTGCCTGGGCTGTTCCCGGTGCCAGGGTCTCGTTCTCTCACCTCACCTCACCTCGGAGCTGTCTCTGCTGAAAGAGGTGACATGGTCTCTCCTCACCCAGGGGAGGGTTGCAAAGGGAGAGACTGGCTGTAGGGTGAAAATTTAATTTTCCTTCTTAGGTCCAGGAAAAGCAGCTTTCATGGCTGATGTGCCAGCTCCGAAATTGTGCTGGAGACAAAGCAGCTTTTTCTAAGGATGACCCAAAAAAAAAAAAAAAAAAGGAAAAAGAAGGATGTAAAAATGTAGAAAATGTGGTGTTTGCTGGCTACCTCATGCATGGAGAACGCTGCTTTTCTTTTGTGTTTTGGCCATTATATCATCAAAAGCTGGCATGTTTTCCTCTGCCTGCGGGGACTGCCAGTACAGCAAGTCTGTACCTGGAGGCCTGAACCTTGCCTTAACTATTTAATGTTGTGCAATGATTAGGCCATGTCTCTAGGCCCATTTACCCCATCAGATTAACACATCAGGCAAGAACACATACTTAGAGAGAAGTATATCCTGACAGATATAATCAAACACCATTTAAATCAAGGGAGACGATGGTGACATTAATCTGCCCTGGTATAACAGCCCATTTAAATGAGTAGGAGGAGGGAGGTGGTACAAGTGAGGATAGATGGTGTGTTTAAGTAGAGAAATGAAATCTCTAGAATGACTTCAGTGGAGATGGTTTTGATTGAAGTCAAGTAGTAAAATGAGCAAGTGAGAGAGATAAATTTCTTTAAGCTGGAGACACTTCAGGTTAAAAAAGGTGTGTGAGTACCAGGGATCTGTAACCTGCTCAGGCCCACAGAGATCTGTGCTCTTGATACCGATAAATTAACAAACTAGAACAAAATGGGCTTAGATTCCTGTGGAAGCCTAAAAATTGCTTTGTACGTTTTACAAATCATTCAGTGTGAGTTTGAGTTAGTAGATTAAGGCCAACCAGATTATAAATAAGAGGATTTTTTGAGATTAGAGGCCAGTTTAAGTTGCCAGCTGTGAAGGAAGGGAAAAAGGATAAAGCAGGTTCATAGAGAGCTATGGCAAATGATGCCATCGATGCTCCTGAAATGATGCCATTCTCTATCTTTTTTTCCCCACATCTGGCATACAGCTGTGATCACTAACTGTACTTTCTCAAGGAGCTTGAGGTGGTGGGTGGTAGGGCTCTGCAGATCAGAACCCAGGTAAATCAGGCTTGTAAGAGACAAAAGCCACATGAAGCATGAGTAGCTCTTCAGAGTAGCATAGGAAGTTATTCATGCTCTGCTCTAACTAAATGCCACTATAAATTACACAAAAAGAGATTAGGATTGGTAGGTACTTGCTGTGCTGTTCTGGAATGACTAATTAGCTGATGCAAATCCGTCCAAAGTGTTGTTAAGGAAGTCAGACCTAGGAGGTAGGTATGGGTATTGTGTAACTCTCACCAGGAAGAACACTAAGACTAGACTGAGCTTGCTACATACAAATACTGAATTTTTTAATGATAGCGAGACATAAATAATCCTGAGATTACAGCCTTTCTATTAAAATCTTACCTTTTCAAACTCAATCAAAATTACATCCTGAAGATAAAACTACAAACCACTATTACACCTCAAAATAATTAGTTGGATGAACAGAAATCAGTCAAGGAAAAGTATTTTAATAAAGCACCTTACAAATACAGATTTTTTTTTGTCCAAAACTTTTTTTTTCCTTCAAAGAGTATTTTAACTACTGTCTTTCTTTGACCTCATTAAGGTTGGTACATGAGGTTTATAGAGCTGAGGGTAGAGGATTCATGAGAAGCAGATGAGCCACATGTCCTGTCACATACCCCCAACCCTGTTCAACAGGATTCCTTAAAGCTGGACTTGCATGGGCCTTTCCTTTCTACATGTCTCTTCTGTTTCTCTTCTCTCTGTTTCAGGGCAGGGGCGCTGTTAGAAGAAAAACATATCTCAGTAGGTTTGCTCCCTTTATTGCGAGTTTTCCTCTCTAACATTTTCACTTATACACACACTACACTTTTTATAACACAATGACTGTTTTGTCATGCTGAATAAGTTTTCCTGCTCTTCATCTTCCATTTGGGAATATGGGCTAAACCTTACAACAAAGGACATGATAAAAGACAGGCGTAGCACTTTCATTAGGAGGACAGGGAGCTTTTGAAGTACAGTCCTGAAGTCAGCAAACAAAAACTAGGCAGCAAAGAGCACTGCCTGTTACAGTGTGCTGCAGAGATGAGACTAAACCCAAGTGAAATATTATGCTTTTTAGTCACAGGCCCTGCTCCCAAGTGATGAAAGGGATCTGATGACTTTCTCCTGAGTCAGAGCTTTCATTGCCCCTGAGAAAGGGATGCACTGGTTATATAAATGACAATTAATTGAAGTACCCCAGAGCCTGGGAAACTCCAGAGCAGAGACACACGAGCCTTTGTAGGTGGCACACAGAAGCTATCAATCAGGAAAGCTGTAACTTCTTTTTTTTTTTTTCCCTAAGATGCAATTGTTCCTGCTAATATATTTATTTCTGGAATCTTACATCCAGCCCCTGGAGGCTCAAAGATGATGTGAAATATCATTACAAAACCAAACTCTCACATTTGAAATGCGCTGAATATAATGAGGAAACCCTCATCAAACTAGAGCAGCCACTCTTGCTATTTTGCCTGAAACTGTCTCTGTATCCCAGATGAGAGCTCTTCCCCACGCTCATCTTCTAAAGATGTAAGACCTACTTTAGAGAATGACATTTCCGAGTGAGGAGGGCAGAGCTATGAAAAGCCTTTGGGATATTGGACTGGCTTCAGATTCCTCTCTGCCGAGTTTGCTCAACTGCGCTCTATCTACAGTCTATCCGATTAATTAATGTGTGATAGATCAGGAACTCCCAAATAGGAAATCGTGTTTCGCCACAGGCTGTAGCAGAAGCGCACAGGGTCTTATTCTGACATTGCTTTTGCTGATAAATCCTGGGAGGAACTCTGCTGAGTCTATCAGGCAAAGTCATCACAAGGAAGATCTGATAGGGCACAGCGGCGAGCAAAGCCACCCATCATCCTGGGGCCTGAGTCAGCCACTGCCAGGGAACAGACACACAAATGCTCTACTTGGTCTCGATCCTTTTGTTTAATGGGATGACAAATCTTAAGCATTCAGGGAATAGCACAGCTAAAAAGGCTCTGGGGAGATGTTCCAGCAGCCTTCCAGTACCTGAAGGGGGCTTGCAAGAAAAATGGAAAGGGGCTTTTCATAAGGGCATGAAGTGATAGGACAAGGGGGAAAGGCTTTAACCTGAAGGATGGTAGAATTAGATTAGATATGAGAATAAATTCTTTGTTGTGAGGGTGGTGAGGCACTGGAACCAGGTGCTGTGGGTGTCACATCCTTGGAATTCTTCAAGTCCGGTTTGGATGGGGCTCTGAGCAACCTGGTCTAGTGGAAGGTGTCCCTGCCCACAGCAGGGGAATTGGAACTGGTTGATCTTTAGGGTTCCTTCCAACCCAAACCATTCTGATTCTAAAGAGCAGTGAAGCAGTTGCACATAAATATTAGTATTTTATTTAAAATCTTAGGAAAATGCAATCCTAATTGCAAATCCACCCACTATTTTTATCCCATAAACAGAAAAGAACTGTGAGTAGGCAATCCTTCGAGACATATCTTTAAGTGCTATACTTAACCCAATTTCTCCTAACAAAATAAATTGATTTGTACCAAATCTGGACGTTGGAATCAAGCACAGTGTGTTTTTTCTGGAGAGGGTTTCAATAAAAGGCCAAACTACATCAGCACTGTGGCTGTGGTCGGCAGCACAGTCATGCTGTAATTTTATCTTCCTCAGTGAAATCCCAAGGCATTTGAGTTTAGTCACACCCAGTCTTGAAATTTTATCTCTACCATAGGGTGGAAACCCATTTGTTTTAGTGGGGCACCAACAACACGTGTATGGCTTTGTTATATTTGTCCTTGTATCAGCTTACGACACTCGGAATTTATAGGAGTTCTTTTTCAGAAAAGCCCCCATGTGTTTGTACGTCATTTTTTCCCCTCTGTCTAGATCTCACCTTGTTAATCAGTGTATTACAATGCTTTTAGCTGGCTGCAGTAACACTGCTGATTTCAGTGCCTGGAGTTGATATTTTGCCCAGAGACCACCCAGCTGTGTTTGGGTATCGCCTTCCACACAGGCACGGCAGTTTGGGCTCGTGGGATCTGACACGGCTGTGTTTCACTTCGCTTGGATCGTGTGTTCTCTTCCATTTACTTTTGCCACTATTTGTCATCTTCTGAAATCAGCTGCACAGAATCTCTCTCTCCATCCGCTACCTCAACACGAAAGGGCTCTTTGCTGAATACATATATTTAAGGTTTGCTTTCCATAAACGTTTCTCAGAATTTGGCAACATGTGCGGGCGAAAAACAATTATGCCAACAAACCTGTTTTGAGAATAGCTGTAAAAAATTTGCATTCTGTCCCAGTTTCTGACACAGACTTCCCTTCTAAGGATGGAAAATTGCTCAGTTCTTATCTGTCTCAATTCTCTAGCTCTAAGGTGGGAATAACAACATTTCCTCTCCCCAGTGCTTTCTCTGTATATTTAGATTAGAAGCACAAAAGGGACAACGGCTGCTTGATTATTTTCTAGGGTAGCTGCTGACACACAGAATTGCTTCTCTTGCTTGGCATTAACATACATAAAAATAATGCTTTCAAATACGAAGGCAAATTAGTTTAAAATTTGAACAAATATTGATTTGCAGTATTATCCAAAGTCTAATTAGTAACAAATGAGGGGACTTCTTCCTTCAAGATGTTTGTATCATTGTGCTGCTTTGCCATGTCATGCTAATTGTGGTGCTAAATCAGTGTTTTCCATGCGTGTTCTTCTCCAAGGGGTTTTCCTAGGCTGCTCCTGATATATTGTAGCACTCAAGCCTGCAAATGGACCAGACCTTTCTGGTTGCCAGCAAATTTTTTCTCTTTTTTTTTTTTTTTTAAATGGCTATTCAGAAAGAGAGTTTCACTGTAACTTTCAGTTATAGCTGCAGACTAGGCCACTAATAGTCTGTCATTCCTCAAGAGTAATTCCATACTGTTTCCATATTCCTGTTTTCCTTTGATATTTATGCACTCTGAATAGTGAGAGCAGCTTATTGGGAGGCTATCATTTCCTCCTTGAAGCAAAAATAAAATAAAAAAAAATTCATCACCAACAGGTTCTCTGAAATATTTTTCAGTTTTCACATTCCAAAAAGGTGTTGTTTACCTGAAGGGGAATGCTTTCCAATTTAAACATGCGGCTCAGATGAGTACTAAATTCTCCTCTGGTTTTGAAAGTGTGACTAGTGGCCATTTAACCTCCTTTATTCCTGCTAACTGTCTGCAGTATATCTAATTTGCTGGGTTTCTAAGATGCTTGCTTTGTCTTTAACAAGCTTTGAGGTGCAGGTTAACCGATGTCTTTACAGCCCATCTGACTACAATCTGCCGAGCTAAAATTTGTAGCTCAGCTGTCTCTTTTCATATCCTAAGCAATTCACCATTTTTATGATTTTACCCCTACTCTGACCCTGGGGGGGAAACAACTTCTTTAGATCACCTTTCAGTCTGAGCTCTGTGCCTGGCAAGGGACTTTTCCTGCTAATTACCAGAGCTGTTAATTCTGTTGTCAGGTTTGACAGTGGAGAGACAGTGGCTGCCAATGTCCATTTCCTACCAGTGGAGTGAAGAGGTAAGAGCAGCACTGTAAAAGGATGAAAAGCAATTTGAAATGCATTTCTGCTTTTCTTAGTGTAATATTGCAAGATTTCAGCGATATGCTGTTTCCAAAGGAGGGATCAGCTCCTGTTTGCTGGGTACCCCTGCAGGGATAGTGACCTGTGTGCTGAGGGGCTTGCTGCAGGTTTGACAGGTTATTTACTGAGGTAAATCTTCAGAAACACTGCACAGTAACTTTGAATGGATGGACAGTAAGAACCCAGCAGCTCCTGCAAACAAGAGTAACCACATGGTTATCTTGTGGCAATACTGCTGCTTTATCTCCTGGTAAGATGACAAATAATTTTAGCCAGAGCTGCAAGCAGTGAATTCAGTCCAGGGCTACCCCCTTGCCAGACATTAAATTCCAGGTTTGACTAAAATGCCTTTGCCCCTGCAGATTGCTTAGCATAGATGTGAATGTCCACCTCTGCATCCACATTGTGGTGTTTCCTGCTGAGAACCAGCAGCACAAACAAGGTCATTTCTTCTTGCTGTGGTCTCTGTTGTCATCCTCTAAGCCCCTTAACTTTTCATGGTTTCCAAATCGGGTATAAACACCTTCCTTTTGCACGCAAAAATGTAGTGGCACGGTCAGATTAAGGACTAAGCAGCATTGCTCCTCTGTGTGCCACAAGCATTCGTCTGTTAAAGGAAAGGGAAATGCTCTCCTAGCTCAATGCACTGGGGGGTTGGACGAGGTAAAGGTGTTTGTAAGCACAGGTTTCCAGGGAACAGAACTGTTGCTCTTGTCACTGGAGACTTTTAGGAGTTCTCAACAGCATCTCTGCTCTTCTTTTACAACAAAACAGAAAAACATTAACATACATACACACATGTGTTCCATACAAGGGGTCTGTGCTTGTTTCATACAAGGGAAGCGCTGGATTTTTGACCACCAAAATCTGGCAGGGCTTTGGATGTTCTCAGCAAAGTCCAAGGATATCCACTGCTTTCCTGGTTCCCAGTTCTGGAAGAAGTTAGTTACTCCCTTCTGTTTTAAACACGTGATAACTTACAAATGTGGCTGCTGCAATTCAGTTCTCGGATCAACACAGGTGTCCAACAAAGTTCTACTGATTGTGTTTAGATTAATTTTTTTTTTTTAACAAATCGTTTCTTTCACTATCCCTTAAGCACATCAATCTTTGAAGTTAAAAGTTTTCTCAAGCGCAGCTAGTGAGCCTGCTTCAATCACAGAGCTAATCTAGCTATTGATCATCAAAAAGCTTCTGAAAAGCTTAATTTAACCTTCCTAACGGATCTGGACATCTTCAAATACTTTAAAGTTTATTAAGTATTTATTTGTTTTTTACATACAGAAAAAGTGGAGATTATATATATTTTACAGAAGCCTGCGGCTCTTTGTACTTATCTGGGAGGTTTAAAACATTTCATTAGAGTCTGGTTCCACTTCTGTGGAGCAGATGTTCTCTCCACAAATTATTTTTTACAGATAACTTGCTCCCTGAATTTACTCACCTCAGCTTTCAGCAGGCAGCACACTGTTAATGGAGCAGAGAGATGCAAACAAGAACATCTTGAAAACTTAGTCATTGTGGCTGGACTCTGGATTCTCTGTTCTTCTGTAAGCAACTGGAGCTTCCTGTCCACATGAGACAAGTATTTATGGGGAAAATATTCCACTCTTGTTTAATTATTTTTATTTGCATAAGGCTGGATGGGGTTATTATGGAAAAACATGGTCTCTGAACTTCAAAATAGGAATTTAGCATGAAAGTGTTTATTTTTCCTCATGAAAATGCTTTAAGAAAGTTTTTTCTTTTGTTTTTTCCCCATATCATTTTGTATCCTCAGCTAACCCCTGCCCCGAGGGGTCTGTATGCCCACTGCCAACCATGACAGCTTCTCTGCTTCTCTGTTCTGCTCCTCACTTTCAGTATCTTGCCTAATTCTAGGAGATATTTCTCTGAGGACAGAGTCCTGAGGGGAATGTCTCTTGCTCTTCAAAACAAAGCCTCCTCTGAGGCTTGAAGGAGCTACTATAACTGAAAATAGTACTATTGTGTGGATGTCCTCAAACCTTGAGAGTGTTCTTTGCGTTTTTTGCAGGAAAAGATGATGAAAAGCTTGATATTTCCCCCCCAGTGACGTTCCACTTTGAAGATGTATTTTTCTGAATATTGATTGAAAAGCAGAGCACAAGATCTCAAAATCAAGCTACTCTGAACAGCAAAGCTCTGCTGTGAACCACTTGGAGCTAAACCCATGGTGTTTTTCTTAATCTTGCCAGAGAGGATGGGGAGAGCAGGGGAGCCTGTTACACTGCTCCTGCTGCCTCTGGGCATAACCATGTTTTGCCTTAGCTGTCAGCTTATCTTTGTGGAACAGAGATGCTTCAGATTTTTCTTTTTTCAAATTAAGGTTGTTCATATACTGAAGTCTTCTATCTCCCTACTGATAACTGGAAAAACAAAGCCTGCCAGTGTTGTCTCCCTCAGTGCACACTTTAGTACATTTGACCCACATGTCATATTCTTGGCATCAGAGCCTGTGTGTTTGAGAGGGGTTGTTTTGGGAATGAGCTAATGGCACAAATGGGGGATTTGTGAGGCTACAGTGGAGTTGCACAACTGTGTGGAATGAGAGCTTTAGGAACAGGGAGAGGAGCTCTGCAGTCTCTTGCTTAAAATGTAGATCACAGCAGGGCTGGACCTATTTAAAAATCACCAGAGGTCTTGCTAGTTAACTTCCCTTTCATGTAATAGAAGAAAAGGTTGAATGAGTCATGTGAAGCCAGCCATGAGATTAATATAGACAAAGATGTCATATCCTCATGCATGCAGCTGTGAATGGCGTATCTGCTTTGCCATCTGCAGATTAAATGGACATAGTGTCTGAGTGGCTGCTGCAGGGCTTGGTATAACTCAGTTATCATCAGGCAGATTTCCTGTTGCCCACACACAATGGTTGTTTAGCGTCAGACTTTGGTTTCTGGAGTAGTTTCAAAACCCGTCAGCCACAGCGTGTAGCTTTATAACAACACCACCGTTAACTAATTGCACTCGCTCACAGAATTATGAAACCTGAGAGGATCATTCGGTGCATCATGAGTATATCTTTGTGAATTTTTCATAGGGTTATTTTCCTGCAGATCTGTTTGCTCTAATTTCTTTCCTCCTGGTAATTTGGGGCTTTCTTCTCCAACAATTAGAAAAACAACATTCTGTTTAATTACAATATTTGCAGAAACAGCTTTTTTTCCATATTCCAAGCTGTAACAAGTTTTATGTCAATTAACCTCTAAATTTGCAAAGACACACCTGTATTGACCCTTAAGTGTCATTCATTCCGTTTTCAAATCGGACAGTTGAATGTGAGCACTCAGTTTATAAAAAGCATTTAAGGAGGCAATATGTTAAGCATGCACTTAATCTTGACAGGATGATACTGTACCTCCCTCAAATCATTCTGGTCAGGGCTGATATCACTGAGCAAGTCTATCTCTTATCTAGAATCTTCATCACAGCTTATTTGTGAGATCATTCCAAAAGGCCAAAGCTGGGAGAAAATCTGTGCTCTTCATACTGAAATCTTTGATGCAGTCACGTAATTCCCATTTACTTCAGTGAGTCACCCGTGTGCACAGAGATGAGAATTCTCCCTTGTTAGGCCTTTAAAGATTTTCATGGGAGTTTGCTTCCTTGAATATTTTATTTTCAGCTTTGTTATGGTAAGATGATTTTTCTGACATTTCACTGATCACAAAGCAGCTGGCCCCATAAAAAAATAAAGCACACACACAAAGAAAGAAATGACTGGGTGTCTGGGGGAAAATGTTAGTTCTGTGTCTGAGCTGCAACAGATTGTCATCATTAAAACAAAGCTCCAGCAAATGCTGGAATGACGGGCATGAAAGAGTGGGAGCATTTTCTCAGATTGAAAGACAACAGAAAGGTGGTGCTTTAATTAAGTCATTGTTCATTTTAAGTGTATCACCTAGCTCTGATACTTTTTAAAATTCTAAAATAACAGTGTTAAATACAAAGGAGATAACATGTAGAAATACTGTAAGGTGCACTTGATCTAAGAGTGCAAATCACGCCATCCCTTGCTGCAGGTCTAGAAGTACCGCTGTACAGATCTGCCGAGATTGGAGCACCATAAAATCGAAAAAAAATACAGATGCTTGTCCATGTTGGGGGCTCTTTCATAAAGGAGAGTTGAAATCCAAATTTAAAAGTGCAACAGAACCAACTCCAGACACAGACATTTTCTGCTGTGATCCCTCTTCCATGTCTGTAGTACATTTTTAGCAGAAGATGTTCCCTATTTTGATTCCCCACAGCAGCCCTTTGCCAGTTCCTTCCAGGCTCTCTGCTTTGAAGAGAACAGACAGATGAGTGATGGAGAGGACTCTAGTTATGTGTCTGAAGGAGACACAGGAAGAATCTGGACTCCTTATTGTACCAGCTCCATCCCCAGAGGAAAAGACAGAGCTCTACCAACTCCCAAAGACTTCTTCTGTCGTAGAAAAAGACATAGGCAAAAGAAATGGCCCATGAAGGGCAGAAAAACCCCAGGCAGTAGTGTTACGTGAGGAACCAGTTCATTCCCTCCCTCTCCACCAAGTTTTTTATTAAATGCTTTTTCTTCTGAGTTTTCCATTTGTTTTCTATTTCTATTAAATTTCTTGACTTGTTTCTGCTTATCTATATTGCATGAATCGTCATGCTGCTAAAGACCCTTATTAAGGAAAATGAATAATCTTGTGGAAGTTACTTATGGTGTCTCTGTTCCCTGCTTTTATTGTTGTTTCCTCCCTGGTTATTGGAAATTAAAGGCCAGAAAATGGGTTTGGCATGGGATTTTCATGGGAATTTTCTTGAGGTTTTCCCTTAAAAGCTTCTTAATCAAAAGCTGGATCTAAAACTCAAATGACTTCTACATTTTCAAAAGGAATAGGTCAGCACACTGGGTTTATATCAAATGTTACATTTTCAGAAACAAAGAATTGTAACTTCAAGTTCAATAAAAATGTTCTTAGGCAGACAGCATCCTGGCCACTGGCCCAGGCAGCTGCATTGTTTCTCCCAGGGCTGGGTTTCTGGGCAGTCAGAAGCGATGCAGAATCTGGAAACCAAGACTTCAGAGCAGAACAATGATGGAAATGAACGCACTGTCGTGTGGGGATGATTTCCTTGGCCCTTCTTCAGCACCTTCCTGTACTTGCTTTCATTCCCCTCCTTAATTCGCTTTTCTTTCCTTATTGTTCCCTTTTCCCTTGTCTCTCAACCAGCTCACTCCCCCATCCTCTCCTCTCCTTGTTGCTTCTGCTGTTCTCGTGTCTTTGTCCTTGCAGTGATGCACTGACATGTCCTAACACTGGCAAAACTTTGTCAGGGCACATTTCCTGCAGAAAGCCAAGACAAGTTTCAAGGCAGGCTCAGAGTGCTCCTTCTCACAGCCAAAAGAACTGGGTCCATCCCCCAAAACGTGCTCCCTTGTTTATGGTGTCACTGCTTAGCTGGTGCCTCACAAAGCCTATGTGAATTTTATTTCATAGTGGCTCATTAAGAGGGACCTTTCAGGTCTTTGTGTGGTCTCGTGGCCTTTCAGAGCTCCCCCTCTTTGTCTGTAGCTATCTGTCAAAAGGGGTCTTTGTTTTAATTTCAGTTCTTGTTGGCTGCTCTCTGTTTGCCTTATCAGCCAAGGAGAAGAAATGTGAAGATGCATGTGTCTGATCAAATATTTAAACTTTTAATACCAGCAGCTCACAAGATACATAAACCATAATTTATTTCTGTTTACGGCACTTCTGCTGGAAGTATCCTGCTAATCTACCTAATGTATGTAAGAAAATGCAGACACACCAAGATTTTTTTTATTATGACTATCAATCTTCACAACAATATTGTGAAGCAATAAGGTATGGACTTTTCTGGGACTAGATCTCCTATTTATTAAAGACAATGCTTCTTGTTATCTGTCAGTGCCCTTTATGCAGCACTGGGTGACCTTTTTTGAAGAAATCTATTTGAGTCATGTAGATTTAGGTGTAAGATTTTGTCACTTTTCCTATACACGTGTGTCCTGGAATGAGACATCCCGTGGCTGTTGCCCTCATAGGAGCCACAGGAAATTGCACATCTGGACAAACTGCCTTGGAGTTTGGCCAATGGAGGAGAAACATTCCCCACATAATCCTTCCCTCAGGTCTGATGCTCAAGGGAGCAGGCATCAGAGATGAGCCCAGGGACTAAATTTCCATGTTTCCAGGGGGGTCAAAAGCAGGGTGACTGAGGTCTTTTGGCTTCATGACAGCCAACCCCCACATCCCAGCTGAGCCCAGGACCTTGAGGGAAAAATGACCTTTCCCGTTGCCCTCCTCCCTCTGCCCCCAGTGGCCAGCAAGCCTGGAGAAATTTTTTGTAACCATATCTAGCTTCGAGTTTGCTTCCACTCCAGCCCTGAACAAAGGATTTATAACTCTGATGCTGATCACTCTTTTTTCCCATATGTACCTCTTGTTTTTTTTTTTTTTTTTAAAAAAGTCTTCTCCTTGGAACATTATCTTTTTCCTTTGAGGGTGCTTCCCACTTTTTATCTCCAGATGGATGTGGTTTAGCCCTGTCTCTGCCTGTAATGCTTTCATGTGTGTTGTTGCTGTGGCATTAGCAAGGTGTATTTTTGTGCTCAGACACTGTCAGTGGATGTGGATCTTTGCAAGATGTAACATTAGTAAATGAAATCTAGCTCTTTTCCCTCTTTTATCTTATGTGGGATCCAGTTACCCGATGCTCTGGTGACTTCTTGAGGCAAGAACCCTGGCAAGAGAGAGCAAGGGAGCAGGCAGAGCTTAACCCCCAAAGCAGGGAGGCGGGCTCAGAAGTGGGGTCTGAGTGACCCTGACTTCTGAGTGACAATTCTTCCAGCCTTTACAGCCATGATACAAAAAAGTGTGCAGTTAAAAATGGAAATACAAGTGGGCCCCAAGATAAAGGAGATGGGCAACAATAACATGCTTGATTGGCTGAGGTCTGCTAGGTTGTTTTTAAGTTAACTGGATGCCCCCTGCTCTTGGCTTCAGTACAAAAGATCAAAAAATAAATCCTATTAATACTTTTATTAGAACTAGTCATTCAAATCTTAGTGGGATGAGCAGCCCTAAGCACCCAGATTTGCCCAGCATTACTCCTGGTATAAATTGTGTGCACATATCAGAGGTGTAAGAATATCAAGCGAGTTCATTTAAATTAATGATATTAAAACAAATGGAAAATTCATTTTTGGCAATAGAGGGCTTGATTTACCCCAGCTTGACTCCATTGAATTTGATGGATTTGAACCAACTTCACTTTGGCATAAATCAGGGGAATACCAAGTTCAGGGAGTGTCAACGCTAAGACCAAGTTAAATATTTACTGTCTTATGTCTTATTACATTCAAAATAGTAGAAAATGTGCTTCTTCTGGTTTATTCTACTGTAATGCAGACAGTGGCCAGGAACAGCAGAAGTAATGATTTGCCTTATCGCAGCACTTGGCCTTAATGACTAGTATCATGCTAACACAAACATAATTACAGATTCAAATTGAGCTTATATTTAAGATATTTATACAGTAACAAGCAGAACTCGGGTATTGACCATTCACAGACAGAACTGGTTTCCAGCCTCTGGGCTCAGCAGCATGCCAAGGTCTGTAATCATTCTGGTACCTGACTGGAGTCCTTCCTCCCCCTTTCTAAAGTGCCTCCTTACTGCTCCACCAGTGAAAAATTAATGGACCTCCTTTTGTTTGCTTTTGTGACGAGAAGGAAGCACTTCCACTAATGACACTAAGAATAGGATTTACTGTAACTTGGCCTCAAATGGTATTTGTGGTTCCCACACATCCTGTAACAATAATGCTTTCTAAACTTAAGCGGATATTGCCACACTGACTGTTAGAGAAAAGCAGAAGGAAGATGATGAAGCAGCTCCTCCAAGCTAATTTTTTTCCTTTCCAAGGCAGATTTACTGGCCTCGTGTTCCACACCTTGGCAAGGAAAAGAGAAAACCCAACATGAAAGCGAGACGGGCTGCAACTGTATTTTACCAGCGTGTCTGGAGTGGGGTGATTTCCTGCAAATAATTACTGATGTGCGGGGACAAGTGGAAAAACAGATTTCTACAGCTGTTTCTTCACTCCTGCGTGGTCGTATTATCCGACAAGGGCACAAATACCATATTCAGCTCTACTTTTCCCATTCCCTGGTGAAACCTCTCCTCCACCTGTCTGTGAATTCTTCCAGCAGCTGTATCCTCTACGAACCTTCTACTGATCACTTGGCACACACCCCCCAGGCAACACTACTCTGGGGTGGCTCCAGCACCCAAATGGCGAATTGGTGGTGTTCAGCTCCAGATGGCAATCAGTTGCCTCTGCTCCTTGACCTCTTTCTTGCCCAAGGCTGCCTGTAGAGCTGTCTGTCAAAGAAATATTTTTTGTGAATTCAACTCTTTAAGTAATTAAGGATCTATATGTAGGCAGCCAATGCATCTTGCATGGAGCTTGGGCCAGCTAAAACTTCTCTTACCATCCTCTGAGTAAGCCAGTCCTGCATAAAATAGAGAAATGCCAGCCATCCATCATCCCCTTCATGGCTTAGGAGTGTAATTTCATGAGCTGCCTGTGTGGGAGAGAAGTGTGAGAAGATGCTGCGTCAGTGTGTGGGCTGCACAAGGGACAAAGAGGTGACTTAAAATTTATACTGGAAATAGAGAGTGAGTAATAATGTGCCCACAATGGACCTTTCTTCAGAAGAAATATGCAAATGAAAAATTATTTCAATGATGGGTTTAACTACCAGCTGAAAATGAAGCTGGGAAGGTGAGGTGTGAGCCAGCCCTCTGGCAAGACGGTAGTGAACAGGAATAAAGTATAAAGTGGAAAAACATTCTGTGTTGTGTGAGGATGAAGTTGTGTGGCTTTCAGCTCAGAAAGAGAAATTTTCTAGTGTACCTGATAGGTTTTTAAAATTTTCTTTGTGGTGCTTTCCCACAGTTGATGGAACCATGAGGAGATTAGGTGACTTGATGCTCCAGAGGTGAAATCTGAGTCCTGGGGGAATTCTAAGATGAATCCAGACCACAATACTGGATCCACAGGGCTATGGGAAATCTATTGGAGCTTGTTCCTTGGACCTTAGAGACATATGGATATGAACCAGACCACCAGATCAGACCCTTCAGATTTTGGAGGCGTTGTCAGTAGGGCTCATATTCAAACATTACTGCATGATATTTTCTCTAGCAGAAAAATAAGCTTAACAAGCATGCCTGACACAGAAAATAAGCTGCTAGGAAAGCCTAGAGACTATATTTGAGCTGATGGAATGTTATATCCTGGTGTGATATTTTTCAGCTGTGATCTCCTGAATTCACCTATGCAGTTCTCCAGCATTCATCAGTCAAGCTGAAACATGTTTTCAGCAATAAAGAGAAGACTTTCTTCAAAGAAAATCTTTCTTCGTGCATATAATCCGGAGAGAGTGTTTCTTTCTTTTTCCTGTTGCCATTTGGGATGAATAGGATATAATATTTTTCCTTCTGTCCATTCTTATGCATCATCCTGCTTGAGATCCTTACAACTGCAAAGGCAGTCTCATGAAAAACATCTTTCCCATCCCCTTCCTTCATTTCCTATGAAAATAGATACTTCGAAAGGCATGAAATATAATGCCAAGTGCTGCCTTCGTAAAGAATGTCTAAAATTCCTGCGAGACAATGTATTGTTTCAAAACAAAGCTATTTCAGGCAATTCTATCCTCATCTGTACAAAGCTATTCATCTGAGAAACTTTTTTTTCCAGCACAAATATTCTTGCTCTGGGGTTTTATCTTTCAGAAAGAAAAAAGAAAGTGTTTTGGAAGATCAGTTTCATATTGTTACAATTTCAAATAAAACAAACAAAACCAGATTCTGAAGAAGTTCAATCCATCTGCCATTCTTGCTGTCCGTGTCTAGTCAAAGACAGCACAATCCCTCTGGAACTTCTTTTTCAAATATTATTTATTTGACAGCCTCTGTTTTTTTTGATTTTGGGGTTTTTTTTTGTCGATTTTTTACCAAGAATCCTGTGCCACACATAACTTTTAAAGGAAGAGTGTAGTGGGTTAATTTTATACACTTTAGGGTTTTACATGGAACTTGGTGGTGGGAACTACCCCCAAAACTGCTGACTGTGTCCGTGTCCCCATCTCCAGGCTGCTTTTCCAGGGCACTGGAACTGTTATGGGTGTTATGGCTGGAGGGAGGGACAGCCAGAGTTCCGGCCTGATGCAAGGCATTTTCTATGAGCAGGGATTTCTACCAGCCTATAGATTTTTATTAACTTTGATTCACAAAATCCCAGAGCTGAGCCCTTTAGAAGCTTTGATATTTCCAAAGGAAATACTTTATTGAAGGCAGATAGGTTTTAGCTAAATAGAGAACCTTAGCTGCTGTTTTATGTACTCTCCCCATGCATGAATGAACTCATTGTGGTCATGAACCAGGAAAATCTGCTAACCTACCATGAGAAAAGACAGAATGAGCTCAAAAGCATGGATGTCTTCACTGCTTTTCCTTATTTTTCAGAAAACAGGGCTTCAGTCCATTAGCGATACCTCCTTTCTCAGCACCCAGCCTGCTCACTGAAATTACAGATACAAAAGTACCTCCCTAGCCCCTGCATTTTTACTTGAAGTCATTGGTTTTGTTGTTATTGAGGAGATAAATATTCACAGAGCAAAGGCAGGATGCTATTCCACTAAAATGTGTAACATTCTCTCTGTGAAGTAAATTTGTAGGTGTTCCCCTAAATAAAGATTTAAATATGTCCCTGTAAACTCCAGTGCTGATGGTAACATGGACGAATCTGGTTTTAGCAACCATTGGTAATTAGCCAGTTTGCAAGGTTGTCAGAAATATGTGCTTTCTCACAAGAACAAAAATACCCCAGAAGCATCCTTGCTTAAAAAATATCTGTGAAACAAAACCAAGAAGTGGAAAAAAGAAAATTAGCAGCTGCTATTGCAGTAAACTTTAACATACAGACACTGCTTTCCGAGAGCTATCATTAGAGACAAATTAAAATATAGCTGAGATTTTTCTAAATAAAACTGTCAATGAAGATAAAAAAGTTTTTATGTTGACAGTAAAGCAAATGATTTTTTTCCACTCTGTTGAGGTTCTGTAATGGTTGCAGTATATCTGGGTGAGTTATGGCACGCTAATGACAGATTAACAGCTGCAGGAGACGGGATTGCTCCCAGCACCGCGCTCGGGAGAGGGAAGCTCAAGACCTGTGGGCAGGGGCTGGGTTTTGGGGCAAAGATGGGTGAAGGATTTACACAAGGCTGCACACAGGTAACACAAAGAAGAATACTGAGAAATGCAATCAGGGCTGTGAGAAGTGGTTCCTTGGGTGGGGGAAGCCCCGTGCTGGAGGTTGTGTCTTGGTACAGCCAGAACAGAGGTGCAGCATCAAAGTAACTGAATTTGGGTATTTTCTGTAAGTTAGGGAAGGAGTGCACCAGCAGCAGTGATAATTGCTGGGGATATAAAGTAGGTTAAGTGAGAATTATGATCTGCTGCAGTCTTTTAATGCATTGCCAGCATGTTCAGCCAGCACAAATATCCCCACAACCAGCCTGAAATAGCGATTTCCTTGGGTGTTTCCCTGAAATATTCACATAGACGGAAAAGGTCATGGTAGAGGATTTTTTTCTCTTCTCGCCACCCAAAACTGAAGACCTTGTTCCCATTTGGGGGTGTAAAGGGCTCAGAGCTCAGCTATACCCATGGTCTGGCAGGAGAAAGATTCCTGCCATGGTGGGTAAATGCTGACCAGTCCTGCTGCTCTTAGGGGTGTTGCATTCCCTACTGGGGAGATGTGAAATGAAGAGAAGGCTTTGGAAAGTTGCCATCTTGATGGAAACACCCTTTGGATTAAGAATTGACTCTGAAGAGCTCACTAATCTACTACTATTTTTATCTATTTGGAATTTGTGGTGTTTGTTGCAAGTGAGGCAAGAGAAAAGTTTGAATGTCACGGGTTGAAGCTGAACAATCGTCCCTCTGCTTGGTACCTCCACTGTAAGATGATGGCAGTGGTGGTTGCATGTTTATCTGACACTCTTTGGAGCAAGCAAATGGACAAAGAGGGGCTGGAGTGGTGCAGCAGCAGAAGCCATTCATTGCCTCTCCATTCTCTGTGCCCATGGCAAGTGGAGAGAAAGGGGCTGTAAATCCTTGAGCCATAAATCATGCCCAAGCCTCCAGATGTGCTGGACCTGCTCCCTTCATTGTGCAGTGCCCAGTTATAACTTTGACCAAGGCCAGGGACTACTGGCAGCTGTACCAGGTCCCCCACCCCTTAGTTCCCGAGTCCTGAATTTCACCACTTTTGGCAAAAAAAATGCACTTAACTCTTCAAAACTGCTATAACTTGGAGATCTTTGGATGCCTCCCAAACCATGTCTGTGTTAACCTGAATTCAGTTGGAGGTATCTTCAACATTTAATTAGATTAGTTATTTCAGCAGGGAGGAGGAAGGTAAAAAAGCAGAATGCTTAGAAAAGATCAGGTTTTCCTTGGATTGTGACATCTGAATAATTTAAAGAGGTTTTGAGAACTATGCTTTATTTTAATTAGTTTCTGAGTCAGTTTCTGCTTTGCCTATTCTTTCCCCCCCTCTTTGTACTGTTTATTTTTGATGACATCTGCAATCCTGAAAAAAAAAGAAAAAGGAAGCAAATTAACTTGGTTCAAGCCACATCAGCACATCCCTTGCAAGATCACAGCAGTCAGCTGTAAAAAATGGGCTTATGCTGAAAGAAAATGAGGAGCTCAGAGGGCTGAAAATGAACTTACCTATTTATTAACTACATCTATCTTTATTATATTTTTACAACACCAAAAAATGTTCTTGGCACTTCACGGATGTGCACAGAGGATGTGAGGTGAACTGCTTTGGCTCTATTTTATTCAGGCCACTCTGCATTAACATTTCCCAAATCAGGAACAGAGTCCATCCTTTGACAAACTCTCAGCCTAAGTGAGCACAGTCCACGAGAGCAGCGGGGGAAGAAATGAGCTGCATGGCTGCATGGGATTAATGCTATGGTTAAGGGGTACCACAGCAGCTACAGAAAAGTCTTTTTTTGCTTCTTGCAGACCGCTGCCCTGTGACATTTTGTGATTTGCCAATAGTCCTTCTTCTTGTGTCTCTTCCACAAGCAGTGGCTGAAGGGGTGACCCAGGGAGAGAGGAGGGAGTGAGAGTGAGAGATCTCAAAGACACTTGAGAAGGAAGAGACCCAGCGACCCAAAGCTGAAGGAAACAGACCTGATCAATTGGTTGCTCTTGACACAACTATTTTAGCTACAGCTTTTTGTCTTTTCAAGCAGGACAAGTTGTCCCTGTCAGACACAGGCAATGCTATTTGCAAACTGAGGTTGCCCGTGTAAAGAACTCTTTTCTAAATATGTGAGGAAAGGACCTGCAGCACCCTTCTCATAAACCTGAGGGCTGCAGAAGTTGATAGAAAGTTATTTGTGTCTCTGGCCTATCACTGCCAGCCTACATTCAGCTTTGTTAATCCCATGTGCCTCCTGGAAAGATAGGATGCCTATGGAGTAAAAAAAACCATGAAATGCAGTTGTAATTTTGAGATAATTTTGGATGAAAAATGAAAAATTGCTTTAACCAACATATTTTGAAAATTCATATAAGCCTCAGATAATATTTCAGTAAGAAATAAAAGAGCCAAGCAACCTGTCACAAAAAAAAAAAAGGCATAATGACTGAGATGTTTCATTTCAATATTCGTCAAACTACAAGTTTTGAAAGTTTTATTTAAAGTGAACATTTGTGGGTTTGAAATTCATGCCGTCCCTCCTTTTATCAGAAAGTTCAATGTGAATCATATGTTTTTTCACCCCTAAACAATTTTTACTTTCAAACTTCCCTAAATGCCAGGCAGGCCAGAAAAAAAGAAGAAGTTATTTGTGCAACTGAGATGTGGTTTCTGAACAAAGCGTGTTGTGATGAGGTCCTGAACACTGTTCTGATCTTAGTTCAGTATGCGGTTCGTGCAAGGTGGGCGAGGGAGGTAATTCTGTTATCGTGTCATTCTGTGCTGCCAATCCTCTCCTAAGCATTATCAACTAATGCGTGACAGTTATAAAGTGGATTATAGGCCAGTCTGTCTGATACAGCTCAGCTGAATCCATCAAGCATATATCACTCAGGATCTCAAATTGGACTTGAACCTTGGTCTGTGAAGTTGTGGATTAGTAGTCTGTCACGTTTTGCTCACACTTTTCCCCTGCTTAGTGCATCCGTTGTGGTCCCACACTGCACTTCAGCACACTCATTTTAGTGGTGTTTTCAGGATGTAATATGAAAATTACCAGGCATTATGAAAAGGTCAGCTCTGTTAGACTCATGGAGTAAGTAGGAGGAATGGAGTTGCTCTTAGGATGTTAATCCTCTGTCATTATATATTATTAATCATCCCAAACAAATCTTGGACTGCAGTTCAACAGAGAGTGTTTGTCCTACAACTGTCTGGGATAGGTGCCATTTTTGCTGCAGCTTCTCTTTCTGACCTTTTCATCATGTTAATAACTGAGATTCTTTTTGTGGCTTTTATATTTGCAAGTGTAAAACACATGCAAACATGTTACCTCTGTTAGGAAAAGCTGGAGGGAACAGCTGTGCAGAAAGGTGAGAGTTGGCCTGAGTGAGCAGCGGGGCTGTCTGCATAAGTGCCTTCATGCACAGTTCACTTCTGAAACTAAGCTCAGGGGTTTGAAAAGCTTCAAGAGATCCAAAGCATTGTCAGTACGAGGGAAATGCATAATGTCAAAAATGTTGGACAAGCCTGGTCTAAAGAAGGCATTAGACAGCACAATGATGGGAGTATTTAACTCCCTGGCACAGCCCAGTCTGCTGCTCCCAATAGAGATGCAATTTTTGTAAGAGCTTCCTTTGAAAGAATGCTGAAACCAAAATGGGCTTTGCACAGAGAGATTGGATGGGGGAAACTCTTCCAGAGGAGTTTGACTGAAATCGTGTTCCTTGTTTCTGGGCTTCCCAAGCAAATCCCAAATGACAATGTGGAGGGGGAAGGAGTATGTTCAACTGAAATATTAAATTTATTCATGTAGAGCTGAGGAACAAACACACCCTTCAGCACTTCAAAACATCTTTAAAAGGAGCATGCAGATACTGCCACTTCAGAAGGGTTGAGGATTTAAGTGGGTTAGGTGAAAGTGCACTGGAATACAGTCAGGAGTTATCCTCTTACTAATTCGGAGATTAAAAAAACAATAAAGCAGCTTTGTGTCTTCTTAATATTCTACCTTCACGTCTCAGATTTGAAAGTTTAAGAGTTTCTTTTTGCTCTATGTTTTTTGATGGGGCAGAGGGGAATAGAGGTGCAAGATTTATTGGAAAGGCATGTTTCTTTTACTGCCCCTTTAAATGGGAATAGTGGTTCACGTTCTTCCCAGGTGGAAATGTGCTGCTGAATTTAATGAAGGTGCAATCACTTGGTTGTCCAGGGAAAGTGAGATCTGGAGCCATGTGCTACAATTTTTTTGTTGCAGAAATTGCAGGTTTTGCAGAGAACTCATTCACCTGATTTCCAGTGTTTGGGTTTTTTTTTTTTACCTGACTTCTCAGAATGCTGAGAATAAAACAATAATCTTTCAGAATCAGTTTTTTTGAAACCACAGGATCAGACTCCCCTCTTGTGTAAACAGGCACAGATGTGTGTGAGATAGCTGAAGTTATGCAATTCTGCTCTACTCCAAAGGCTGCCCTAACTCTTTGGATGGTTCTCCAGCAGAGCAAAGCTTCTGATGAAACACTGGAAAGGACAAGGAGACTGACAGGTTTGCCTCTGACCAGTATTTCAGCTCAGCTTGCATAATGCAGTGCTCATCTTGTGCAAACTGCTCTGGCCTCACCTGCAGTGGTTCCTCGTGCCCCTTTGCTAAGCTGATTTTCAAGTATTCTTTCCACACACGAGGGTTTTCTGTGGGACAAAGCCAAGTGGTGCAAAGAGAAGGACTCTGCTGCCAGCCAGCCTCTGGTCCTTTCCCCCACTGGCTGTGAATGGTCACAGGCAAGGAAGAAATGTGTCCCAGCTCCTGGTGGCACATCTTACCGGGCTTGTAAGCTTTATTATGGGAAGCACTTAATTCCATTAAAGGTACTGGCAGAGAAAAAAGCTTTTGTGGGAGCTTTGCTCCTTGGTAATCTGGATCCTGGAAGTGTAGGCTTGGCAGATCCAGGCCATGGACCAACACCACACATCCTCACCAGGACTGGCCTCTGGGAGCAGAAGCTGGGACTCTGCTGAGTCTGTGCACTTCACCTGGGGGTTTCCTTAGAGCCAGAGAAGTTTGATGCATTGTGACTTAGAGATGCCAAAGAATGGGAGCATTTTTGCCTTTGTCCAGATTCTTCCTTTATATTAATTGCAAGAAATGGGAGAAACACACTGGGGTTGTACAAATGGGGAGCAGGAGGCCAGTGCTGATCCCCAGGAAAGGGTGTCACAGTCTCTAGCTCATGATGTGAACTAACACTTGTCTTTGCCTTCTGTGCTCATAGAGATCCCAACACATTGGAGGGTGCTTCCAGAAACCACTGCAGCACGAGCAAGGAAAGGATAATAATGGATTTTGTTTCCTTCTCCTGCAGAGTTTGGTCTATTTATACACACTTACATGTAAGATGAGCCACATGGATAGTTTTCCTATTCTTTTTCTATTTGTCACACTGCTGGTAGATTGATACATAGGGAAAAGCTTATAACTTGGCTTTTTCCCCCCTATATCCACTATTTGCATACAGAAATCCAATCTGTCATTCCAGATTACCAGGAAACCATCAAATGATTTTGTGATTACCATGGGAGCTCAGTTGTTGTGGGGGTAAAAGGTGGCCATGCACTATAGTGTTTTTTATGGATAATCCTTTAAATAAAGGAGTAGTTGTAAGAGCAGATTTCTTTCACAGGAGTTTCAAGAACAGTGTGTTTCAAGGGTCTCAGGTATTTGGTGTGTGGAGCATGGAAGGCAGATCTTTGTGTACAACACCCTGCAGTGACATGATGGGTGGCAGGACCAGGAGACCAAACCTGGCATTTTTGGCTGTGAATGAGTAGCTCCTGCTCTTGGGAGCTGCCAGGACCTTCTCAGGAGCAAGGGGTGGCAGGAGCCATCTTTAGAGGGTGGCAAATGGCCACACTGAACGTTGTCACCATAACTTTGTCATGAGATGCTGCCATAAGACTAAGTCATGAAGTCATATGGCAACTTTGTCATGAGAGGCCATCTTTCTGGCACTCCTTTGTGGGGTCTGGTTGCAGGGAAGCTGTGGAACAGAACGAAGATGGTGAGCATCAAATGAAATTGATGTTTTCCATGCAGTTGGAATGTGGCACTCCTTGTTCAGGGCTATTTTGATGCTAACACTTCACAGGTAACATCTAGGAAGTCCTTGAGTAGCAGACATTTGGAAGGGAGGACAGTCTAGTGAGCCAAAGGAGCTTTTCCGCTATTTTTATTTGCTCCTGGGCCACAGTAAGGCACTGAGTTTGGGCTAGAATGACCTTTGATCTGGGTTGGTAAGACAATTCTTGTGTTGGGATGCACTGCAATGGAGCAAAATACAACATTTTGCAAGAATCCAATTGTTCTGTTCAGTAAGATGGAACACACATGAGGGCTTTGCAGCAGCGTGGCTGAATTCAACACAATTCTCCAGGTCAGAAAAAGGAGATGATGACTTCCACCAGGTATGGGAACGCAACATGAAACCAAAACCAAAGTCATCAGTGAGCCTTTTAAATATAACTGCCTTCCCTCCCCAGAACAATGACAAAAACTTTAAGCAAAACACCCTCTTTTATACATGGAATTAATGCTTCAAGTGAAAGCTTCACATTCTGGAAGTCAGAAGAGTTTCTGTCCAGCAGGACAATAAACCCTAGTAACTCTTAACAGGACAAAATGATCAGTGGTGCAGGGGAATGATGTGATGTGCAGACTGGTGAGTGTAGAGAAAGGGACTTGTGTTCATGCACCAGCCATGGATAACCTGAGAACCCACTCCCAGCATGAAGATATTCAAAAGCATACCTTCAGGATTAGTATATTAGATAACCAGAATTGAAGGAGAAACTCTTTTTATACAGGAAAGTGAAGGTAGGATTTGGATCTGATGTCAGGAATTGTTAAACAAAATGCCAGTCAGACACAGCTGCTTTGTCAGCAACATCTACACATCTTATTTTTCTTTTGTGAGGTACTGCAGAGATGCTTACGATAAAATTAGATATTATGGTGCTATTGTTGCATACAGAATGTGAGAGGGGAGAATGCTTGGAAGGAGGAACTGAAATAATAAAAAAATAAATATTAAAACCATTAGGAGAGCCAAGTTGAATAAAACCAGCTGAGGACCTGACTCATTTTGTGATGTCTGTGGCACACCAGATGCATGCACACGCATTGTGCTTACTGCCCTGTGGGAGTAGCTGAGAGAAAGAAAAAAGACATTTCTAGAACAATACTGGCATAAGGCATGTATTATTATACTAACCCCCTGATACGTTCTGGTTTTAGGGTAATTGTGTGCGTGTTTGGTGTTTGAAGGAGGAAGGAGAGATACTGCAGTGAGTCACTTCTGCTTCCCTTCCTGGCTTTTGCACCATGGGCAAGGCTGCTGGTACTCCAAAAGCTTTTTCTCACTGTACCACGAAGATGTTCATTGACCTTTTAATACATTTTAAGGTCACGTGGGACCATTTTGCTTCACTTGACATAATCCAGTCCAGCAAATGCTCCCTGAGAAGGGATGTCCGGACTGCCCAGGGTGAACCAGGCATCCCACAGCTCCCCAGCTCTCCCTCCACCTACTTGCCCTCCCCTCCAGCACAAGCAGCTCATTGATTCTGATGTCCTTTTCCTTTGTTCTTTTGGGATTTCTGTCCTCTGTAAAGGACAAAAGAGCAGCCCACTTTAGTCCTGACTATGCAGAAGATAAGCCTGAACTGCTGGAATTTCTCTGTCAGGATGCAGGTGCATGGGATTTTTCCTCACAGCGGTGTCTTCCTGGAGCTGTGCTCTGGAGCTGAAATCTTGGCCACAAGGAAAGTGAAGGGAAGGTTTCCATTAAGTCTAATGGGGATAAAGCCTTAGCTGATGAGGCAAACACATAAAGCATGTATTCTATTTCTACTCTACATGATTAATACGGGAACCAAACGTCTGTATCAAATTCAGTGTCTGTTGTAGTTATGCCAAGTTTCAGGGCTCAGACAGCTGGCAACCAGTAAGGAATTTATTTGGAAGTACAAACCATTCGCAAATGGTCCTAATTCTTTTACTACCTTTCCCCTTTTCTTAGCTGTTTTTACCTCTCCTTTTATATGTTCCTATTGTGTTTGCAAAGGATTTTTCACAAAAATTTTGAGACATTTTGGTTTGCACTGCAGAGGTAAAGCCCTGCTAGGCTGGGGTGACGAGCTGCTGGGGATCCCGCTACACCTCGCTGCCTGGCTCTTCAAAGGGAAGCTCTGGTGAAATGCTTCTGAGGCCAGAGAGCAAAATGAGTTCCATGGGAACAGCTTCATTTCCTTTGATGTTTGGTGGATTTGGCAGTTCAGCATCCCTTGATTCACCAGCTTGGCAGAGAGCCGGGATGCCTCCAAAGCAGGTCAAGGCTGTCATAATTTGACTGTGGAACAAACCCGTTCTCAGAAGTGTTTCATAACAGCAGCCGAGCGTTTCCCTGCCCTGTGGAGAGGCTGGGTCCCAGCGGCACACAGCAGAGAGCGGGGAGGAAACCCTGGCTCAGCATTTTCTGGTCCCCAGCCCCATCTCAGCTCCCAGCCGTGCTCACGCAGGCACCACAGCTCTGCAGCCAAGCCCAGCATCCTCGCTGTGGCTGTACAAGTGGAAAAATGCCCACAGGAGAAATAAACTTAAATTCTTTGCTGCAGCAGGAC
This sequence comes from Gymnorhina tibicen, assembly GCA_013399875.1. Taxonomy (NCBI): domain Eukaryota; kingdom Metazoa; phylum Chordata; class Aves; order Passeriformes; family Artamidae; genus Gymnorhina; species Gymnorhina tibicen. The sequence goes on along the minus strand of VXAZ01007116.1, from coordinate 2,796,553 downwards.
AGCTGAGCTGCGCAAGGAAAATTTGCAGCTTGTTGGCCCCTGATGCTGTTTCTGGGTCAGCCCTGCTCAGGAGAACCAGCCTGGATGGCCAGGGAGTGGCTGTGCAGCAGTGTCTTCTTTTGGAAGGAAATTATCTCCCAAATCTGCACTGACTGCATGGCCCCATCTCTCTGAACAATAATAGCGATGAAGAGAGAAGTGAAATGCAGAGACACGGGTTCTGCTGAGCTCAGGTGGGAAGCAGGTTTGCCTCCTTTATTCCCCAGAACTGGTCATTGCCATAGGGCTTATTTTGGGCTAAAGGAACCTAAATAGACAACACTGTCAGGAGTGGGGATTTTAGGGTTCAAATGGGTGTTACATCAACAGAAGTGTTCAGTGACCAGTAGGGGTAAATATGATGCTGCCTGAGTTCGTGGAGGTTGGTCAGCCCCTCACAAGTGGCTCTTGTCAGCAGGACAGCCTGCATTGGTGCTGGCTCTGCAGGCAGTGAAGGGACAGCGCTGGTCCCCCAGTGAGCTCCTGTGTCCCCGTGTGATGGATGGACTGCCTGAGTGTGATTCTGTACTGAGAGATCTCCTTTCAAGCTTCCCTCCTCATCCTACAAGGTTAATTGGCCTGAGTTAGAAGCCTCAGGATATGAAAGTAAAATGCCAGCAGGCCATACATTGGAACTAATAATAAAAAGGGTTAATTATCTTGAAACTTGGAGCTGTTGGAGCTGAATGAAGTGAGATAGCAGCTTAGAGTGTGTCTGCCTGAGTGTGTGGGAGGAAGGTGTGGAGGATGTTTATTTACAATTATTCCCATTCTGGAGAGCTGGTGCAAATCAGTGCTCCCTCACCCTGTTCAGAAAATCAATGACAATCCTTCTTGGCTTTGGTTTTGTTGCTGTTTCACTTAACCTTTAAACTTTACCTTTTGGGTAAGCCAGGAATCAGGGAATCAAAACAGTTTGGACGTGTCTGAGTAAAAGTCAAAACCCTGAGCCTCAGCTTCATCTATTGTACTGAAACACTGGCTGGTTTTGGTGCTCAGAGTTTTGCAGCACTCAGTGTGCCTGCCGAGACCCCAGGATGCTGCAGGAACCCAGGGCAGCCCCCACTGAGCATTTGCATGAGCAGTTTTTTCTAAGTCATCTCTGGTTTTCTTATGTTCTCCCCAGAGTGGGGAATTAGGATGTGATATTGCAGATTTTCCTCCTTCCATCTGAAAGTGCTAGAAGTCCTGAACCAAAGGCATTTGGCCACTTTCCGTGCACCCCACAGGACCTCCACCCCCAGGACTGTTCTCACCTTGGCAACCCTCCCCACTGTGTTCCAAGTGCAGTCCCCCAAAACCCCAACTTTTCTGTTGCATCTCTTGTCCTGCCCTTCCTGAGGTGGTTTATCCTGGGCTCCACCGTGGTCCCTCTGTGTTTTTACCTTTCACAGGTTTCACTGTGATCAATAGGTTACAGAAACTTAAAGGAGAAATCCTAGAGATATATATATATATATATATATATATGTTTAAAATGAGGTGCAGGGCCTGTGACTGCAGAGCAGCTATAAGAGCCTAGAGCTACCTGCGTGCAGGATTTAAACCCTCGGTGATGGGCTTGGCACGGTCATGCTGGATTTAAAGGTTTCCTGGGTGTGGAGAGAATGAAGTAAGCTGTGAGGCTCTGACTTCAGCCTTTCTTCTGAGCCAGGTAATTCCCTTTGAATGAAGTTTTGGTGCCAGATGCTATTTCTGGGAGCCGAGACTGCTGAAGATTTCTCCAAGCATCTGTGTTGCTGGGGTGTACGGTGGAATAAAACGAATATCTCGCTGCTGGGGCACATGCCACAAGGGACACAGTGGTGGGGTAGGGTGGCTGTACCTTGGAGTAAGCATCAGCCGGGCTGTGAGTTTTGCTAAGAGAAATATGGTAGAAATATTTGTAGATATTTAACCATTAAGCTGTGCTATGTTCCTACTGTGCAACACACTAAACACCTCATCTTCAGAACAGGCTTAGGGTGAGGATGAGCAGAGAGGAGTGAGGCAGCTGTTGGAAGGAAATGGGACGGAAATGTAATCGAGTTTGGAGCCGCAGGAAAGAGCTATGGCCATGACAGTAAGGGAAGCTGAGTTCCCTGGCTACATTTGGTGTCCCTGGCTGCAAGTGGAAAGGTGTTCTGTTACTTTCGTGCCATCTTTGCTAGTCATTTATCCAATTTTCACCTCTTCCTAAGCTGTCAGCTTTACAGTATACATTTTCAGGAGTAAGCACTGTGCTCACAGCTTCTGTGCTGTGAAAATCTGAAAACTTGATATCAACTTAAAAAATGTTATTCTGCAAGAAAAGTGAGAAAAAAAAATGAGAGGAGAAAGAAAAAAGGAAGAGGTGTCCAAATCATCTCTATCTGTGGAATTAGGAGTTTAAAACTACGACCAATCCATGTTAGCTCTCTCAGGACAAAACCAAATCTAGAGTGTTACTGGTTTTAATAACATGCTGAGATTATGTAGCAGAGATGTGGGTGCCATCACTTTTTTGCAGAGAACACATTAAAAACGGGTATTTTGGCTTGCACCACAATGCTGCATAATGACAGTGTTATGTTGTGTGCCAGCAATTCAATGGGATGCTCCTTTCTTTGGATCACATATCTGTTATCACTCCAGACAATGAGTATCTGATACAAAATAAAAGTGATGGATGCCAAGTGAACCAGAGAGTGGGGAGAAGATACTGTGGTTCATTGACTAACCAAATTACTTTGGGGGTATTTAAATTCATCTCTAGCTTTTTATTCTGCATGGGCTATTATAGATGAATTCTGTGATGATTCAGCCTTGGAAAAATTAACCTGTTCTGTTCCATGTGGGATGCTGGCCATCGCATGAGTGTGGTGATGTGGTGACGGATTATAATACAGCTTCCAGGATAAAAAGCTTCTGATGAAATTTTTTTTAACGTTTATAATTTCATTTTAGTAGAGCAGTGTGGCTCTTTATGCTTAAAAAGTGAGCTAAGACAGAGGAAACAGAGCTGAACTGCATAGCTTTAGGCAGCAAACAGTGTGCACTACATTAATGCATTCACTTGGCTTTATCCCCCATTTCACTCCTGGGTTTGCCATTCCACCACGACAGAAACTGAAGCTGATGAGTTTGCTGCAAAAAAAGCACAGCAGCTGCTAACTGAAGCAGGGAAAATCCCTCACCAAGTTATCTGTAAATAAGTAAATAAAACCCTGGATTGGCAATGCTGATGCTTGCACCCATCTTGTATTTTGCTCTGAGGAGACTGTAACAGATCAGTTTGTTTGCAAAGATTTTGGCATAAGCAGGGAATTAGAGGTCGGTGGCAAAGAATGTGCATAAAAAGACATTTTGAACTTTTACAGACAAATACACTGGAAACTTTTTCTCAGAGAGTGGCCAAAATAGGATACCACCATCTGTGTGTATCTTGTCCAAATTAATGATCAAGAGGCTGCATTTCAGTATCAAATACCAGATTCCTTATGAACTGCTCCAACTGTCACAAAAAGTATTCAGACTGATGGTAAATCTGTTCAGAAAATCTGATGCTGCTTTTGGACAGTTCATACCTAGAAGAGACCTTATGCTGTCCGAGCAATCAGCTCAGCCTTTCATACAAACTTGCAAAAAATAGAAGCCATCTGATTATCAGGAAAACTCTCTTAACCACTATTAGAAAAGAATTTATAAGCAAAAATTTATATTAAAATAAATTTTTATATTGGCATATAGGGTGCACAGACCAGACCAATGCAAGGGCACTTTTGGGGCACTCTGGGGTTTTTTCTGAGAGGTGTTTGCAGCTGGATTTTGCTGCAGGCAGCTTGTTGTCATGCAGAGATTGTGACCTGGTGTGCTTGTTGTTGCCTCAAATGAGTTTATGGTCGACCATGAACTCTTTACGATGTTTGGCTAAAACCCATCAACCAGTTAACCTGGAAGTTGCTGTGTGTTCCTCTGCAGCTGTTGAATTAAGATGATGGCAAAATAAAGTTGAACTTAAAGACACCTGGGAGGCTGAGGAGCTGAAAACCATAAACATGGAGAATTATTTTTGCAGATACGCGTGTATAGGCTGACAAGTAAAGCCTTTAAATTGAGTATGTGCTGTCAGTGAGGTGTAGTCAAATAATTATTGAAATCCAAGGAGTGGTAGAATATATAGGAAAACAGGAATATTTGTTAGCAGCAAGCCAACAGGGGGCAATCAGAGACTTCCCTGCCCACAGCTGTAACCCTCCTCCAGCCACTGCCATTAGGCCAAATTGCTGTCTGTTGGACTGTAAAGTGTTACACGTTCCATTTAATTAACACCTTAAATTTGATCTTGATGGTGTGGGAGCTCCTGGAGAAAATGAAACAAATTTACACCCTGTATTAACAAAGGCAGAGTTTGCGAGGGGGCGGAAACCACCAGAATTGCCATGGAAATGTTAAAAGTTCTTTGCTGGAGCAAGGGGAAGAGCCAGGTGACGTTTGTGGGCTCGCTATGCAGAGCTGGAGGTTCTGCCCTGGTTTTGGTGAGAGCCAGCGTGGGTGGGTGCTGGTCTCACTCCAGAGCTGCCCGTGCCTGGAGAGGGTCTCCAGGTGCTGCTGGGTTGATGTCTCACCATCCCAAGCTCTCTCCTGCCAAGGGGGACAGCTCTCTCCAAACTGAAGAGCACCAGGAATGACACTGTATCATTGAGCATTGATGATTAATCAACCAACTAATTACCATTCCCAGAGCAGGCTCTTAGGAGCATTCCCGTCAGGCAGAGCAAAGGCTGAGGAAGGAGATTTAGTACGCAGTGAACGTGAGCTGTTTCCCACACTGCCTGCCACCAGATGACACTGGAGAAGGTTCTGATGTTCCAGAGTAGGAGAACGACTTCTGTGTGTAATTGTGGTCTGGTGACCAATGACAGGGGTCTTTCAAAAGGGATGAACTTGAATTTAAAAATAGAATGGAGTCCATTTTCTGTGGACCACCATTTGTATCCACTACTGGAGACCTTTAAAAACATGTGGGGACATTTGACAAGAAGTGTGTATGTAAGGTTGGGTCTACTCTGGGAAGAAGGATGGACTAAGTAATTCCTTCTTTCCAGCCCAGTATCTGATTATTACCATTATTCTTGCCGAAGATACCTGGGAAAAGCAAGATTCCAAATTATTTTTATATAAACATGTTATTATTCCTTCTTTTATAGGGAAATAGTAATTTCTTAGGTAGTTCAACGTGCAGAATATATTCCATGTGGACACATCCTGGCTTTAGGAGCAAGGAATCGCAGGGGCTGCTTTGCTGCCTTACTTGGTGTTCCTTGGTGGTGTGTACTTCCCACTGTACTGAGGAAACACCTTTCCCTTGGGTCTTGAATTCCTGCCTCCTTCCAGCTGCTGTGAGCTGAACCACCACTGTCCTTCTCGGGTCTCACCTTGGATTCCTGCTACGTGTTTCACAATAGGCTGGCTCTCGTTGTGGCTCAGCAAGATGCCCGCCCTGCTTGTATTACCCACATTATCAAATTTTCTATGCTCAGTACATACTGTAGCCACAGCATCAGCTCTGGCTGCTTCTTAGGGGGCAGTTTAGGGGGTTTTTTTAGGGAAATATTTTTTTCTCCATTCTCTCACTGCGTGTCAGTTTAAAATGCAGCTGAAGGGGCGAGCGGATCGTGGTTGGTGCCACAGCAAGAGCATCCTGGAGTTGAAGCCTGCGGTGGTCTGGGGGGAGATATCCCTTTATCCGCACACACAGATCCATGGGTCTGGAAGGGGACTCCGCTCCGTGTTTGTGGCATCAGCCGAGTCAGTCCCGGCGCTCGCATCGCGTGCAGCCCTCGGCAGAGAATCCTCAGCGTATCCATGGGAACACGGCTTTGCTTAAGCGCCTGCGAGATGCAGCTCATAACGAGCCGGGTGATCGGGGTGAGCGTGTGGGGGAGAGGAACTCTGTTCCTCTTAGCTTTCCTCTACCCCCACGCTAATCAAATGCAAGAAAAGTTGCATAAATGAAGAACTAAAGTTTCTCTTTACAGTTTTTCCCAGGTGGTCTATCACTCGATATCACTCCTGCATTAATTACACCACTACAGGGCTCATTTTCTAAACCTGATGGGGTTTTTTGTTGATGGGTAAACCAGTGAGATGCTCTGTGCCATGGGAGCCTGGGGCAGGTCCAGCAACACCTGTGGGATCCAAGGTCATAGGGGCTGCAGCTTCCCTGGAGTCCAGGGGTAGATCACCGTGAGCAAGGTGTTCAGTAAAGACATCAGGCAGCATCTAATGGCCCCATTTGTGACTTTAAAGGTAATTTTTAGGGGGTTTGCTGCTGGTAGAGTGAGGTCTGTAATGAGAGTCTTGGTGCCTTCCTTTTTGTATCCTGTATTTTTGCGATGTCGACCACAGAGTTGGTGCCATAAGTAGAGGGCACACAGCGGCAGTGAATTTATTACTACAAACTGGAAAATGTCTCTCCAGGTTTCCAGAAGTGACATAGGTGATGGTAGTGTTTGGTGCCCCAACAGACGTGTAAGATCTGGCTGAAGTGGGTATGTTCTGTGGCTCTCAGAGCATCAAAGGCATTTTCCCTCAGCTCCTGTTGATCTTTTCTCCCAGGTTTTTCCGTTATAAGAAGTCACTGTAAGATGGAGCTCAGCTGCGCACGGACTTCTCTGAAGTTCTCGCTCCCCCTCGACACAACACCACAGGTAGGATCCAAACCTATTTAAGCATCTTCTCCCTAATTAATGGCCATGTTTAAGGACCTGTTCAATCACAAGTGAACAAACATGTTTCAGTGCTACCCCAAGGAGAGGCTTCCCTAAACCAGCTCTCGCTGCCCTGCTTTTGGTAGGAGCTGCAGGAGAAGTGTTTTCTCGGAAATGTTGATGCAAGAAACATTCCTTCTTCTCTCTCCTGGCACACCCTTTCTTTTGTGTGAATATTGTTATTCAAATTTTATCGTCTGCATGGCTAAAGGATGAACCAAAGTCAGTTGGGTTGGCAGATTCCTTCCCACAGACTTACATGAGCTTTGGATAATCACCCAGTTTACTGGGGTGTCCAAGCTATGCTGAGAGGTCTCAGAGCACTCAGAAGAGAGCTATTTGACTATCAAATGGCAGAGCATTTTGGATCAATGACTTGTTTTCATTCCCTTCATCCCCTCTATCCCCTTCACAACAATTGCTATTTCTCCTACTTTCTCTCTCTCTATTTTTTTTTTTAAGTTTTATTTTTTCTGTTCCTTATGATTGTTTTCTGTAAATAGTGGGGAAAAAAAATCCATCTAAAGCAAAGAGTATGCACCAACTATTGCCTCCCCCTCCAGAGAAATCATTTGGGAGCACTGTTTTATGTACATATATATATAAATATATATAAATACATAAATATATATATATATAGTCATACAGTTATAGCTATCAAGCAGTGAACTGAGACAAAACTGAACTTTCATCCGTGTTTAGCTGTTCAACATGTGTGATAATTGCAAAAATATACTTCTTGGAGTGAGAAAATGGCAGGGATTTAGGCAGCTGGATCAATTATTTTTCACATATTGGATGGGTCTGTTCTGATGTCCTGCCAGGCTGCTGTAGGCGGGGGGTTAGCTCACTTTCACATGGGGGTGTGCAAGTCAGACACAAATTTGTGGAAAATCTCTGTGGGACATGCACATCCTCCTTCAAACTTCACATCTCCACCATCACATCGTGAAATTGAGTGAAAAGATTGATCCATTAAACCAGTTTGCTAATTCCTTCCCTGAAGCTGAATCTGGGCAGAATTCCCAGTCACTAAACTTTGTCACCTAATCTTTGCAAGTCCTTCAGGCAGAATGAAAATTCTCCCCAGCTTTTCACTCACAGGGCCCAGCCCTCTATAAATAAAGTTTATGGAGAAAGCCTAATCATGCTGACTTTAGGGAACATTGTTTTGCTTTCACAGCTACACCCAGTATGGGACTGGGACCAAAACCTCAGAGCCACAGACTTTCCATGCTGCGGGATGGTCGAATGTGCATTTGCCTGTTGGTGCTCAGGCTTCCCACCCGTTCTCCAACCTTGTCTCCACGTGGTCTGAAGCTGGGCAGCCCAGGGAAGGGAGGGTTTGAGCACACAAGCTCTTTGCCTTCCCATGGACACATGCTGTGAGACACAGAGTGCTGTCCCTATCCTTCTCTGGTTTCAGGCAGAGCTTCTGGAAGGCAGTGAAGGGCTGGGAAGGAGGCTGAGGTGGAGCTGTGTTGGAAATTCAGGGTTTAGGGCACTGACCTCAGGGGAGCTGGTGGCATTCGGGTGCCATGTGCTTCAGCTCCATAAGGAAAACATGGAAAGGCAATAATGATGATGATAAGAATACTTCTTTGTCCATCCAAGGATCTCAGTGGTAATACATTGAGTCCAGTCTGCTCCTTGTAGTCAGCTTTTGGTTTTAGACACTTTGACAGCAGCAGAAGATGCAGTTTAACTCAGTTTTCTTCCTCTTCCATCAGCGTCAGCCTCTGTTCACACAAGCCCTTCGCTAGGAATGAAAATATTAGCAATTTGAGTTGAGTGTGAGAGGAGGCCTCCAAGAGATGGTTTTGTCATTTAACCACCTCTTTGCTAAGAACAATAGTTTCCTTGCAGGATATCAAGCTGGATACTCTCAGTGTATATGTTTGCATCTCTGGGGATAAATCACAGTCCAGGACCCTTCTGAGAAGGGGGGGAGGAGAAGCAAAGGAAAACATCCAATTTCACATGCCCTGGAGAGCTGCAGCACTCTCCTTCCTTCCTTCCTTCCTTCCTTCCTTCCTTCCTTCCTGACAGGGAATGGTTTGGGATGCTTTCAAAGTGTCTGTCACTCTCTGCGATTGTGTTTTCCCCCATTTGTGAAAAATCCTGAGACTGTCTGACATCTGCGCTGCTCACGTCACTGTGGCACATGCTGGACTCTGCAAAGAAAAGACTCGTGGCGTGTATCCTCGGGAGGTGTAACTCTCTTGGTTGCCCTGAAGGCAGAGGGAGGAGCTGCGAGCTGCAGAGCTGGCCCCTGTGCCTGCTGCAGGAGAGCACGTGTGTGTGAATTACGTGATCTGAATCTTAATCAAAGATTATTTGCATCACTCAGTGATACCGCCTCAGCCCCTGGGCTGGGTTTTCCTCTTGTTTCCAAGAAAAAAATTGAAACTGGGAGGTGTCCTGTTTTTTTTTGTGTGGGCTGGGACAACAGGCAGGTTCTTGCTGTTGACTTAACAGAGAAAGCAGAGTTTGGAATGAGAGGGCACCTGGGACAGGGTTCATGCCAGCTCTTTTCTAAACCCATTTCTATTTCGCTACACTGGGGAGTGGGACAAAAACATTTGTCAAGATAATGATGCATCTCCTGTCTAATATCATGAAGACACTATCTGATTTTTTCTCTTTCTGGTTTTATTTTAAGAGAGGAATTTACCTTATTAAAACAAAACAAGCCTGTTAGTGGGCTGATGGTAGTGTTGTTTGAAGGTGGATGCAGAAGATTCAGAGAGTTGGACTGCATCCTTTTTTTTCTGACATGCTGAGTGATTTTGGCCAAGGCTCTTGCCCTTCTACGTCATATTTTTGCCTGTAAAATGAAGACGAAAGTGCTGTGTTCAGCTCAAAGGACCTTTTCTATTCAAAGAGTTTTGCAGTACACAGAGTAAAGGGCTGTGGAAGGACAGATAAATGACAAGTGGTAAAGCAAAGTAAAAGACACAAGCCTTTGTAACCATATGCAAAAATTATTTGGAGTCACCAGATGGCAGGATTCTAGACCAAATTTGTTTTTGTTCTGCAAATCAAAACACAGCTTCTTTTACAAATGTCTGTCAAGTGAGGCGTGGGTCTTATTAAATGCCAGGAGTGTTAGAGTGTCGCCACAAAAGATCCAGGTGCAGATAGTCTGGGAGATATGATGCATAGCCAGTAACTCGCTGTGGGGCATGGTGGTTGTGGGGAGCGCAGATGGCTTTAGAAACAACCAGCACTGGGCAGCGCAAGCTGTGTGTTCCCAGGACTGCCACCAAGGTGGGGTGTTTTTCTGGAAGAGGTGCTGCAACCCAAGCAGGACCCAGTGCTTGGAAGTGCTGTACGTGGAGATGAGGCCATCAGGGCAGCTAATTGCCATGTTCTCTGCACCCTTTCCTATGTGCAAACCTAGAGTGTGTCAGCTGTAGACCTGAACTGTCATTTTTCTGGGTGGCAATAAAACAATATGCATTTTCCAATTAATGGTGCAGGCAGCATTATTTCATTTTTCATTGCCTGCATGAGTCAGATCACTGTGGTCCTTCTAAAGAGGCAGGAAGAAATGGATAGGCCTTCTGTGGGATGTCTTTGCCAGGAGCTTTCCTTCCCTTTAATAGAAAACATCAAAAGAGATCACAGAGAACTTACAGTAGAGACTAAATGTGCAGCACCAGGATAAATAAGACACACAGTCTTTTGGATTTAGAGGGCATCCCTTCATTTTTGCTCAGTGCAGTCCAGTGTCTCCTTTTCCAGTTTTCATGACAGATCTGACAAAGACAATCTTCTCTTTTAATGCTGAGCTGTGAGTGCTGCCAGATGCTCCGTTCTGTAAGAGCACGCAGTTTTGATCAAACCAAACCAATTATCCCACCAGAGTGATAGTTTACCATGCGGAGAGTGTCCATCTTACAAGACCCTGCTGGAGTCTTTTTTTTTTTTTTTTTTTTTTTAAATGTACATATGTATTTTTAGCCCTACACCATTATTACTCTGCTGGAGAGCAAATGACATGCTGCCGTGCAGGTAAGCTGCCTTCAGCCAGATAAAGACTTAATTGTGGCACAAGCAATTCAACACATATAATAGGAGACAAGTGCATTCAGGCTGGAAGATCGATGATGTTGACAGCTTTTGAAAATTCTAAAACTGTTATTAGAGCAAGGTGGTGGGTGAGAAACACGGCCCAAAGTAGATCTTGTCAGCAAGGCAAAAAAAAAATATATCTCTTGAATGACTTGCGAGTCGCTTAGGAGGAAATATGTTTGGGTTGGGTCTCCTGATCAGGTGTGAGATGCCTGGGAGCTGGTCACAGAATACCTTTTGGAAATGTAAAACTGCTGCGCTGTAAAAATAAGAGTGAAATCAGGAAAGAGCTCAGCAATATTAGAGTGCTAATTCTATGGGGCTCTAAGCAGCACACTTGAGCATTCTTTATTTTCTCTTTAGTTGCTGAAGAAGTGGTCAGGCTGGCAGAGGTTTATTCCCAGGTACCCACAGAGGCTGTGCAGGGAGGGCTTTCACAGGCATTGGTCTCAGCAGACCCTGTGAGCAGGCTCCTATAATTGCATGCAGCAGGCCGGGGAAGGAGGACTTTCAGCCCATGAAAGGAAGGAGAAGGACATTGCAGTAAAAATAATCTAGGCTGCTTTGCAAGTCATTTAAAAGCTTGAAAAGAGTTGTTTTTTTTTTTTTAGAGCCCGTTGGAAAGTGTTCATCAATGGAATTTTTTTAAAGGTCGCATATTTCCTGAAAGGAAATTACTCCTCATTCTGAGACTCTCAAATCCACTGTCACTCCATCACTCTCCTAATGTGTGGCACTCTTAAACGCACTTGGCTTTAACTTTTCAGCTCTTCTGAGCAGCATTGCCCTCTTTCCTCGCAGCACTTTTATGGTTTTTTTCCAGCCCTCTCCAATTCTTGCACAGTTGTCGGCCTCCTTCACATCGAGCTGCGTCTGACTCTTCTCCCAGGGCTCCCGCGTGAGCCTCTCATGCTTTTACACCTCACGTCTGCTGATGAGTCCTTTGAGACATTTTTTTAAATGCCTTTTGTGCTCCTTGCAAGCTCTTTGCTCTGAGCTCCTCTCCACTGTGCCCCTCTGCCTTCCCTGCTGGAACCCAAGCACACCCCCTCTTGAGTCTTCCCTATTAAAGCTGCAAAAGATGATGTGTTAAACTGATATGCTAAATTTGAACATACAAGGCCTTGCACAGGGCTGACATTTTTTAAAAGCCCATCTCACATTATTATTTTTCTTTGTTATATGGTCTTTCACTTTGTTGTGGCTTTTCTTAATTAGTTTACTTGCTGCTGTAAACACATAGAAGAAAGGATTCACTCATCTCTGAACTGATTTCCACACATGCAATAGAAAGCATGGTGGAAATTACACTGGAAATTGAACATTATATGGTGTGATAAATAGTAATTTGGAGGTATATTAACCTGCTTCCTTTAGGTAAAGAAATGTCTTATATAATAACTGTCCTCATTGAAGAGCTGACATTTCCTCCTGATGAGGCATTTATCTTATGGCTTGATTATCTTTCTGTGAAAACATTTCAACCCTGACCTTTCCAGATGCTGTAGTGGGCTATGCTTTCACACTGACTGGCAGCTTGCGGTGGCATGAGGACAGCTGGGAATATGAGGTGTTCTGCCTACCCTAAATCACTGAGGTGGTGACAACTTGTTGAAAAGCTCGTTGATGAAACCTAATTCCCTTCCTTTCACTGAAAGATATCTTATCTAGCAAAGTAAAAGGGGTTGATGTAAAAAAGAGAATCGTGTGGAAGTGTGGAGCAGGATGAGTGCTGGGGAGAGGGATGCAGGGCTCCCCAGTACTGCCGAGGGTCATCCCTCCTGGGGGGGGTGACAGCTCAGGGGGTGACAACCTGCTTTGTGCCCGAGCTTCAGTGTTCCCAGAGAGATTTGGACACAAAACAGTGCTAAAACAAAGCCAGCTGAACAAGGTGCACTATTGTTGTCTGCTACTTTGGGAAGTCAGACCTCCTCTGGACTTCCCCCAGCTTCCCCTTGCTTCCCCTGACCTCTGAGGAGCACAGAAACTGGCTTATTTCTCTAGGAAATGTGGAAGGCCATGGGAGTAAGCTGCAACATTTCTATATTGTGATTATTTACTGCTATATGCAGCCAGAAAAGGGGTAAAGCAGGACTAGGGATGACTCATGGTGCCCCAGCCTCTCCCAAGGGCAGGCTATGCACACAGCCTTTTCTCTCACCCTGGTCACTCGAGGGTGAGCTCTGTCCATAGCACAGTTCCTGCTGAAGTCACTGTGGGATCTGCTAAAGTCAGTATACCAGCACCCTGCCCTAATTTATTTTGCAGTTCCTGCCTGACTGGGCATAACATAAAGGCTCTCTTTAAAGTGTCTGCTTACAAGGAAACATGTGAAACCCACGCATGCTCTTGCGAGTACATTAGATCCAACCAGTGAACCCTTCTACAAAAACTGCAAAGCATGGAAACGTCCACAGAAGATGCATCTCTGGTTTGGTGCCATCTGACAGAGTCAAAAGCTGCTGGTTGTGCCCTGCATCACCAGCACAGCTGCAGAGGGCCTGGGGCAGCGTGCCTGGGGGCAAAGGCTGCAGAGGGCCTGGGGCAGCGTGCCTGGGGGCAAAGGCTGTCTGCTCTGATGGACTCTGAGCGACTCCTTGTGCACCCTGCTAACAGCACCATGAAGTCGCTGTGCCCCACATTTGCATCTGACCCTCCCAGAGAGATAACAAGAGCTGGACCTTGAATATGGCTCCCGATTTTGTGAAAGGCTGGTGCAGTGGCAGAAGGTCAGATGGGATGTGTTTGCAGGAGCCTGTGCTGTTGAAGACACCCAGAGCAGTTTTTTGTGCCTGTTTCTCTGTGTACAAGGGAGCTCATTACCCAGACCAGAGCACCAAGTCCTTCTCAGTAGAAGCAAACCAGCAGCGCTGCTGGTGCCCTGGCAGCTCTTTACAGCACACATGTGGCAGAGCTGGACACATCCATCATGCTGAGATTGGATCCCACATCCTCACTGGGTCCTGTTGAGTCACCCAGAGTTGTTTAGGTTTGGACCTGTTATTTTCACCCAACAAACAACAGCCTCTAATGAGAAGAGGTCTCTTTCCTCCTCCTGCCTGCTGCTTGGTCATTTCCAAGTTATAGTCTGAGGACAAGTGAGTTTTAATCCTATAAAAGAGTTCTCTAAACCAGACAAAACCAAATCTAATTTCACAGAGGATACCTTGGAGGTCTCACACTGGTTACGGTGGTGTGGTTATTTTGGGTGGAGGACACTGCCCTTGGTACACCAGTGCTGGGGGGGTAGCACGGTTCCCTGTTGCTCAGTCAAGGCATGGGATACCACAGCAGGGAGATGCCAGCATGAGCATGGCCAAAGGCACATCAGAGCTGGGTACTGAGGGAACAACCTGATTAAAGCTGTCAGGACAGACCTGTAAGCAGAGGATTGTTTCAAAAGGGGCTGTCTTGGTGGTGCTGAGGGGAAATGTGTGTGCAGGGCAGTCTGAGCTTGGGACTCGTTTGTGTGGCAAAGGCAGCGGTTCAGGCGTGGAGAGGATTCCCCACCAGGGACTGTGTTTGCAAACACAACCGGAATTAATATATTGGGTAAATAAACTCCAGACATGCTCTGCTCTGGATTAAAAAGATCTGCAAGAGATGAGAATCCTAGAGAGTTGAAAATGGAAGCAAAGTTCTGAGCTTGGTTTTACTTCTGCTAGTAAGAATCACGAATCTATCTGTGGAAGTTGATGGAGTGATGCTTATGTGACCGAGGTGTAAATGAGAGGATTTGGTCCCTGCAGTCTGTCAGAGGAGAGTGTGATATTACCAAGAGCTGTTCTTTATGAGCTTTTTCCACATGCTGGAAAACTCCATTAACAAAATGTAACATTTTTTGAGAAAAACAAATCAATTGGGCCAATTTTCTTTCTTCTTTTTTTTTTTTTAATGTTCATAGCAAAGTGTCTCCTTATGCCCTACACTCACAGCACTCAGTAGCCAGTGTGATGATGACTGATGATGAGACGTGAGAGCCCAAATTCCTTGACAGGCACAAGAGACCCCGTGGTGGTTGGTCTGCCAGACAGGTTCCCATCTGCCCCTTTCTCCCCCAGACCATCCCAGAGCTGCTCCAGGGCTCTTTGAGCTAAGCTGAGTTCCCAGGCTGCTTGGAAAAGCAGCTGCCAGCGGCTCCTTCTTGCATTTTTTGTTTCAAATTCAGCCAAAAATCCCTCAGCACCCACACCCAGGTATTGCTGGAAAGCTGAACATGGCAGGATCCAGCTGTGTGAAGAAGCATCAGGCTGTGAGTGTTCTGCCCCAAACCTGCACGTGGTGGTTACCACCCTGCACATTTTGGGAAGCTGCAATGGCCCTGTCCCCACCACTCTGGCACGTGGCACACATCAAGCACTGCCAGCAGGACTGGCTGGGTTCTGTCAGGGTTTTGCCTTCTCTCCTGCAGCACCGCTGAGGTGAGCGGGAATTGTAATCACTTTCTCCCCCTTCCTTCCAATTAGTGGTCCCTCTTTTGTGCATCCTAAAATTGGTCCCCTGTGACATTTGCATGTCTACATGGCATTAACATTTCCAAACTGGCATGCAGCAATGTCATAGCTCAGCAACACAACCACCTGAGGTGCTTGTTTTAGCCAAAATGAGGGTACACGTGTGTGTGCTGGGGGGTTGCAGAGGGGAATGGCTGTGATGAGTAATTGCGTGGGGATTTTAACCCAATTAAGACCAATTAATGGAATGATGAGGTGGATCATTTGTAAATATCATCAAAAGTTGGAACTGTTTAATTGAAAAGATTTGGAAGTTCCTGAGGTTTGGGTCGATATGGGCTCCTGTATCTTCGAGGTGTCTGGGGCAGCAACCAGATTTTGTAAAATCATCCCTTTCCTGTACCTGATGACTGAGCACATTTTGTTAGGGCTGTCCTCATCTTTTGGAGCAGTCACGAAGCTGAGGTCCTGACCATGTGTGGTCAGAGAGGTCCCATGGCATTTGGAGCAGCGTTGCTCTGGCCAGGTTCCAAACTGGGTAATTACATTACATTTCCCTAAATTCCCCCTGTAGTTTCCACTGGATATACTTCTCTTTTTCACATCCTGCCCGAACCTATAGTTTAGCTCTGTAACTAATTAATTTAAGTGCTTTGAAAGTATAAAACTCTATGTCAGTGCTGTGAGTGCTATTATTACTTGTGCCCCAGTGTGATGTTGAACAGCTGTCGTGGGCCAGCCCCAGAGGTGGCTGTATCAGAGAAGGGAGATCGTTTGGAAGAGCTTTGAGGCTCATTGCAAGGACACTGTATAAACCTACAACAAAATAATATCCCTTGAAAAAGGAACAGGCACGTAGACAGCATTTATTGAACTTTAAAAAGTTTAATAGTAGTATAATCTTCTTCTCTTAATCTCCTTGAATGAAACAGTTTAACTAATATATTCTTATGATGTTGATTTACTCTCAGTTACCCACACAAAGATTAGCATCTCCTTACACTAAGAACTGTATAAACTCGAGTGAGGGTTGCAGTTTATAATCGAAATAAATCAGATGGGCAAGGAGATGAAAATAGAACTAGTCATCCCAAACTAGGAGCTACGGCTGCATGGACCAACATTTTTAACTCCCCTTTGTAATCCAGGCTTCAGGTTAGCCAGTTTGCACAGTAGTCACGGGCAGCTTTTCAAGGTTGGGGCTTCTCAAAGGACAGGAGCAGAACGTTAGTTGGGTTAAAGCTCAGTAGAAAGCTGCTCCTGGAGAAGCAGTGGGCAGGGGCTGATGCACGGAATCTTTTTAGTCCTTTGGCTTCACCTTTGGGAAGACCAGCAGTTCTCCACTGGGTTGCACGTGTCTGGCCAAGCACCAGCCTCAGCCAGGGCAGCAGTGGCTGTCCTGTATCCACATGCCACTTCCTTGGCACTAGCTCGGGAGCTTGGTGTGAATTTTCAGAGGTGCTGAACTCTTAGGGTTTAAACTGCAGAACCTGTTGAGATGACCAAATACAGCTTCGCTGGTCTCTCTTCAGGAACCCATGCTCATAGCTGCTTTTTCCAGTGGGAACAAATGTCTTCGCTCTGTAAGGGGTTTACAGCCTACGCTGCTGGGGTGAGAAGGTCACAGCAGAGGGGCATTTGGTTTTCTCAGTCGTTTTTCTGAACACATGTGGAAAGCAGGACCGCAGAGGGTGGTGGGGAGGGAAAGCAGAGCAGGGCTGGTCCTGCCCAGGATGAAACTGCCATGGTTTTGTTGGCACAAGGCTGCCCACACCCCAGCTGCAGGACCCTGATTATTTGTATTTTTTAGACTCTGGCCAGAGGAGGGGGGCTGCAGTTTAGTTTTCCCTCAGAGCAAAAGCCCAGCTCCAAAGGCACTCATGTTTCTTCACCCATTTTCCTCACTTTCCTTGCTCTATTTCCTGTGTGCCTAATGCTGCCTTGCTGTTGTGAGGCTCAGGTTGAGGTTTTTAGGCCTAGTGGGAGTGAAGCACGAAGGCCACGCTAGCAGATAACAAAACCCATGTCCTAGAAGCCTCTACATCACCCTGGCACAGCCGTGACCATTGTCCTCAGGCTGTGGGACAAGAGGGTGTGAAGGCGCATGTGCCAGTCATGGCATGTCACTGAGACCTCTGGGTCACTGCTGTTTTCCATTCCTTGTGCTGAAATACTCACTCTTTTCACCTCTGTGTCATAAGGAATTGCCACAGGGAGTTGATTAGCTCCAGAAAAGCTCCAGTGAGTCTAAACACAGGGACTTAAATTTGAGTTTAGTTCTCGGCATCTAGCCCAGACCACCTTGGGTCAGTGTGTGTAGGACTCTCTCCAGTCTCCTTACCTGCTCCTGCTTTTATTTATCTTGCTCATTCAGTGACTGAGTTGCTCCATAGCCTCTGTGTTTATTATATTTCATGTTTTAATACAAAGGAACATACTTACTTCAAGGGGAGCTATTATTTTAAAGGGATGAAACCCAAGCCTGAAGAAATTGCAGGGATGCAGTCTGCCATCTGTTTAGCTGCTTTGGTTATGGTAGGCTTTATGAAAGCCATTTTGCTCAGGAGGATGAACTGGATGTGAGTGGTTGACAATGACATTTAGAAGAGACAATCTGGCAAATGAGAAAGCATGAGAGTCTCCTGTGGAC
This sequence comes from Gymnorhina tibicen, assembly GCA_013399875.1. Classification (NCBI taxonomy): domain Eukaryota; kingdom Metazoa; phylum Chordata; class Aves; order Passeriformes; family Artamidae; genus Gymnorhina; species Gymnorhina tibicen. Next base: position 2,778,602 of record VXAZ01007116.1, on the reverse strand, counting down.
TGTTAAATACCAAATAAAATATGAATAGTGCTGTGTTATTACTAAAATGAGCTATTTTTAATGATCCCACTTATAACCCACCAGACCTCTGATGTGACAGTTAGCAACAGCACTCAAAAAACCATGAATAATAAAGAAAGCAGTTTAAAAGTTGGACTATATATATTAACATATATTCTGGCATGGGTCTCAGGTGTCTCTAATGAAGAAAGATAATTGCACAAAGAGCTAACAAGAAAATCATGGATTTCTCCCTCCCACCTGAAAGTTATTGATTTAATTTAGTGTAATGATGCAGAGAAAAACCAAACAAGTTTGATTAAAATTTTCTGAGCTGTTTTTAAACAGCTGCAGAGAGCTGTGCTCACGCTAGAGGAGGAAAAGGAAATAATTTTCAGATTAATAACCACTAAAGAAAATGCTCAACAAGATTTAGTAGAGTTACACTTTTTTGGTTTAGCAGTCCAGGGTAATTGGCACTCGAGAATTTTGAAAGTCTGGATGAGATTAGAGTCTCTGGTTAACAGATGTTAATTTTTAATAAACCTTGAATTAACAATAAGGAGTAATAGACCACAACAAATATGGGAATACAGTGTTCTAGCTGAGAGACAGAGCTGAAAGTCGAGGAGCTCTTTTTGGCCCATGTCCAGCTTCTAGCTGAGTAGGTTTGTCTCTGAACAGGTTGCTCCAACAATTTTCAGCCTGGAAGGTCTCTCATCTCCTTGCCAGGCTTAGCCAAAGGCAGAGGATTAGATATGCTCAGTGATTTGGGCATTTTCAAGGTAGCTGCCACCCTTTCTGCCATTTGGTAAGACCCAGGGTGACATCCACATCCCAGGGCTGGCTGGCTTCTCTCCTGCACAGTGTGGAGTGGAAACCTAGGCAACATCTCCAGTTCGGAGTAAGTGAGCCACAGGATATACCTAGGATGGGACTGTGCTTTAAATATTGCCTGTGCAAGCATCTGCATCAGGACTGCAAGCAGATACCTCTCTCCAGCTGGATCAGCATCCCGGTTTCCTCACCTATTTTGCAAGCAACTGACATAAAAAAAAAAAAAAAAAAAAAAAAAAAAAAAAAAAAAAAAAGGAAATTAGACCAAATTTGGTCTTTTATGTTTGAGTCTCAGTGGAGAAAATACAGAAATTGTGCTGGAAGCAAGGATCAGGACCCAGGAGTGGGATTCAGTGCATTGCAGGAATTGTAAAATGTGTTGTTCGAGGCCCAGAACAGATGTCAGTGCCTTTACTGACGCGGCTGCTTCTTTCCCTGTGGTGATGTGGCTCCTCCTCCAATGTGGCACCACAGCAGAGTGCTGTGCTGTGCTGGCAAACCCTGCTGTCCCCCAGGGCAAGGAGGGTTCTGGGTTAGCAGATGCTGGAGCCCTGAGTCAGGAAAGCAAAGGTTAACAGGGCCAAGAAGCAGCTTGGGGATGTGTTAGTGCTTGGGAGCATCCCTAAGGAAGAGGAAATCACCACCAGGGATAGATAAAGAGCCACGGTGATGGGCAGCAGGAGGATCAGCACTCTCCAGGAGATGCTCTCCGTGGCTTTGAAGAAATTATTCCTTGCCACTGGGAAAGAAATGCCCTTTTAGTCTCTTTCCTGTTCTCAGTCCTTCTGTGTTTGAGAGGGAAGATTCCTCCATATGGTCCTGGCAGGGAGGCCGGGAGCAGCGTGGGAAAGGCGTGACTCAGGAGGGAAGCTGGTGCTGAGTGCTGGGCTGCCCCGAGCCCCCGTTTCTGTGGGCCTGAGGGTGTGCAGGGAGACAGAGCTCCAGGGGTGCAGGGTGTCCTTCGCACCTCCTGGGCTCTCCCTGTGCCCCTCTCTTTGTGTGCTCCTTCAGTCCCTGCTGCTCAGCTGAGAGAGCCACGTGTGGAGCTGTCATGAGAGAAATGGGCCAAACCTCAGCCCAGGTTAGCTCAAAGATGAGCTGTGGTTGTTGCAGCTCCTTATGCAAGTGCAGCTTCTTCCACCAGTCACAGCTGGTGAACCACTGATTTATGCACTTCCTTGTGTTTTTGCAGGGCTTTGACCAAGACCTTGTCTCCATCCAGAAAAATTAAGGTGGATGATTTCCAAACCAGACGTTCATGAGTATGACCCTTATTTATGTGAGAACTTCCACAAGCCTAAGCTTTTTACTGCCATTGCACTTGTAGTGCCTTTAATGGCTGTAGATACATAACAGGCAGACCTTCACGAGAACAGCACCATCACTCAAGTTCAGTAATCCTTTTCCAAGCAGATGTTGAAGGATTTACCAGGACCTCATGATATGTACACCTGGAAACCTCTGAATTTGATTTAAAGGGGTTCACGGGGTTGTAATTAACTCAGAACTGCCAAGCACAAATACAGTTCAAGGAAATAGTATTTCAGCTTTTCAGCGCTTAAACGGAAAAACGAATTAATCCTTGGCAATTACTGAGTTAAAAGACTTAACTCATGATTTGAAATACTCCCACACACTCTTGTTTCCAAAGCTTTCATTAACTGAGCTAATAATTACTACTACAATTAGAGAAGTGAGACATTAAAAAGTCCAAGATAATAAAACATACGTAGTTATTAAAAAAATTTACCAGTCAGTTTTGCAGTGTGTAAGAAATTCACCTTGTCTCTTGTTTGGAAATGTTCCATATCCACACAATACTCATTTTTTTTATCAGTAGAATGGTCTCATTTGCTGTCACAAATCATCCCAGGACAGCCCCAAACCGGTGCTTTGCTCTGTGTCCTTGTGTTTACCTAGAGCAGCCTATGGTTGACATCAGGGCTCCAAATTTGTGGAAAGGTTATTTTTTCTGGAGGATATAAATGGAGATAGAATGTCTGATGGTTTCTGACGGGGTCTTGTACCATCATAGATGGGATTTTTCATTCATTTCCTTGTTTTTGTCCTGTTTAATACAAAGGCAATTCAGTGTTGGTAATTGAAGGAATGACATCAAGTGCTGAACTAGGCCAACACTGGGATCTGAAACAATCGTGTCTTTATGGCAAAGCATCTCCCCCCAGAGAGGCGGGTTCTCAGCAGAAAGGAAAGCTTGGAAAAAGGAAGACGTGGGTGGGAAGGGAGTCACGAAGATGCAAAGGGTCCTTGTCAGCGAACTGTTTGGGAGTTTGCCTGGCGGAGAACAAGGGAAAGGGGGGGAAAATTGCCTCCTTTTTAAAGTACTCGATGTGGTATTCTCATGTACAGAGTATCCCAGCTTCAGTCAGGCCAAGGGTTAACAAATGCAAATGGACTGTTTAGTCAGATCTTAAACAGATACCCTTTTTCTTTTTGGCTTGTTACCATAATTATCTCTTGCCAAGAAAACATGGAAAAATGCTGCTTTGCATCAATACAGAGTGATTTTTTTTTTTTTTTTCATTCCCTCACTCTTGGGTAAGACACTCCACAGGAAAAACAGTTCTTTACAGGCCTGCGGTGTGGCTCGGATGTCCCCTGGCCACCCCAGGACACGCACACTCACCCAGCAGGGTTTGCACAACCCCTCCCAGGGCAAGCAAGGGACCCTGGTGCGAGGCCAGTGGAAACTGGGATGTAGCCTTTGGGGGCGATGAGGGCTCGCCCTGTGATCCTGTTGTACCATCCACGTTTGTGGAGTGCTCCTGGGTCGGTAATGGAAGGTGCTTGCCATAGTTTTGTACAGTCTCTTTTAGGAAGAGAATGAGAAAGCACTGACCTTGATTTTGTTTAGCAAAAAGCAGGATGGCAGAGGACCAAGAGTAAGATATCTGGAGAACCTAATGAGTAAAATAAGTTATTTGGAAGTTGCTCTGCAGCTATTTTTTTTCCCTCCCTCAAGTGGTGTGTGTACGTGCACGAGCATCGGTGTGTGCATAACTCAGCAGCCCTGGGCAAGGGGAACGGGGAAATTCACAAGGCTGTGGCAAAAGGCAAGAAGTTACAAGGGGAAAGCAAATGCATCTTGAGGTCCTCTGTCCCTCCATGCCCTCAGGCTGATGGACACTCTGGGATACAGCTTTGCTTTGCGGTGGGGATGGACTTTACACAAAATCTTATCTCTATGGCTTGTCTTACATTTTTTTGCTTGTTGGTGATGGCTCATGTCAGAAACTCTCCCTGAGCAGGTCTCCCAGCTGCAAAAAGCCCCAGTTAGTGACAAGTCCTTAGTATAAAGCTTCAAGGTTTTGGGGAACAACAAGAGAGAAACAGGCTTAAACCAAAATCAGAACATGTCTAGGCAGTGAAATCCTCTGCCCTTGTTTTTCTTGGACACTGCAGCCTGTCTTTGTGGTAACAGTCATTAGGCAAAGCATTTGCAATAATTTATTTATGCATTTTGTCCAATTTTACTTTTCCTAATTATACTAAAAGAGTGTTTGATGTCTCTGCATTTTGTTTTTTTATATTCAAATCAGATCCGAAGCATTATGCCAGCATATTCCTGCCTGTTGGGGCTATGGATAAACTATTCACTCTGACTATTTACCATTCAATAGTCATTCTCCCAACCCCATGATTGAGAAACCATGTGATCTAATACTAATTTTGGTCCTTGGCTGACTCTCTGAAAAGCCTACAGAGAGGAAAAGAGATTTCCAGCTTTTCCTAGCAGCCTCACTCAGTAGGAGTCCTTCCATGAACTTGCTTTTCCAACCTCAACAATTCTGTGATCTGTGGTATCTCTAGAAGACTTTTCAACTAACATTTTTATGAACACAGATCTCTTATAAATATTTGAGGAAAACCAATAAAAAGGGTCACAAACTGAAGCAGTTTCATGGCCTTTGCTCACACCACTGAACATTGGTATATGTTTTCCAAGCTGTGATGTTGATGGCTTTTCATCTGATTCATCTGATTTCCATATAATAAGAAAAAGAAATTGTTTTTCTCTAACTCTAGGCAATTGGATGAGCCATAAGTCAGAATTAAAATGTGATTATCTGTTACAAAGATCTCAGATTCCTTTCAAACTTTCATTATTTACAATCCTTTCCTTGGTGACATTTCAATTCTCTGGAAATTATGTTCTAAATTGTACCTAACATGCTCACCACCCACATGTAACACATGCAATAAGCTTATAAGATAGAAAGGCTGAATGTTTCCACTTTAAATTTGATTTTTAATGAGATTTTGGAGTGTAGGGCGAGTATTTTGCTAAAATATATGGCAGAGATTGCACAGCAAGAGTCTAACAAGGCTTTCAATGGCAGTAATCTGCAACGTTATTTTTCTGCCATCTGGGTAAAATCCACCCCGTTCTCTCCAAAGCAGTGTGAAGGTTCTTTGCGTAGGAGAAGTGTACAGGGGCAGCAAAGCAGGAATCCCATCTCAAACCAGCCCTGAGGCTGCTGCTGTGGTTGGTGCAGGGGGAAGGAGTGGCTGCTGAATGGGAGAGCCCCAGATTTCCTCCTCGTGCCCAGCATTGTGTGGAAGGTGCTGGGCTTTTCCCACTCGGGTTTAAATCGTTCAGTAATATGAGTACAACCTGTGGGAGCGGTAACAATGTGGGAAAGGGCACATTATGAATGGATTTTGCATTCACAGCCCTTGCAGCAGGGGTGGGCTGGATCCATGGTGTGTAGAGCCTCAGTCCTCCTGGTCCCTTCCTCCCTCCCGAACCCCAGTGGCTCCCCACAGCTTTATCACCAGCACAGCAGGGCTCAGCTCCTTACGCACTTCGGCACAGTTTTCTTAAAAATGAAACCGCATCCTCTTTTTCAGAAGAAAACTTAACATGTGTTGAGGGGAAAAATAATTAGAAATTTAAATTGGATCAAAGTCTGATCTCTGTTGCTTTGGCATGACCCTGAGGTAACTTTGTGGGACTGAAGCCAACGGCTCCAGTCATTCTGCCTTTCCTTAGTTGTAAAAGAGCACAGAATCTGACCTCTTATCTACTGGGAAATGCACCACTGGTGGTGATTTTTGTCTTTCTGGATTCTCTTTCTGGAGAATAATTGGCTTCTTAGAGCAGGTCTGAAGATCAGAGGTCTATAGATGACATACCTGTAATCATAAAAGATTTATATAAAGATATTCCTTTCTCATTTCATTCCAGCAGCATAGCTTAAAACCTATTTCTATAGGCTTACAAATCTGGCTTCTGAAACTAGTATTTAATGTGCTGTTCGCTGCTAAGTCCTTATGGGATCTGGCAATACTGAAATTACACTATTCCCATACAGCAACTGCAGGCTTTCCAGCGGGCTGAGAGACTTCCTGGAAAGACCATACGGATTTCACTTGTCTTCACGTTAGGGAAGTATTCCCATTTTATACACCAGTGTCCAGATTCTCAGCAAGCCTCTGCTGTTTACAGCCACAAAATTTGTCAGCTCATATGTCTGAATGCTGTGATACCATAAGAGGGGATGCACCAGAAATTCCCCAAGCCGCTCTGTAGTTACATGTCCCGTGTCCAACAGACAGCTGCAGAATGTGCTCCTCACTGCACAGTTGTACTCAGAGAACTACTGCACCCCAAACGTCACGGATGGTGCTGCAAAAGCGCTGGGCTTGGTGTTTGTTGACAAAATACAGTTTGGGAGCTGGGACTGGTGTAGAGAGGGGCAGCTCTGGCTGGAAATTCCAGCCACAGGGTCAGTGTCGTGTCAGGATAGCGTGTAGGGACAAAGCTAGGTATGAACTTGCCTGGGACATTATTTGTGTTACTGTGACTCTCGTAGCTGCTAGTGAGGATCAGAGCCCACTGAGTGCAGAAGCATGCCAAGGCATCCCAGCCTTGCAGGAGGGCTGGGGGGAGCAGGAGGGGTTGTTGGGTGCTGGGATGCACAGAGGCAGGTCTGAGGCCACATTCCTGTTTTTTAAATCTTGGCTCTGAGGCAACCCTTCCTCGCTTCTAAATTTTAGAGCACCCTCATCTAGATTTTCTCCAAGCCTGTCTCTGATCCACTGTCTATAAATAGTCTTTGCTTTTAGCAGCTTAAATGAAAAAAAAAAAGGAAGGGGTATGCGCTTTGCTGCGGAGCTTGCAGAGCTCGCCTCTTCAAAACACTCTTGTTAGTGGGAAGGGGAGGAAGTAATGGGCGTTTGACTAAGTTAATGCACTTGGTGAACCATTGGAGAGCTGCCAGCTCTCATTTTTAAATAAATACCAACATTAATTTTTAAAGTTTAAATGCATATTTTGCATGTTTGCTCTCGGCTCTCCTGGGTTGGGTTCTCTGGCACTTTCCGAGGAGCAGGAGCCGGAATGGCCGGGCCTCCCTGGGGACCTCCCTGTGGAGGCAGCTGGGAACGGGTGCTTGGAGCTCCTCCGTTCCCATGGTATTTGCTACGTGGGTGTAATTCCTTCCTTGCAGAGAAAGCCTTACCTGCTGCTTAACTCACTTCAAAAAAAACGAAAAAAAGAGCAGATTTTGCGTTTTCCCAGTGCTGTTTATTCCCTTCAGGCAATAAGAAGCTGAACCCAAGCAGAGTCCATGTTACAGATATCAGTACAATGGCATCTTCTATAAATAGGGTCACTGTAGCTATGCCAGAGCTTTGCTGAGCACAGATTTAATTTAATCAAGGTATCTCTTAGTGTCAAGGCCATCTGTTTAAAATTAGCACTATGATCTCTCTAGGCTCTCTTTAAAACTGTGACGGTCCAGAATCCGTATCCCTTGAAGGCTTTTGCCAGGCAAACAGCATCCAAATTGCTAAGGGGAAGGATGTTTTCCTAAGGCTGAAGCACTCTTTGGAAAGCTCGTAGGCAGGCAGTAAAAACAAATCAGTAACGAGGGAGTTGTGCGTTCGCTGGGGACCGCAGGGAGGAATTTGGCATGAAGGAGGGCCATGGAGGGTAGTGCAGAAGCAGCAAGGTGTAAGCAAGCTGTTCCTTGGCACCAAAGCGGGAGGAAAGGTATTTCCAGATGGCAGTCAGAGGGACCAGCTGCAGAGAGGAGAGGGAGCAGCCCTGAGTGTGGAGGATTCCCCTGGCCCCGGCTGAACCTCCAGCACAGCTGTGGCCACGGGAGAGGGGAAGGCAGCTGCCTCCACGTGAGCTGCTGCCTTGGCCCTGCAAGCTGCAGGATTTGCAAGGTTTTCCCCCTGGGCAAGATCTCACTGAGCAAGAGCATTTAGCAGGCTGATGTTCATGTCCCCTCTCCCCTCCTCATGGCACAAGCCAAGGTCCCCAGAAGCGATCTCCAGCTGGCAGGTCTCATAACCTGAGTCCCTTCAAGTCACCCCACCCAGGAGGACAGGAATCACACGGGGTTGATTTTATGACCATGGCACCATAACATGAGCCTACCCAGGAGCTGATTTCAGTATAGATTTGCTAAATATTTTTTGGATTATATGGGTCTATAACATCACCTGGGAATGTATCACTCAGTACATGAGCTTTCCCTTCTGTGAAATGCAAACACTACAGGCTTCTTCCCAAAATCAACAGCCATATCAATCCCCTTGGCCACCACAGTTGTCTCCTTGCCCCAGGGAGAAAAGCACACTGTGCTTGCAGCCATTTCAACCTGGTCTGCCTGGAGATGCTTCCCAGCCCCCACTGCACTCCCTCTGTGCCTGTCCTTTTCAAAATATCAGCAGAATTTAAAGGCAGAGCTTGCAGTAAAAAAGAGCTGTGTCTTAGCAAAAAGAGCACCTTTAATCACAGTTTACAATGGCAGCTTGCACAGTAAATAATAGTTGTCTTAAAGCCATCTTGTTCCTGTTCAGCACTCTCCTGTGACAGGAGGGCCTCCCAAAAGGCAGGGCAATGACAGTGCTCCAGCCAGGAGATCCTCATCCATATGTGCTGCTTGGGACAAGCAGGAGAAGCCCACCTGCACCCCACAGTAATGTGAGCACAAGTTGTCTGCATCTGGGGTCAAAGATTTAGTGGACCAATGCCACGAAACCATTTTTTATGGGTTTAGGCATTTTTTAACTCCTCTAGTTGAGAATTCCCTTCCTGACAATGAAACCATGTCCCCAGGCACATGGGTCAGAAAGGCAGGAGTTTCTGTCCAGCTTTGCATGTGGTCCAAAGTGCCCTGGAAGCCTTTTGCCCCCGAAGTTTTCCTGAAGGAACTGCCTTCAGACTGGGCATAACTCCACAAAATGTTGCATTTTGGATGAAGCAGCATATCTGGTTTGTGTTGTTTTGGTGTAAAGACACAGCCAGACCGGGACAGTGATCCAGTGCCTCACACACACCTTTCCCACCTCAGCCCCATGCAGGCTGTGGGCTGAGCAGAGCCACCTCGGCTTTTCCCATCGCCACTTCCCTGCCTTGGCTGAGCTGAGACATCCCCCTGAGCACTTCTCTGTTGGCAGCTCTGCCTGTGATGCCTGCTGCAGTTTCTGGGAGGAGAGACAGCATTAAATTCAGGATGAATTACCATATTTCTGTGGCTGACGGCACAAGGGAACTGCCCAGGGGAAGACAGGGCTGTGATGAACCCCTCTGACTCTCTGAGTCACCTCAGTGAACTGCAAAGGCTGAATAAATTCCTTAGCCTCAATGGTGTTTACCCCAGTGACTCAAGGCTGCTGATGTTTTCCATTTGTCTTTTTGAACTTGCATTTTAATATTAGCCACAGTCATTATTAATTCCTTTCTTAAGCTAAAATGAAGATTATCATGACTGTCAAGTATGCACTAGCACTCCTTAAAAGCAAGTATTTTATATAGCACCTTCAGATTAATATATATGCAAATAAGGTGTTACAGATTAATTAGTATGCAAATTAAGCCATGTGTTATTCGTGTATACATATATCTTTCCAAGCCTACTGCCTGGCTGGGCTAGCAGGTAGCTGGTGTTCTTGTTTATGAACTCATCTCTATTACTCTGTGGTAGCAGGCAAGGTGTGCATGGCATTTCACCTGCCTCTGCCCAAAGGTACAACACTGAAAGTCCTCATATTTTTCAAACTAATTTTTCATGCCTGTAAATGTTCGTAACTGAGCTACTGATCTCCAGCTAAGTTCATGTAGTTAGATTTCAAAATATCATCTTTCCCAAGTGAAATCATTATATCACGACACCATTTACCAAGTTCAAGTCATCAAAATCTCTGCAAGATGACAGATTTACCCAGGTCATTATAACAACAGCAGCAAAAGCTGCAGGCAGGTCATTTGTAAGTGCAGGGAGGAAAACCCAATGCTATCAAACCTAAAATTATTTGGGAGCAGCTGTTCCCAAACCAGCAGGTCAATGAATAACAGGTGGGAATGACATGAGCAGCTGTGCTGGAGGTCCTGCATGAGAGCCACTTTCCTCCTGGTTTCCCTTGGATGAGCAGGGATCAGATCCAGCTGGTGGCTCCTGGGAAAGCCCACTTGGGCTGTGGGAGGTGCAAGGAGTAGAGCTGAGACCTCTGAGGATGACTGCTCTGAGAGGTGCATTTCCATCCCATTTGTCTTTCCCGAACTCCAGGTTGTGTTCTCCACGCCACACGGGCTTGCATCCTACTTATCCCAGAGAAATATGGAGCTTGGATGGAGATGTTAAAAGCTGGGAGCTCAAGGAGGGCATTCATAAGGCCTTCTTGTGGTCTGCAGAGCTGCCAAGGTGTTCCCTGCATCATTTTCTTCCTCTTTTCCGAAAGAGCGTGGCTGATCTCTGAGAGCATCTGGAGTAGCAGTCAGCTTTTCCAAAGCCTTTTTCCCCTGCTTTGCATCACTCAGCACACAAGCAAATGTGGGGCCAGTCTGGTGGGAGGCTTCGGTGCAGCCAAGTGTAATGATGAGCCGTGGGGTGGGGACCAGCCTTCTGTTTAATTTAAGAACCTTTTCCCTGTGTTTTGAGCCCAACAGTGAAATCCTTGCATCCAGCTGCATTTCACTGACTCATTACTTCATAGATCATCTCAATAATCTGATTCCAGAGCTCCCACACTCTATTCCCACTTCTCCAACCATCAGCCAAGTGAGCTGGGTTAAATTTCTTGCAGCACGGAGGGGACTAGAATAGGCTACGCAAGACCTAATTAGCAGTCTTTTCCTTTTACAACATATTGAAGTTTTCTAGGCATCGAGCCATATTTTTTCTTAGCCTTCTCTTTCCCTCCCTCGCTCTTTTTTTTTTTTTTGGTAGCTTCTAATTTTTTATTAAAGGATAACAGCATTATTGACAGTACAAGATACTTTCTTACATGCTGCTAAGCAATAAAAAGGAAAATGTCAGATATACAAGATAAGAGAAAAGTGGAACTAAGGCAGTCAGGCACATTACAGGAGCTACACTTACAGCCATAATAAAAGCTATACCAGTAATTTGCTTTTAGCCAGTTCCTGTCTTGGGGCTTTCCTCCAAAGACATTCACTATTACCTGCCTTGGACAAGCAATAAAACTTTCCAATTTTCTTTGTTGTTTCAGGAGAGGGACTCTTTGGCTTGAGTTTCCTGCTGCTGGGGTTGTTCCCCAGAAAACTGAAATCATCTCTGTCTGCCTGTGTGTCCCTCAGGCCGACAGCAATTAAAACTTGCTTGGGCATATGGTGTGTGTTCAGCTGAAGTGCAATCGCTGTGATTTCCCTGGAAACCAGAGGGGAAACCCTGGGTGTTGCATTGTGAGCCTTTTAAAGATCTGTGTTTTGGTCTTGAGAGCTGGTCATTGTCCATCTAGAGCCCGGATGGTCCATGTGGGTCAGGGGTAGCTATTGAATCAGTGAGTGGAGTGAGGAGACGAGGTCATCCAGCAGTTGGTTCTTCGCCATGGGAGCTTTTCCCTTTCCCTGAGTGTGCTGAAGGACAGTGATTGTGGGAGGTTCAGCTCCATGCCCTTCCTCTACCTCATGTGAGGCTTTAACTCTTCTCTTGCAGCCTTAATGAGTGCCCTGAGCAGCCAAGTTAGGTGTTTTTCCACTGTCCCAATCAATGTTTAGCGGCTCCCACCAAAATGACCCAGGCAGGCTCACCTTGATGTGTCAGTGCTGTGTTGGGCCATTTCCAACTCGTCTCTATAAAACTGGACCTACCTCTTAAAGATTTGATTAAGTTCCCACTGAATTCAGCAGCAAAACTGATAATAAAATCTGTTGAATCAGGTCACATGGTAACAAATGTTGGATTTTAATTTATTATAATAATATCAAAGCTAATGCTGGCTTTGCAATGAACCTCTGGAATGCTGGCATACAAAAGAGGTAAAAAAGAGCAGTGACAAAAATGCTATTAATTCAGAGACAGATATATTTATTTCAAGTAGATTATTCTTAGAAACACTCATAGCATTATTTACAAGAATATTTAAAAAATTGCAGTGCTACAAAACTGAGATTCATCACTGAGGTAAAACATTTCATTATTATTTCTCAAATCAATTCCCCCAGCAGAATATGAATTACAGGATTTCAGCCAGCCTTTTCAAGAAACCTCTTTTAAAAATTTACATAGCTTATAACAGATTGCCAGAAATATTGCAAGCAGCCATTAATTTACTCCTAGCCAATTAAAGCCTATGCTAACACATGCACTGATATGCACACACTTGTTCCTAATTTTTCTTCTGCAGTTAAGCATGAACAAAAAGACATGCCTTAGAACTTAAAAGAATTTGAAGGCATTTTCATGCTTTCTTTTTTTCAGGCTCAAGGGCAAATATGCCTTTGATAAATATCATTCTGACTTTTTTCTTCCAATGAAGAAACATCTTTACAAATCACTATATATTTTTTTCCTGTTGTTGACTGGCAGGCAGATTTGTGAACAGCAGCATACCCTCCAAAACAATGTCTCCTTGAGCTTTTAAGTTTAAATTGTTTGGGTTTTTAATTGAATTAATTTCTTACAGATACTAGGTTGAAGAAAGACATGAAACAGAGGGATTTGGGCTTTTTATATTACTGAACTGACAAGATGATTTACAAAAATGGTGACAATCACCAGCGTTCTCAAGGGAGCGCTGAGTCTGAGCCCCTTTATTTGCTCTTTTTGTTAGCGGGGATGGTGCTACTTTAGTTAAATGTCATTGCTAAGTAGTAATCTACATACCCGAGAGGTTAGTGCAATGAAGTTTTATCAATTATGATATCAACTTCCTCATGAGGGGAAGTGGAGGTGCAGGCATTGATCCCTTGTCTGTGGTGACCAGTGACAGGTCCTGAGGGAATGGCATGGAGTGTGTCAGGGGCGCTTTGGGTTGGATATTAGGAAAATGTTTTTCACCCAGAGGGTGGCTGGGCACTGGGACAGGCTCCCCAGGGAAGTGGTGACAGCACCAAGCCTGACAGAGCTCAAGAAGCATTTGGACAAGGCTCTCAGGCACAGGGTGGGATTGCTGGGGTGTCCTGTGCAGGGCCAGGAGCTGGAGTCATGATCTTTGTGGGTCTCTTCCAAATCAGGATATTCTGTGATTCTATGAACTGTGCCTGCAGGCTGGGAATTTTTACATACCTGTGAGAAAGAAGGGATTGCAAGGAGAAACATCTGCTCTCTCAGCTGCATGTCCCACTGAGTGTCTGGGGTGCATGGGGTTTGTTCCGTGAGCATCTCGGGGTGCATCCTGATACCCGTGGAGCTGCGATTCACCTGGTCCACCTGCAGCCAGCCTGAAAGAGCCTTGGTTTGCCCTGCAGTTCAGGCAAGGAGTACATCTCTGAGTCACTGCAGCTCATGACAGAGCTGTAGGAGAGCATGAAGCCTGGCATGGCCACTGAGGCTTCATCCTTCATACTCATTCTCCTTGCCAAGGAAAAGTCAGTATGAAAATCGTTCTGTAAAGCTGTGGTCACCCCTGAGAATTATCCATTTGAACTGCTGGCTGTGTTCCACAGGGCAAGAGCTGGAGCTAAGCATTTTCCAAATTATAACAAAACCCAAGTAAGACAGATGACGTTTAAAACATTGTGATCCATGCTGTGAACTTTCCGCTGTGTTTCAGCTCAAGCTGTAATATGATCAGCATAAAAAGGCTTTAAATACTGGAATTACAATGGAAATACTGCCTTTTGCAGACTACTAAACCTGGAGGTGTTCACATTTATATACTGACACGATTAAAAGCATCACAAGCCTCTAGGAAGGCACCATGATTATTTTTCCTTCTTCTGTGACAAGGCTTGCCACCCTTCCACATCTATTAGTATTACAAATTTCAATAGGAAAAAGAAAATCAATTCCACTTGAATATCATTCTGGATGGTTGCTCTAACTCTTCTGATGGGCCCAAACAAAAGACTCCAGTTTAATGTGTGTGTATTTTGAGCTGTGCCCCTTGCTGACCCTCCAGTTTAATTTCTGTCCTTCAGATGAGAGGAATGAAGCGTGAAACAGGTCATATCTCAAAACACTGACACATGGGTTACAGACAGAACTCACAGGCAGGAGAGGCAGCCAGTTTGTAGATTAAATCAAAACAGTTCTGAATAGATGGGAGGTCAGCGAGGGCCAGCTTTGACATTAGATAGGACCTTGTGATCAATCAACTCTTTCTTGGGTCTCACAGATTTCTTGATGACAACGCCTCTTAAAATAAATAAATAAATAATTAAATAGACACACAAGCCCAAATGGGGCTTCTTCAGATCTGCCAGAGGAGCTCTGGATTGTGTAAGTGATAAGGATTAATTATTATCAGAGATGATAATAGCAGGAGTTGTTTAAAGCAGCCAGCATGGAAGTTAGTGCTTTTTAATTGCAAGCATTTTCTCTACTTGCAGTGGTAATAATTTTTTGCACGGTGTGTATTATATCACTACAATTTTGGTAATAATCCAAAAGCATGATAGCAAATCCTGGTCGTTTATGGCACTTGGGAGTAATCAGAAGGAGTCCCTGATTAAAAACCTCCTGTTACACTGAAAGGAAGGATGAGGTGATTTCCTGGCCCCTGATGAAATTTATCCCCTGCTGAGTCATGCCTGCCAGGATGAGTTATCTGGAGGGAGTAGGAATATCCCTGAGAAGCAAATGTTTGGCTTTGGGCATGGATGATATTACAAGAAATTAAGCAATTTTTCCCATAGGAGGAAGCCCCTCACTGTCTGTGGATTTTGCTACCTAAACACACTTGGGCATTAAAGCTTGTTAGAGGAATATTTGCAGCATCACTTCACATCAGACCTAGTTTTGCCCCCCTGATGTACATGAGAATTTTCCTACAGGTAGACCCCAATGGAAAATCATTCATTCCAGTGGTTTTGGAGACAGAGTTAAACTGTCAAGGAGAATACGCGGCCTAGGAGTGTTTGACATGACCAAATGGAGCTGTGCTCTCACAAGGTTTCAGGAAGATTGTTTCGGTTGTATTTTTCTGTCCTTAAGAAAATAAATGATATGGTTTCTTATTCCCCTTCCTTGCTTCATGCAAGAATTGGAAATACAGGATCTATTTCTGGGGTTGGCTGTGGAATCTCATTAGAGATCATTGTGAAAATATTGTTTTTCAGGAAAATATTAAATTCAAGAAAGACTGCCAGAAGTTTCTTTTTGGAACATAAAAGAAAAATAGATGCAAAAGCCTTATTTGATGTCAAGGGACGTGCTGTAATGAAATGGAGAAGAGCTGATGAGGAAAGCAGGATTTGGAAGTTGGTTTAGAGAACAGTGAATTTCCCCAATGAGCCACAAACTTCCCTGTGTGGTCTTAGCCTCTAGCTCAAGGTTCACAGGCTAGGGCTAACATTTCCTTACCTTGGGGGATAAATTCCTTTCATCTACAACAATATAAAGACAGTAGGTACTGCAGTGATGGAGAAGCATATACGTAACTTGACAGGCAGAGTAATGGGCCTGCGTGTCATTGATCTGCTAAGTAAGGCTCCCTGGGCATTCCCAGACACACACTTCCAGGAGAAACGAAAACACCAGAAGCCCCCTTTGCAGGCGTTCAGCCGAGCTGTGGTCCCAGGGACACCAGCTGGGTGGGCAGTGCCCTGCGGGGGCAGGACCGGGCAGGGCCCCTGAGCCAGGCAGTGACCGCCAGATGTTAACTCTCACCAAAAAACACTGATAATGAGAAAGTAGGAGAAGGGAATTTGCTAAGGATAGCTGAAGAGATGGAGCTAGAGACTCCCGAGTTACTCTTTTGTCTCACCATTCAGTCTATTCTTGACTCCACGCAGCTCTAGTTCTCCGTGCTGTTGAAAATCATGTCAGGAGACTCTTGGAAGTTAGGTCCATGTGCATGACTGCCATGCACCCATTCTGTGCCAGTCAGTGCTCTCTCACCTCAAGAAGGTCTAGGGTTCAACACCAGGCTGTTGCATACAGGATGATAAATTATTAGGGTTACATGAAAGCACTGCCTGTAGCTGATGAAGAATAAGTTAAAATGATGCTGTAAATTAGCAACTGAAATATATTTCAGTCGTAGGATCACACAATATGCTGAGTTGGAAAGGCCCCATCAGGATCATCGAGTCCAGCTTGTGGCCCTATACAGGACACCACTAGAATCACACCGTGTGATGTCCTCCCTTTTTTATATCAGAGCCCCTCAACCTACCTCACCCACACAATGTGCTGTTGGGCTCTTCTCTAGTGCTTACCAATCTCTTTTCCCCGTGATAATCCACATCCTTCTTGTTTTCATCAGTCACTTCAGCATAATGATTTGTAAACAGCCATTTATTCATCAGGACACCCCAAATCAACACTAGCTTTGTGCTTAGGAAGAAGAGGAAGGTAGCAATGTTATTGAAGTCACCAAAATGCCAAATATGTATTCCATGTGAAGAATACAGGTTTGGTTTTCATGAAGAACTCAAAGCAAATGCTGTTCATTTAATAAGCAATGCATACAGGGAACGCTGCTTGTGATCAGAGATTGGGAGAACGTTTGTGAGAGCCTTGCAGCAAGAGGCTATTTTCAGCTAGAAGGATTATCCTGGCAGAGGGACAGAGCACCCTTGGCTGGGAGAAGAGCCCCAGAGCAGCCAGCCCTGGATTGAAGCTCAACTCACTGCCTCAGCTGAGGCTCTGAAACAGCTCAGAAAGAATCTGGTTAAATACGATACGTAGCTGCATTTTATTGTTTCATTTCACTTTATAGGATCTCTTCTCTCAGTTTTATTATTGAGAACTTAACTCTTTGCCCACTGGAATAGCAGGATGTCTTCCTTTCCAAGCTGGCAATGGTGTGCAGAGGTAAATCCAGCATTTCTCGTGGCTTTCCTCCCCAGAGGGTTTGCAAGGAAAGCAATGATCAGCACTGCAGTCAGATCCTCAGGGAGCCTCTGTTCAAGGGCAGAGCAGAGGCTGGGGGTGTGCAGGAACCGGGGATTGTTTCCTGCAAAGCCTAAAAAATCAGCTGGTAGAGGTCAAATGCCAAGACCTGGGGACAGCCTTTGCTGGGCAGTAGTGTTGCTGTCTCACAGAGAACTGGGGATATGCACGATGTGACCCAGCAATAGGAACCTCTCTTGTGTCACTACAGCAAGGTCCCTGAGCATCTTGCTGCCACATTTTTGCCTGTTTGCAGCTCTTGGTCTTTATACTGGAAAGCCTGAGGCATTTAACATGTTGGCTCCCAACACTGTCCTTTGCTCTCCTCAGGCTTCAGGAGATGAGCTCTGGCATTAAAAGTGAGCAGTGCAAGCCGCCTGCAGGCTCCTCAGATGCCCCCTTCTTCCATAAAATCCCCAGTCCACCCCATCTTCAGAGACTGCTACTAAAACTGTTTCCATTTTTAGGGATCTGTGAGAAGCAAGTTTTTCTGAAACCATTACATATTTTGTTCCTATTCCAAGTGCTGGCTTTGATAGCTAAAGGGCAGCAACCAGAAAATGTTTTGAATTCCTTCCAGTGGAGGGAGGAGCAGATGCAGACCTGATGTGATGGAATACTACATTTGGTGCATACACATGTCTGCATCAAGTGCTAGCAGTGAGGTAGAAGACTCCCCAAGACCTTTGGGACACCCTTTTCCCACACTGCCCCCAGTCCCCAGTAAGTCTGTGCCTGGTATAAGATACATCTCTTGCCTGCCTCATTGTAAGGAGCTGTAAAATACAAAACCCACTCTTTAGATGAAGTCTGATGTTGACAGATGCAGAAAGACATGAGGCAGGAGAAAAAGAAACTGTTTGCTAGAGCTGATCTTTATTGCTATGGTTTAGCAAAATATGTCTGAGGGAAGCAAGAATGGTCCTTTTGAATCATTTCTTGCATTTATTATACAGCCTGTGGGAGAGAGGAATGCTTGAGGCAAGCTTGCTGCACAATTTCTTGTAACAGTACCTGCTCTGTCTGTGTGTGCTGGAGAGCTTGCTCGTGTAGGAGAGCCCAATGTGATTAGAGCCATTTCTTTCCTCCCTGAGATTTGTCCTTTTGAAAGCATCTTTTGACTTGAGCACCTGGTCTGAGATAAACCGATTTGTCACCACGATGTCTGATCATCCACTCTGAGGAAGGACAATTTTGGCACAAGGTGCTTATTCAGAGAGCAGAATCAGTATTTAGGAATTTGGTCTAACCCTTGAGGTACTGAACTTTGCTTTTTTTTTTTGCATTAAGCAAACATTTACAGTACGTATGTTGTGGAGCTGTGGATTTCCAACCAGGTAGCCGTGTGTTACAATCTCTTTTTGTTTTGTTTTTGAGGGACTTTTTAACTGCACAATCATGAAAATTAAAAGGCAATTGAGATGCTGTAGGAGGAATTAAAAAGTAGGATCGATACGTTATTAGTCACACCAAAATTTATTTGGAAAGTTTCTGCCCTATTTTTTAATTTTAAAAAATCTTGCTCTCTCCCAATTCAAAGACTTCCCAGGCTCTACAGAATGCTATTTCTCTACTTTTATTCACAGTCTGAAAAGGAAATGCCACTGCAAGCTGCCATGTTTTTCACGCTTCATTATTGTACATTTTCTAGTACGTAATGAACTATCCCCATGAAAATTTGCAGTGAATTGTCTTGTAATTGCCTAGATATGAAGGAAAATGTGGTTGGAGTAAAATAACATTAACGTTAAAAATAGGAAAATTGCAGTTAATCCATGTGAAGAGAAATAATACATCTCATCACAGAGAGAAGCAAGGGTGCTGGTGGAAACAGGGAGCTTGGCATACCTTTGGGATCTGGCCTTGGTGGAGGAAAGGCCCAGCAAAGGCATTTTCATAGGGGCACATCTGCCCAGTGGCCATGGGGAACCTGCTCGAGATGCCACCTCCAGCTTTCAGGCCTCTGCATAAGAATAACACTAATTAGTAGAAGTAAAATCTGAAAAGCTCACAGTCATTATGAGGAGATACATGGGTTAACTGGTGAAAAATCCTACAGCAGGGCCAAAAAAAGAGTGGGAAGGAATTACTGAAAGGGTCTCCTAGAAGTGCAGTTAGAAAAAACACGGGTAATTTAAAGAGAGATACAGAAAATACAGATGTAAATATAAACGTGAAGACAAATGTGCAGTCCACAGGGAGGTGATCCTTGTGCTGCGGGATTTTGCCGTTCGGACTGGAGAAAACTCCAGGGGCTGTCACTAAGAAGCAAATCATTTGCCTAACAGTGAGCAGGACTGAGTGATCTAATAAAGCTTTTCCGTTCCTCGTGTCTGGGGCTGGGAAATTAATGCTGGATGCGGTGCCAAACTATGTATGTTAAATGTGTCTCTGTCAGCGTTGGGTGGAAGTTAATTTCGTATGTCGATGATAGCACACTCCGTACCACACTGTACCAAAGGAAAGGCAGGCACTTAACCTGGGAGCAGGGAATGTTTATTTCATGCTTGCCTTGGGGTAAGAACTAATGGTGAATCTTGTAGGAACAGCATGCTAGATACCATCTTGTCTTTTATTTAAGTGTACTGATTTATCTCCTACGGGAGGTGGTGGAGTCCCTATCAGCTCTTGAGTCATTTAAAACTGGAATGAACAAAGCGCTCATGAATAGACTCTGGGGAGCAATCATGAACTGCTCGGGGATGGACAAGATTAAATACCAGGTTTTTATCCAACTCTCGTGCTGTGGATATAGAGCATTAATCGCTCGGGTGAGAGCAGGGCACTGAAGTGAGAGGCTGGTGGCCCCTGGCTAGGATCTCGCCCTGTCTCAGGGTGCAGTGGTAAAGAAAGTCCCACCGTGGTCCTTGTTACAGAGCTTTTAAAATCAAAATCTTAAAAAGTATTCCTCAGGTATGTAAAGTAAACACACTCAAGGTATGGAGCTGTGTGTGCACTTGTTGTGACCCGACATCCACATTCCTGGGCGCTTCTCCCACCCTCTCTCTGCCACAGCACGAGGCAGTGCTGGGAGAGGAGCTGCAGAGAAAGTGCCTGTTTGTCACATGTCTACAGGGCGTGAAGCTTTCCAGCCATAAATACACATGGCTGTCAGCGTGACAAGATAATTGCTTTATTGGTGGGTTTTCAAGAAAAATGTGGGCCAAAACTTCCTTGTTCTACTCATCAGAGAAACTTCATTGAATTTAAAATCACCATTCTTCCAAGTGAAACAGATTTGGCCCTAAATCATAATTCATCAGTTGTTGGCACCCTGCAATTTAAATCTTTTCTGCAACAAGGAAATAAATCTTTTAAAAAGTATATTAAAATCAGTATTGATTATTCCAAGCAGGAGCGCTGCATTCAGAGCTATAAATCTTTTTTTTAGGTTCCCAAGTTAAAATATTTCAGCAAAACTGCTGTATAAAAAAAAAATCACTATGGTTTAATCATGTGGTAAATTGCTAGGATTTTTGTATGTGGAATTTATAGGGCACCATTTCTTTTAGATTAAATGGGAATGTTCCTGATTTAGCTCTGATTACTCATCTACAGATGGGGTTAATGTCATGTATCTCTTTGGGGATGTATCTTCTTAAGTAATGATGTCCTTATTGTGTGCTCTATGGATCCGTTGTCAAGACGTCTTTAAATATATCCTGGATGGCACATGGAGGTACCAGTAAATTATGTGTTGAATTAACAGGTAATTCAATCCACCTTGGTGTTAATCTTATTGCAAAATAACAAGCTACATAAAAGCCATTTAAGTGCAATTTAAAAAAGAAAAAAGCTCTATGAGATATAATCTCTTTAATCGGAAACAGATTTTGTTCAATTACTTTCAGTCTCCTCTGCAAAAACAGTGAGGCCAGACCCACTGTATCTCCAGAGATGCTGTGTTCGTGCAGCTGGACACAGGGATTGGACTGAGGTGCCGCCAAGGCAAACTTGTTGTGCTCCATCACCTTGGGGGATGGAGTAGGGCTTGGAAGAACAGCTGTTCCTCTGCTCCCTGGCCACCTCCCTGGCCTGTCTGATGGACCAGTGCTGTGGTCAGGGTTGATATAACCTGCACCCTGTTCCTGACATGTCACCTTTGCTGTGGCTTTGTTGACCGACTCAGGGGAGATGTGGGGCACTAGGTGTGAAAATGCTCCTGAGCCCTTGGGGCAAGGAAGGCTTGCTTGGAGTGGGGATGAGCAGCGCAGTCTCCTCAGGCAGTACCTCCCTGCTGGGGCTGTGTCCTTATGGGACTAAGGACACCGATAAATCCAGTGTTTTCAGGCCCTGGATGTATCACACTCTGCTGCAGAGCCAGGGCTCTTGTGCTTCCCTTCTGCTCCTTGGGCATCTCTGGTTGAGGGGCCAAAGCAAGGCACTTTGTAAGGGTTTGCACCAGCGCTGAGCAAATTATATCCCACAGAAACGAGTTCCTTTGTGCTTTCTCCTTCGCAATTTTTGGGCTCATTAGCTATGCAAAAATTATTTGTGCATCCACTCACATATGCCTTTCCACTGCATGAATAATTGCTTGGTTTCCTGAGAAGTGTGCACTGTTTTGGTTCATTTTCAGGCTGCCTGGTTTGTTTCTGCTCCGACTGCTGCTGGCAAAAGGGTTCTCAGCTTCTGCTGGTCTCCTGCTCTGCTGCCATGCATTCCTACAATTAGTAGAAGAATTACAGGTTTCACATCTTTAAGTCAAATGCAGGATTCAGAAATGTGTTCTTTTCCCATGAGTGAAGAGCTTCCTGTTTGTGAGTGCACGCTGTGGGGGCCTCATGGCAGGTTAATTTGAATGGTCGAAATTTAGAATTAATTCCTGGAAAAAGAGCTGTATTCTTGGAAATGCCTTGTGCTCTGCACTCCTCCCTTGGAACAATTTTCAGACCATCCTGTCACAAACTAGCAGCCAGCAGATGGGAAATTCAGAGCCTAGCAATCCCTTTCATTCATTCCACTGCTTTTCTATACACAGACAGTGTTAATCGTGTTTAGAATTTATTTTCTTTTTCAGAGGGATATGGAATCCCTTTCTGAGAAATGGCTACAAAAATACCTCAGCGTGAGCCTACAGCTGGACTGTACATGCAAAGGTATCTCAGTTTGAAAGCATGGGCCTCAATCTGCTAAAAATGCATCTGTGGTCAAGTCTTGCTGCACTCAATTTGTTCAAAAGGGGAATTAGTGATTACTTGTGTTATTACTTGGGTGTTCCTTGCCCGTGGAATTTAATTCACCAGGGAAGATGGACAACTATGTTAGCTTACACACAGGTATGGAGGTCCAAGTCAGGCCACCGCACTCTGTGGGACATAAGGTGTGATTAATATGAGCATAAATGAACAAAAAATTAGTTTTTTGAGCAGTCAGGACTGCAGAAGTCCCCCAAGAACTGTGTTCAAATCATGTTTCTTTTCGTACCAGCAGCTTACTAAGAAGCAAACCAAAGAAGCATAACTAGTGCCTGAATCTGTTCTTCCTGACCACTGCACTGCCATGAACAAAATCCTGCCTTTGTATCCAATTTAATGCTGTATTCCCTAAGGAAAATGGTCTAGAAATGGCAGCCACGGAAGCGAAAAGCAACAGTAACTTTATAATAACTTTGCTCCTTCTGGAGTGTGGCTCATGGAGAGGCCAAAGTGACACATGATATGTGTCAGCACAGTGTTTGCAGCTGCTCTAACAGCTCACAGGAGGCTTCCCAGGGCTGCCATTCCCTTGCACAGCCCTGCACACACAGGGTCTGTGCCTGTGCCCTGTCCTTGCAGCACCCTGCAGCTCACAGCTCAGTGGGACAGCCCGGACCACCAGGGCTGGCTCTGCTCCCCTGCCACAGGGCCATCATCACCATGTCCTTCAGCATCCTGCAGAGCACACTCATGGCACCGGAGCAGCCAGGCAGAGCACGAGTGGGGCAAGAATGAGCTGTACTGTCCCTGGCCAGAAGAAAATCTGTGTTGTGAATACAGCTCTGCACAATAGATAAGGCTTCTCAGATGAAAAACTGCTTCCCCTTCCCGGTGGAGTCTAAAATTTCTTCTGATGGCGATGATGCCTTGAACAATGACAACCTTCATTCATCTCCTCTGGCCAGGAGACAGCTGAGAGGTCACGTTTTAAGCTCTTTCACAGTGCTGAAGGCACATAAAAGCCTCTCATCACTGTTCAAACACAGTCCTCCATTAGGAGTTATTTAAGCAGGAACTGCCTTCCCTGCTCCAAACCTCTTTGTATGAAATCCTTCCAGCACCGTGTGTGGCATCGGCCGGCAGCCGATCCGGCGTTTGCTGTGCTGGACACACCAGCAATGGACAGTTAATTAACCCAATCCATCAGTCAGTCCCTTTCTGAGGCTGCAGGGATGATTTTAAAGCCTAAATGTCACATCTCCTTTCTACCTTTGTGTCACTGTCATATGTTAAAAAAATGAATAAATGAGACTAGAGGCCCCTTTTGATTACTACAATTTTTCTTCACATGCTTCATTTGCTTGGCCATTCTTATCAGCCAAGTTGTCTTTATTTGGCAAACTCTGTCCAGGACTCTGGGCTTGCCCTTCTGGCAAAATGTAGTTTGATCCCACATTTGTTTTCATCTTTTGCCTCAGTATCTTTGTTGTTTCCCCAAAAAGCTAAAATTAAACAAAACCAAAAAAAAATACCAAAACTTAGTAGACTGTGTTTTAGTTGCCAAGAGTGCATTTGTTTCTCCTTAAGAGCTCTTTTGGTCATGAAAATAACAACCTTTTCCTGCAAAGAAGGCATTTCTTTTCTGCTGGAGTTAAGACAAGAAGAATGGTCTTGCAATTAAGGTGATTTTGAGCAAAGTTTACTTCACACCTGGTGTGTCCCAGCCTTCTTGTGTGACCTTGGATGTATCCCCCAACTCCTGACCATTCTTCTCTCACAAAGGTATTGCCAAATTAAAGATCAGGTTTTTAAAAGAGATAAGTAGCTTTATTTCTCTTACTCCATCTGTGGAGGCTGGGCATGCCAGCACCTCTGAAAATGAAGCCCTGTTACAGAAATTTGCAGTGAAGGGAGGCATCCAAAAATGCAGGCACATAGAATAAATAGTTGGTTTTGAAAATCTTGGCCAACACCCACGAACACCTGTAAAGTACTTTAACATCCAAATGTTGAAGAATGGAGAATGATTTAAATGTTTTGAAGTTATTCCCAGGACTGGAAGTTTGCAGGACTGCGTCACAAAAAGGAAAAAGAGATTAATATAGCAGATGTAATGAGGAAATTCTCAGAAGTTCGGGGGAAAAAGGATATTTTCCTAAAATGCTGCTGATTTGCTTTAGTTTGGTCTGGTTCCCTTCTTTCAAGATTGACATAAATCTTCTGAGCAAAGAAGCTTTCCTGGGAGCCGAGCAGATGCCTGCTGAATCACGGAATTTAACTCTTTCTCAGCAGCCTGCAGGCAGCACACACCCATTGCTCTGGAGGCTACGAGCCTGGGGACAGTTTGCTGATCCACACCCCATGAGGACCTGGCCTGTGATGTGTCCATCTGCTTGTCTCTTCTGCACGCTGATGTCCAGGCTTTGCAGCGAGGACACCCCCTCCTGCCCTCCCAAGGGTGCTCCTGCAGATGCCTCCCTCCACACTGGAGCAGGGGGTCCCTGCTCCAGCCCAGCACCGTGCACAGCCCAGGGAGGGTGGCTGCTTCCCCATGGGTGAACAGTGGTCCTGGGGCAAAACTGGGGCAAAAAGGGCTCAGAAGAGAATCTCAGCCTTGACCAAAAATAACCCTGCTGTTCAGGGGCCGCCTGAGAGGTGGGATCCCTTCTGAGGAACTCCACGCTTGAAAGGTGAGACGAGTCTCCTGAACAGGTTATTATCTCGAGGAGAAAAATCCTTCAGCAGTTGGGCTTTTTTTTTTGTATACCTCAAACAAAGAGCCAGCACAATCAAAGACCTGTAAGATCTTTCTTTTTCCTTTTTTTTTCCTTTTTTTTTTCTGCCTCTGTCATTCCCTTTCATTTCTGCTGCCCACAGAAACTACCGCGCCTCCCTGTCTTGTGCTGAATATACATCAAATAGGAGGTGAAGCACTGGCGGTCTCCACAGGAGAAGCCAGGCGGTGAGGGGGAGGGCGTCTTGCATGCTGTGGTGTTTCATTAATTTATTTTTCCCCTTCTTCAGGGAAAAAGCAAATGTGGGTGACCCAGAGCAGACTGAAAAACGCAAGTGACTCGCAGGCTGGGAAGGAGCCTGAGAAGCGTGTGATGAGTGTAGGTTGTGTGCTTCTGCTGCCAGGCTAAAGGGGTTCAGGTCTGTGGTGGGGCTGGTGCTAAAGGGGTCCAAGCGGCTGCCAGGACCCCTCCAGGTCAGGATTAGTTGCTGCAGGCTGGTTCTCTCTCGTGGGTAACAGAAGGATGCTGCCCCTACCTATACCTGGCAGGATCTACCTCTTCTCCTTTAGGAAAATGGATTTTCTTGAACCCCCCTGAAAACAAGGTCTGACCTCGGGACCACTTCAGGTCACTGTTTTCCCCCATGCAAACACTTCTATCTATTCCTTCAGTCTCACCTATAAAGTGTAATTTGCCTTTTCATACCAAGGCTGGCGCACGTTCCCTTCTGCGTATGCACCAGATAGGATAAAGGCAATAAGCATTACTTGGCCTGGAGAGAAGAATTGCTATCAACTGGCTTTATTGTGCTGTTTATTAAGCATGAATTAATCTTGGAAATGATATCACAGAGGCCACTGCTGCTCTTGCGATGTGCACTTGCTTTGTGAAGCCTTTGCTTGAGGGGCTATTTCTAACATTTGGCTAGTTTTCTTCAAGCGGCTTTGTTGTTATCTTGCTTGCAAACATTCACTGACTACCTGGCTGTAGATGTCCTACTTATTTTAAGGGAAATCAGCTGCACAGGCAGGTAGAAGAGCTGTCAGATACAAGATGACTGAATTATACTTGCTTTGCTCACGGGTCAGACAAGAAAATCTCTGGATGTAACGCCTGGAACTATCACAGCAAGACCCCTGGGGCTTGGGGAAAGCCAACACCACAAACACCTTTGTGCCCCAGCTTGTTGTACTGGGAAACAGCCTTGGAAGTCCCTCTTTCTGAGACCAAACCTTTATACGTGTGGATGTCAGCCAAGCCTTGTTCTGGATCTTACACTGGAAGGTGAACTGAGAGCACGTTTTGGCTCAGGTGCTGTAATGTGCTTTTATTGCTGTGCTTTGAAATACATCTTTTCATTTCTCCCCAGAGCACCAGGCCTTTCTGGCAGCTCAAACAGTCTCACGCAGTGTTTGGGCCATGAAAATATTTGGGGTTTTTTTTCTGGTTTTTGCATTGCTTTGCTGAACACCTTCAAGGACCACCCTGACGGGGATCTCACTTTTTTCCTTCACATGAGAGACACATGAGAAACACACCAGTTTCAGGCTGGTTCTCAGCCCATCCTGGTCCTGCCCTCCTTGTTTGATACTGATGACCTCCAGAAGTGGAAAAGGTGCATTTCCCCTGCTCAGCCCCTGGCAGGGGGAAATTTGCTTTCTCTCTGGTTTATGTTTCTACCAAGCATAACCTAATGAGCCTGATCCTCCTTTCTCTCACCTGAGGCAGGGCTGATAGGGGTGCACCATCCCATACAGCAGCTCTGTGCCATGAGGAGCTGACAAATCCATTCTGTAGTGCTGGCTGTGACTGGAACATGCTGTTGCAGCTCCAGACTGGCACGTGTCAACGTGAGGTTGTGGCAGCACAACCCTTCCACAGAATTTTATTTTATTCTACAGATTGCAAAAGGAGTGGCCTCATTTAGTAGCTCTGCTACTATAGAGGTAGCCAGATGGTTTATGGCATGATAGTGGGTCACAGAAATGTCTCTGGAAATGCTTATGTGTCATGTCTGTGTGAGACAGGTCATCTGCAAAGACGCAGATGAGATCCTCCATTTAGAGCAAACAGCAGCAGCCTGATTTATGTGGAACACGCAGCAAAGGTTGCAGGCTGTGAAAAAGCAGGTCTCCCTTTTTTTGTTCAGATAGCCTCGATTTCACTGCAAATAACACACACAAACCAGACAGGAAAGGTGTGCAGTTCTCAGGTTGCTACACTACAGGTATATTTATTCTGCCTCACATCCCGAGGTTCCTACGTGAAGCAGTACATAGCTCTGGAGGCCTGTCCATCTTCCCCTGTCACTGTCTGGTCTGTTTTTATTTAGATCTGGCACGTTTCTAAAAGCATCTCGGACATGCTGCTGCACTGAGGGTGTTGATTCATTAACATACATCCTCCAAAAGCCACATCCAGCTCTTTGCCCTTCCCGGGAGTGGGGCTGATATGTCCTGTCCTATATTGACCCTCCCTGGATGCCCTCCCAGGCTCCAGGCACTGGAGACCACGCTGCTGCTGCTGCTGCTGAGCTTGATGCTGTGCCCCTCGTCTAAGAATAGCCTTACTGTCTTGAACGCCTGCCAGTTCCTGAAAGCTTGGCAAGCAGAGGGAAGAAACACAGCCATTATGTAATGGTTTCTCCTGGCCAAGAAAAAAAATCCCATTTATTGATCTCCTGTCTGAAAACCTCAGTAACTCTGCGTAATTGATGACCAGCTGTTAAGAAAAGCTGTTTGGAGGAAGAACATTTATAATTAAAGAACAGACACTTCAAATTCAGCTCTCCCTCCATTTTCTCATTGCATTTCTCTCTGCTGTCTCAGGGAACAGCCAACCTGCCTGGGCCTTTAAGCTTCTCATTTCAAACCAATATATGCCTTTCCCAGAGAGCAATGCTGCGTTCTCCAGTTTCACTCCCTGTGCTACAGAGGGGAACTATTCATGGAGCTGTGTGAGAGAAAGAGATTAAGGAAATATCAAGACTAACAGATGGGAAGCAGGCAGTGGATGACGTGTAGGCAGGCTGATGTTACAGCAAGTCTTATCTTGTTAGCAGAAATATGTTGCAATAAGAAGAGTTCTGGGAGAGGCCTTGGTTTTGAGCATGGAATAGGAGAAGACCTTTCCGTCTGATGAGGGACCTGCTTGTGCCTAAAAATGTCATATTAAGGCCCTGCTTCCCCTGAACATTTTGCTCTTGATCCTGTTTTTCCAGATCTACCCATCACCTCTATGCTTTTGAGGTGAAAATGTTTCTGGGTTTCTCTGCTGAAAACTGAGGGTCCCCATTTGTTTGAGGGAAAGCAGAAATATTGGTCACCCAGCTCAGCTGTACAGCACAGCTCCCCCAGAACAGTGGCTATCCACAAGTCCAGCTATAGCCTTCCTCTCCCCCCTACACACACACTCTGAATAAGGCCTACACTGGAAATAGACAATTTAGCATGAGAATTGTATTGTGCATTTAAATGTAAATTGCTGGGGAATTGACAATTGCTTTGTTTGAATCATAATGATTTGAGTACAAGTGTGTTGGGTTTTCTCTTAGAATACATTTTAACTGGTATTTATGTCCTGTTACATTCATCTCAGGCACAAATATATGCACGTGTCCTTAAGCTTTCATCTGTAAATCCTTGAGCTGTCACATTCCCGTTGGGAAATCCATTTCTTTGACCTATCCAGCAATCGTAGACTGGCACTCTTTTCCCCCTCCCCATATTTGCTTTTTGGAAGAATCTCGTGTTTTAATTCAAGTAGGCGAAAACCTCATGTCCAAAATGAAAATACACATTGGGTCCCCTCCTGCTCCGTGAGCACCAGTGGCAGTGATCCCACTCCTTTCCTCTTTCCCTCACTGCCTGCAGATCAGATCACAACCTTGACAGCCAGGGAAAGCCTCTGCAGGGTCTGCTAAGGCCAGAGATTCCTTACCAGCCCCACCAGCTGAGGGTACCAAGCCCATCTTGCAGGCTTGGCCACCCCTCCCATCCTGGTGCTCACCATCAGCTCAGGATTTGGGTGCTGGGGCTGAGCCATTATTGTGCAGGTGGTCTGATCCCACTGCTTGTGCAGAGCACTGGGAACAGAGGCTGAGCAGGCAGTATTTTTTACCGTGGTAGGCAGGGGGAGAGGTTAAAACCAGATGTGCACAGATCTGTTCACAGATCTGGTTTCATCCGTGGATGCTCCTATCCTGTTAGCAACAGCCCTCAGCACATATGAAAGAGACTAAAAGGGTGACCAAGTCCATCCTGAGGCTTGTCCCAGAAAAGGAATTTTTTTACCATCCGAAGAACTAATAAAGTGAGGGAAGCCAGGGGTTAATCAGCTCTACCTTCCCCATCAAGTCACTAGTGGGAAAAGCCTGGGTTTTGGCTCTGTTTGCAAGGAGGGGAGCAGTAAATACCATTATTCGAAGAGTTTTTCTGAGGTGCAGCCAATTTTCAGGAATGCTGTATCTCAGTCCAAACAAAACCTGCATGTTTCTCCTTGGCCTGGCCTTGTTTATTGAGACTGTTTCACTGATTGATACAGGAGATATAAACAAAAATTGAAATAACACATGCCTGGTAATATAAACAAAACACTTTCACCAGAGAGAGAAGATTGCAAAATCAGCAGCTTGCAGGGCTCAAATGCAGCCATCCAGCGCTGAAACCAACCGATTAAGAAAACAAATAAATAAACAAATAGAAATAGAACTGACTGCCATAAGCCCCTGACCTTAATTGTGTGGATATATGTCTGTGAAAGCTTGAGTCAAGCTTTTCCCTCCCAGCCCCCACACTAATTCCTCTGGCTTCAGAGCCATAAAATGCTCAATAGACCTATCTGGCCATCCCCTCTCTCCCTTACCCACACAAGCAGCCAGGAGGTCAAATCTGTCACTGTTCCTCTGCAGAGGAGACCCAGAGGTTCGGCCTGGACTGCTCTCCCAGTCCTTTCCCACCTTCCAGCACAGGTGTCTGGGGCAGCAGTTGTTCATCTCCAGACCCGGACAGAGCAGTCAGTGACAATCACACGTTGCTGATGGGTTTTCTCTCACTAGTACAGATAAACTTCGTGGGTGGGGAATGGCTACTGGGGACTTGGAGAAGCCTGGTGTGATTTGCTGGGCCACAGAGGTGTAATTATAGTGATTTTCATGCAGTTATTTTGCAATTTGTCACATTTGAAAAATCAGCCCCTGTGATGTTTAAGGTTTATGTAGGACTCCAGGTGAGAATCATTAGGTAGAATCAGTAAGGCTGGACTCGAATCATCGAGTCCAACCATTTCCCTGACTCTGCCAAGCTTTTTGAACATTTCTAGGGATGGTGCCTCCACCACTTTCCTGGGCAGTCTGTTCCAGTGTTTGACAAAAGGTGTCTGTTCAGCTTGGGTAAGAAGCCAGGGATGCATCCCTGGGATACCTGCAGGTGTATCCCCACTGCACCCCCAGGTCCATTCCTGGGCTCATCCCTTGGGTGCACGGCTGGATTCATCTGCATGGCCATGGAGGAGCATGGGGTGATGCCTCCCAGTGATTCAGAGACTTTCCAAGATCCTGATAGACCAAGACCCCAGTTTCTGGAAGCATTTCCATGGGAGGTACAGACATAAGAGCTGAAGGAGCCCCTGAGCTATTCTCCATGGGAAAGAGGGTGCAGGGTCAAGCCCATGCACTGTTTCTCTGCAGTACATTGAAATTCACCCTTGTGCCCTCGCTCATGCATCTGGCAGCACGTTTCCTAAGCAGTAGCTCCTGCCATAGCCAGGTGGGAATTCTCTCCAGGGTGAGTTGTTACTGTCTTTAAATATCTCAGTCTTCAAATTCTCTTTTTCGAGCCTCAGACAAAAATATGACAGCTATCCCACAAATCAGCCATCTAAAAGAAAAAAGAAAAGCCACATTTAATTACTCCTGAAGGGGAACTTATACAGGAAGAACACTTATTAGTGCAATATATTTTTTCTTTTGTAGCTTTGAGCTGATCTCTAATAGCACCAGCGAAGTCCCAGCGTAACCTTGGAGTGTGCTTCATTATCATTCAGATGGAAACTGCTGTCTTATGACTGCAGTTTTAAAATACAGTACATTTTTATAATTTCTAAGTAGGCAATCAAGTGGACATAACACATGAAATTATATCCAGTCCTGGCACCAAACCCTGCCCTTCACTTGCCCATGCTGCTCCCAGATATTAAGGCCTGAGTACAGCTGGGGGCTGGATTTCAGCCCCAGGGTGATCCTGCAGTCCTCTGCTCTGACAATGCAAACATGTAGGCGTTTATGGATTCACTAATTTTAATTTTAAAGTCACTGCGACTTTTAAAGTCAAGCACTGGAGCAGGGTCTCTCCCTTCCTCCCCCTTCTCACCAGGAAGGCAGCAGGGCAGGGGCAGCAAGTGGCTCCTGGCTGGAGAAGACGTGACCCGTGAGCTGCTCCTCGCGACGCTGAGTTGCTGGGAGCTTCAAGTGCTGCTGCGTGCTGTCAGCACTTACCTGAGGGTACCAATGACTTCGGCTGTTTTCCTCCCCTCAGGCAGCTCTCTGGATCTGCAAATCCATTCCTTTAGCTAATTAGCAGACGGCAAAGGCAAAACTAATCAATCATTTCCCAGTGGGGCTGCTGGTAGCGCATCAGTTACAGCAACCAGAGAGGCTCTGCCCTGGCCCCACTGCCCTAGTGTTCCCAGGTGGGCAGCTGAGCATCCTGCTTCATCACGGGCTTCATTTCAGACTCAGGACAAAGGAGAATGACTGTTTAGCCTGGAAAACACACAGTCTGTAGAAAGTTCAGTGTTTTTTTTGTCTTCACTAGAAACCTGTTCAAAAAAATCCTGTATTTCAAGAGAGAAGAGTAAAAGAGGATAGGAATGTCAGGGTGATATTTGGAAGCCAACAAATATTGGCAAGGACAAGCGTCTCCTTTCTACTGGTGACAGAATTAATATATTTCCATTGTTGTTTAATGTATAGGAAGGGAAAATTGCAAAGATGGGAAAACTCCCCTTGATTTTACCTCTTCTGGGTGCTCAGGGATAATGAAGTAAAGCTACAAACTGTGATGTCTCACACGGGTATTGCTGTACCGACTTGGAGCTGGATTTGCCACCAGAACTGGAGGCACAGAGACATCTCCAAGAGTCTCCCATGGCTCCCCAGTGCCCAGAGGCAGCCTGGGCTTGTCTCCATTGGCTGCCTGAGGTGATTATCCAGGAGCAGTTGGCATTGGAGGTGCTGGGGGCCCTGTGCTGGTGAGCGTGGGCAGCTCTCCACCAGGTCCAAGCACTGGGAGCACCGTGGTGCTACGAGAACCACCTGCAGTACCTGAGGCATCATTGTCAGCTCGCTCCCAAACCTGCTGGGAATCCCAAATGTTGGAGCCATTCACTGCAGATGAAGAGCAGCCAGCACAGGGATTTTGGCATTCACTGCTGTTGCAGAAATGAGTGCGCTGGTGATCTGCTGTGATGCCTTTGAATCACAGAATCCTAGAATATCCTGACTTGGAAGAGACACACAAGGAGCATGGAGTCCAACTCCTGGCCCTGCACAGGACAACCTCAGAACCCTCACCATTTGATAACAACTCATGAGCATCTGCAAATGCACAGAGTTTTGCTTTATTTAAAGCCTTTTTTTTCTTCCTATCTGTAGGACATACCTGACACAAATGACTGTGCTTCTGGGTATCTTGCAATTTTGAATGTATTTATTTTTATAACACATACAGGAGATAAGACATGTGTCCATGACCTGCAGAGGGAAGTGAGTCACAGAGAGACAGCACCAGCTCTTAAGGAAAGCTTGCTGGGAGAAGATGCAATTTCATGTGCACTGGGTGTTGGCACTCTGAAACAAACTCCATAAACCTCCTAAAAAGTCCACGGGATCATCCCACGAGGCACATCTGCACTGGTAGACACTTGTGCCTCTCTTGAAAGGAGCTGAAGTGGGGTGGAGACACGACTCGTTGGATGGGACACCTCCACGCCACCGCATCCCTGGCACTCTGCCCCTCCTCACTCCACTTCCATCTGCCAAACATTTCCATGAGCCGTTAGCGCTGCAAGTGGATTAGGTTTCCCAGACTCAAAAGAGACCTTCTTTGTGGCAGAAAAATGCCTCCATTTGTTAGTTAAACCTCAGAAGTTTTCCCCTGGCAGAGGTTCAAATATGTGCCACAGGAGCGATGGTTTCACTGCTGCCTTTGAGGCCTCACAGGTTTCCCAGGTCTCTAAGCCCAGCCACATTGCTTCTCTTAGGTTTCCTCTTGGTACTTCCCAACATGTCTATCTGATTTTTGGAGACCACCTCCTTCTGAAAGCCATGTTTTTAACCCAGGAATCCAGCAAGTGCTGCCCCAGATGCACCAGCCAAACAAGCTGCCCAAAACCGTGAGCAGGTACCAACCTGACCTTCCCAGGGCATAAATAAGAATAAAAGAGAATAAAAGTCAGGTGGCTTTACCAGGGGTTGACCTGCTATTTTTTGTGGTCCTCTTTGTTTCTAACTTTCTCCCTGCTGTCCTAGCAGTGCTGCTGCCTGAGATGAAGCCCTGCCAAAAGCCTCTGGGGACAGCAGGCACTGCCACGTGCTGAGGCTGGCCAGAGCAAACGGGTGATAGACAGTCTGAGATGCTCTCCTTCCCTAAGGAAGAGGATTTAGTGAAGCTCCAGAGTATCTGCCAAAGCCATATTTAGCACTGGGAGCTGATTGCAACACTCACATTGCTCACTGCCCTTTTATAAATATAACCAGCCCAGACAGAATCTCTCCTAACACCGAGTGAAGAGATGCAAGGAGAGGCCCTGATAAAGCTCCACTAAACTGTTTGAAGCTTTCATCTCTAACAACACTCCCTTAGCATATAGACCATGGTGGGTGGGTATGGGGGCAGGAAGGGAGGCCAAGGTGATCTCCTTTGCTCTCCCTGTTTGCCCAGAGCAGGAGGATTTTCTTGCTTGTCTTCCGCATTGCTTGACTGGGTGTTTGCTCCTGAAATTTGCTCCTGGGTCAAGTGCAGGAGTCACGACCAAGATTCTCTGTCCCACACCTCATCTGTGCCTGACCACAGGCATGTATCTTGGGGCAGAAACCTTGGGCTGTCCTAACACATACTGCAGAAGGCAACACTCAGAGACTGCTTCCTTAAATACCTACTGATCACACAGTACTGCTAATCAAGGGAAGCTCTTTCCCCTTACTAACGAGCTGACACTATGACATTGAAGCATCTGATGCAGTGGTAATCACATAGGGGTGAAGGTCTGGGAGAGACACTGCTGTTTTGGCACCGTATCAAGCAGAAGCAGGGTCCATACCCTTTAAAAAGTGCAGATATTTTGCCCTGCAAAAGTCAGGATTTGTCAGCAGCTGCTTGCAGGCTCACCTCTGGAATATCCCAAGGTTTGGTCTTTTTCTCCTTAAGTTTAAAGGTGATTCTGAGTTTTATTGATTGCAGACACCAGTTTCCAGTGGAGCTGCAGCTATGGTTGCAGTAAATTGTAGCCAACTGAAAGCAGAATCTCTTTCTTAGCTGTCTTTCACAAATGTCCCCAAAGCAGTCAGTGGAGCCCGAGGGGTCACAAGCTGTGAGCTGCTCTGTTATGAGAGTGGTCCCTGCTGGGATTGTGCCCTTCCCAGTAGCCACGGCTGGAAGGACCACAGCACTCCTGGTGCACTGTCCAGCCCAAAGTGTCTAAAACATTGTGGGATAAATGAGAACATTTAGGCAAAAAAGGAGAGGAAGTATCATGCGACCAGAGAAAGCTTCTTGCTCAAATACATGTACCTGTTTTTAATGCCTAATGTAGAAAGACACCTAATGGTTTCCAGAGCTCAGTACCTGGATAAAAACAGAGTGCAGAGGTGGTGGAGTGACAATATCTGTTAATGAAAAACCAGGATGTATGGCTGGGGCTGCCGGGCACTTGGCCCAGCACTCGGCCGGAGCAAATGGGCTGAGCCACGCTGGGATCGGCACCAGCGACACTCAATTCTCCTCCTTGTCAAGCGCCATAAATTAAAAACAGAGTAAAAAGCTTTTAAGGGATGTGCTCACTGACAGTTTAATATAAGTGGCTGTGGCATCATTTTCTACAGATAAGTTTATATGGGGAAAGAAATTGCAACTTGCTTCATAGCAGGTATTTTACTGTTATTGCAGAGTTCCCTGCCGCGCTTATTCATAAGGGGAGATTTTCCAAAGGAGCATTGTGTGGAAGCTGGTGGGATAATGGGTTACTGTGACCTGTGCCAGGCTGAGATGGGGCAGGTGCAGCCCAAATGTCAGCAGGGCTTCCCTTGGCTCTGGTGGTGGAGCCAGCCTCTGCTGAGGGACACAGCTCAGGACGCTGGGTGACATCCCCAGCCCCCAGGCAAGCCTTCATTGTCGCCATCCCCGCCTCCTGGCCAGCCCAGCTGACACAGAGCCCCAGCACTGCCCTCACCCAGACGTGCTGCAGTACATAAATCCACTGCCCATCTTACAGTTTGGTTGAGACAAGGAAGTCCTCAGAAAATACAATGTAAATGAACAGAAGCTGTGTATGAAAATTAGTTCCTAAAGTTTAAATGATTCGTTTTGGCACTCAGACATGAAAATTTCTTTTTTTTTTTTTTTGCAGTATTTTAAATTAATTAGTTTAAAGGTTTCTTTTTTTAATTCCTTCAGAAGCTTAAGCTGAAGATGGGATGAAAAAAACCAAATACTTACTTCTAGACCTTTGGGGTTTTGTTTTTGGGGGTTTTTTGGGGGAAGAGGGGAAAGAACAACTTAATGACGGCCTAAAATATTTTCCCTTCAATTTTCCAATTTTAACATTTTGCAAAAATCACATGGGGAAATTTCTGAATAATATTATTGCATTTTCTTGGCTGTTGATACCCAAGTCACCAGCACAAACCACTTATGATCTGTGAGGCTGTGGTGAAGTAATTTGTGGTTGCTCTGTGGAACCTACTCCTTTCACTGTGCTTCCATTCAGAATAAATGTAATAGAATTTCACCATTTTTCCCACCTTCCTGCTGCTTTTTTCTCATTGTAGTCAACTTCATGGCTAAGCAGGGAGAGTCCTCTGGACCGCAGTTTCAGGAAAACTAAGGTAGTATCAAATGGGATATTATTGTCCCTGGATTTATAACAAAGGTGACACCACTCATAATGTTATTATTACTATCTAAGAAATTTCATTAGTAGTATGGACTTGGCTCAGTGCTGATGAATGCCAGAGGAAACCCTTCTACTGAGTCCAGCAGGCTTTGCATCAAATCATATTTGCATATAAAGATATACATCAGCTAAATACAGTCTAGGATAGAAAAAGGTCAGCTTCTTTGGAAGGAAAAGATTAAGCGACAACATCCTTCCTTTTACGCCTTTGTATCCATAATTTTTAAAAGCACATCATAAGTAATCTTGTTTACTGCAGATTTGACCATTTCTTTTCTGCCTGGAATTTTTAAATTAGCATTAGGAGAAAAATATTGAGGGATATTTGTTGGAAGTGTCTTGCCAGGAATAAAAAGAGTTTGGGCTTGTCAATACTTAAGTTATTTTCCAGTAGGTAAATGCCATAATTGCAAAAGCAAAGGATTTCAAAACATGCACCAGAGGGAATTCTTTTTACAAGGAAGAGTCAAACCAGCCACCTTCCTCAGTATCTCCTGTAACTGCCTGTGTCACTGAAATTTCTACTGACTGCCCTTCCTGTGCAGTGCTGCTTCACGGAGATCTGCATTTGAAATGCTTTGGCTTTCTTCTCTTTCAGGAGTATGAGCCCTCATAGCCCTTGCAATCCTTTCTCTTTTTAATTAAAAAAAGTTATTCTGCCTGTTTTGTTGTCATCATTGTAAATTGTGAGGCACTTCCTTAAACACGAACTGCAATCTGGATTTCATTTCCATTAGTTTAATGGAAATAGTGGTGCAAGTTGGGATTTGCAAGGAGTCAAGTATGGAAAAAGCCAAGCTGCTGCCAGGGATGCCTGGGTGTTGGTGGCATTTGTGCTGCTGCCATGGTAATTGTGTTATTAGAGAATTCATTCCTCATGCCTGACTTGTACCTGATTTGTATCTGCCTGGCTGCAGGTTAACCTTTTTGTCCTGCAGTTTTGGTTATGTTATCCTGATCCAAGTTTTTCTTTAGACTAAGCCCATTTTTGCCATCCATCTGCCCTGGAAGGCACCTCTCACCCTTTGTTTCCATGCCTGCTCACGTGCACTCGCCCAGGATGGGAACTGCTGATGCGATTATTACTATTCCAGCTTTCAGCAATGCCCTAACTCTCCCGAATGGGATAATCGATACTCGGCTCGTCTGGGAATGGCAGAGGCTGACTGTGCCACCCTGTAAATTCAGATGAATAGTTAAACACCCAGTGTTTTCATCTGGTGCAGCCCAAGGCTCCCGGCTGCCAGCAGCTCCCAGCTCCTCGCTCCCCTGCACGTGAATTTTCCACAAGCTTGTGCTGTACAGTGACCATTCAAGGCAGAGATTCCTTTGTTTCTTTTGTGTATCCTTATCCATGTTTGTTATGTATTAATCATTTTATGGTCATCTCTGTGTGATTCCTTCTATAAATAACATTCTCAAATCTCTCTCCTATCTTGTTTACCATAGCTAATTCTTTAAGATGGGTGTCTCCACCAGAGCTGTAGTCTAAATGAACACAGATAAAAATCATAACATTGGCTTGGTTGTAGTAAACCAGGATTTTCTTGGTTATGCTGCAAATCAAGCCTTTCAAATAATCTTTTTTATTCCATCTCTATAAATACTGTAGAGTGGTGACAAAAGACAGGTGTTAGCTTCAGCCTTTAGTGGCTGGCATTAAATACATAATTCCTGCTATGTCTGCATCGTCTCTAAATGAAAGTCTCCTGAAGGAGAAGTCTCCAGGGAGGGGGAAGAGCTGTGCACCAGTGACTGCAGAGTGTGCCTTGGAGAGATGAAGTTAGGAGGAGAAGCTGAAAACGTGATATGTCTTTTTCAGTTTGACCTCAGCCTCTAATAGTGTTTGGCAAGTCAGCCTGGCAGATAAATTGGTTCATATTAGAAAATGGGGTTGATTTATTTTGAAATTGATTGCAACCCTGTCCTGTGCTGAAGGCATTAGCGATAACAGCACCGGGTGCCTCAGCTCTTAACTAATGGGCTTTCCCCAGGCTCTCCACTGCTGCCAGGCTTTTACCCACAGCCAACAGCATCCAAACCACACACCTCTGCTGGTCCCTCCCCACGGGGGCAAAACCCTTCCCAGGCAGGGCTCTGTCAGGAAGCTGAGATGCCCTGGAGGGAGCTGGCATTTCCCAGAACACACAGACTTGCAGGAGCAGGGCCAGTGTGACGTTTGCAACCAGCACCTTGAAATATACCCAAGAATTGTATCTCTTCTTCTTGTGACTGCTTTCTGAAAACGGGAAGAGTTACTGGAAATATGGAAAAGTATCCACCAAACTCCTTCTGTTCACAGAATCACAGAATGGTTTGTGTTGGAAGGGACTTCAAAGATCATCCAGTTTCAATCCCCCTTGCCATGGGCAGGGAGACCTTCCACTATCCCAGGTTGCTCAGGGCCCTGTCCAGCCTGGCCTTGAACAGTTCCAGGGATGGGGCACCCACAGCTTCTCTGGGCAGCCTGCTCCAGTGTCTCCCCCCCCACCCAGTAAAGAATTTTTTCTAAATATCCAATCTAAACCTACCCTTTTTAAGTTTGAAGCCATTCCCCCTTGTCCTATCATTACATGCCCGTGAAAAAAAAAGGCTTTTCTTCCTTTCTTTGTTTTCTTTGGTGAAGTTGAAAGCTCTTTTAGCCACAAAGAAAAGCCATCACCAAATGTAATGAGAGAGTTTCGCTACTTTTTGCAATGAAAGCCATATTCACCCACAATTGCCACTACCTGCAATTGCCTCAAATTCCTCAACACACTGGGGAGCAGACTTTCCCCTGGGGCTGATTAAAACACAAATGAACAAACCAAACCTAATGACCACTGTAACCCCATAAACATTTTGGGGTGCATCTAATATGGGAAACTCTATCCTACTTCTTGCAGTTTGGTTACAGATGTAAAAAATAGGAAAAAAGAGTATGTCTGGTGTCAAAAGCAGCCTCTCGTGTTCCTGCCTTTCTCTTTGGACACTTCTGGGCCTTACCCTAAAGAGCAAAGGATTTTCCAGTTAATTTGCTGTAGTGGTAGTTAAGGCTGTCTCAGCAGTTGTGTTTAGAAATCACTGAATAGCAAACACTGAGATATTTAGTGGCTGGCCTAAGCAATATTTTTCAATATTTTTGAAGGAGAAGAGTTTTCAATGATGAAATGCACCTTTAGACATTTTCCAAATGAAAAATTTCAATATGAAAGAACCGCGTGGCTTGAAAGGAAAGCTCACTGCAAGACAGCCTGTAATTGGACAAAACTGAAAATAAACTTTTCAAAATAACTGAAAACAAATTGATTTGGGGAATGAAGGAAGGTTAAATTTTTATAAATGTTTTCCAACAACTCCCTGCCAGTCAATCGCATATTGGGTCTCTTTTGGAATAAATTACTTTTCAGATAGAGATGACATTTGTTACACCACCCACATGACAGCCCCTGCTCCTTACAGTGGCACAAGGTTGTCTGACTCTGCTTTTGCCATCAACTTCAGCAGCATTTTGAGATGTGAAAAAGCCTTATAACATAACTGGCCAGCAGTAAGGAACCACGGCACAACACAAACTTTTTCAGAGAACAGCTTTTTCTGCAGGAAGCACTCAGTATGTCTTCAAACCAGCTTTGGAGATCATGTCTTTCTCTTTCCTATCCTAACAAAAAGTAGGGCACATCTGGCAACAGCTGCTACGAAGCCAAGAGACACTAATGGGTGTGTTTGAAGTAAAATATTTGTGTG
Organism: Gymnorhina tibicen; assembly: GCA_013399875.1. NCBI lineage: Eukaryota > Metazoa > Chordata > Aves > Passeriformes > Artamidae > Gymnorhina > Gymnorhina tibicen. The sequence continues at coordinate 2,738,720 of VXAZ01007116.1, read as the reverse complement.
GCCAAGAGCCACAGTCATCCATTCCAACACCCAAATCCTCTCAAACCAGTGCCACACTGTCCTCTCAGGGTCATTGCTAGTGCTCACTGAGGGTGCTGAGCCCTGGCTGTGTTCATCAGGAACTGCTCCTCTCCCACATGGATGTGCCTGAGCTGGAGGCCCTGTAACAGCCAAACTCTGCTCATTTAACAGCACTCCTGGGAAAAACTGACCACAGGAAAGCAAAGGGCAGCTTTCCTTCCACCAGCATCCAGCAGGTAATATACAGATACAAGTAAGACATCTGGGAGCCCCATATATTTTCAAATTAATTTTTATAGGATAACACCTTGGCCTGAGAAACACTTCAAAATATTATGAGTAATTGTCTACCATGTCACTTTTCCAGGCTTGTGCTCCTATCATTAACACCTCCGATTAGCAAAAATGCACACTCTGAGATGTTCCTTTGATTTAAAAAGGTTATAAATTTTGGATGCAATGTCAGAGAGTAAATTTTACAATGCAGCTGAGCTGGGGACTAATTAAAAGACTACCCCAGTACTCTTCTCAACCAATACATTCTCAGATTTGTGACAGCCTTCAGGAAGAGTCATGAATCATGCCATGTGCACCATATGCAATCCATTGATCTCTCTGTGTGTACATATGCTGTGTGTGTGTGTATGTGCACCAGAGCCCATGTTGATGATGGCTTCTTCACAACTGTGTGAGTTTCTCATCCCGGAAAATTTACAGCAGTGCAATTAATGATTGCAGTCATTTTGCTTTCTTGCTACTGCAGGGTTACTACTGCTCTTTAATGTCAGATGCCCTTGGAGTCAGAGCTGGGCATCACCTTTCCCATGAAGAGGGTTCACTTACTGGCATTGCTCTGGTGCAGAGAGTTGAGTTTTTATCCATCACTGAGCTGTTCCTTGAGTCCTGACTGAGGTACCCTGATCCACGCCTTGTGGACCTTGTTGATTCTGTATATTGTAAAGTGAATATAGGAAAACCACCCATGTTTCACTTGAAACCATGCATTGAACAGTGCCATATCCTTTAGGCTTGGCAGTCAACGTTTGTGGTCAGCAGCAGTGTCTGCCTTGGTGCTCCACCTGACATGGAAAACCAGGATGTCTCTAGGCTGTGCTTCCCAGGGCAATGTGAAATTTCTGCTTGCCAGGATCTCTTCCGAAGTCAGTGCCTGCAAAGGACAGGCTTCGCACAACAGTTGGCAAAGCAAATATATAAAGAGCAAAAGGACAACATATGTTTGAAAAACAAGTTCTGGGGTGACCAGGTGCAAGTGGGAAATTATATCAACCAGCTTTAGGTAGAAAAGCCCAAAGGCTTTTCTTCAGATATCTCTGAAGTTTCATGGATCAGGTTTTCCTTTTTCTCAGTCATTCTCCTCCTGGCTGTTGACGTCAGTGGATTTGGCACTAGATCAACAGGGAAACAGAGGGACAGTTTCCCCCTACATATGCAGAATTAGCGACTCATACCAAGATAGATGAGCTAGATTTAGATGAGAGGGAATTTCTGTTTGAGGGTGTTCGTGTAAAAAGTATTATATAGTATTAGGCTTGTGTGAGCTCCCAGTGTAATAAAGGAGAATTGTCTAAGCCTTGGCAGGAACATAACCCTAGGACTTTGTTTTGATGAAAAAAAACCTGGAAACCTGCACTTAGCTTTTGTGCTAGCTGTAATTATCTGGCTGTATTGATCATGGTGCTAAGGTTATCTGATGGGTAGGGTGTGAGCAAAGATCAGCTTCAGTCCATAAATTAAAGCTGCAGACTGTCAGCTCTAATTTACACACACACAGTCTGAAAATTGTCCTCCTGCAATGGCAGAGCTCCCTGGAATTGACACAGATAGGCAGCATATGGAGCCTGTGCAGCAGGAACGGAGGCACCGGCACTTGGCATTGCTGCTCTGTTTTATGCAAATATCTGGGTTACAAAAGCAGGGAACAAGGGCAGAATGAACTGGGGGGGTCTGGTACTGGCAGACATAAAACCCTTGCTGGCATTAATGAAATTCACAGGCTTGTGGAAAGCAGGACAGGCTCCTCAGCTCTGATTTCTGCCCTACAAGCATGCAATACCTTGAAGGCAAGAGATGGTGATAACTGCGGTTCACACGCGAGGGTTGCACAGCGGGGGGATCTGTGCAGCCTGCACAGTAAAATATGGTATTCCATGTTCTCCAATACCCCAACCAGAGCCAAAGTACAAGAACCAGCAGTTTCAGGGAGCAGGGCTCTCATTAACATGCCATTACTCTCTCTGGAGACAAGCCTGTCCTTTCTGCTGCTGAGCTGTTCAATGGGGTGGAGATGGGAGGAGGAGCAGGAGATGCCCCTCCTGGCTGTGTTTTGTACCCTGCACTGCTGTCCTGCATGGATAAAATATAGAGGATCCAACCCATCCTCTTCAGGCAGCTGTTCCATCAGGGTGCTCTGCAAGGAAGATGTACAAGTCAAATTAGATGTGACCCACCAAAAGGTCCCCAAAAAAGGCATTCACATCACCATGAGAAGTGACAGAGCAGACCTTGAGACCCCACCCCACTCCACTGCTGTCATTTGACTTTCACTATGACTGCTATGAAGTTGTCTGTCCATTCACAAGCATTTGTTGTGAGCTTATTTGGGGATATCTTGGCATTTGAGAGGTGTCAATCTGCTAAAACTGAAGTGGCAATAGCTAATCACAGCTTTATTCTCTGTAGAACATAACAGGAAAGCATATGGCTCAACAGCATAACTTTCTTTCTCTGGGCTAACAGCGTGGTCAGTTCTGCAAAAAATAAAAATAAAACTGGCAGGGGAATACAGTGTCTGGTCCTTGCTGGAAGCTCCAGGGATCCTGTACTCAGAGATACCTCAAATGAAGGAAAAAAACCCCACCCTCCCTCACATCATTATTCATTCAAAAATTGGCAACACCAGGTTTCCTTCTCACCTCTGATATCTTGAGAAAACACTTTGCTTTCAAAAGTGAATTATTTTTGTTGGGTCCTTGAAATTCAGTGCCACTCATTCTGGATTTGAAAACTCTCAGTAAAGGCTTAGAGATGGAAATTTCAATCCCTGGACCCTAGAGGCCATGCAGAGTGGGTGTTATATCGTATTCATTCAGAAGACAGCCATACCCACCTGTCCATCAGAATCCCAGGGCTCCATGTGTGTGTGTGCAGTACAGTAAGCAAGAGCTGCAAACAGTATTTGCAAGATTTCCAACATCCTTCCACAGCGAATTCTTTACAGCATGAATCTTTTCCATCGTAATTTACATTTCATACCTGTTTTCCCAAATCTTCAAAGTCAGAGGAGCAAATCCTTCTTTTAGCAATGCTATGATGAAAGCCACTGACTCACAGGAATATTCACAGGAATAACCAGAGCGCAGGATTTGGCTTAACTTCTTGGCTTGACGCCGACATAACATTTCATAGATCTTTTTTAGGTGTTTCCTATTGTCATGGCAACTCTAATCAAAACCCTTTCCATGAATAGCCCTGTCAATTGCAGTACAAGCTCCTGGCTGACCACAGCCTGCAGTTCTGCTCCAGTGTGGCATCACAAGCTCCTCTTGCTTGACCTTTCATCTCCTGGTTTTCCCCAGATCCCTTATTGCTCAAGCCAGAAATGTATCTTTTGTTTCGCAAGAAAGCTTTGAAAATCTTTATAAGTGATAAGTTAACAGCCAGATCTGGCAGCTGACTCCAAGGAGGGAGTTGCCTCAGGAGGGATTACAGGCTATAATAAGCACCTCTCCTACACAGCAGAGCACGGACCACAGTAAATCCCTATGAGCACTGGCTCTGGCAGAGCCTCGAACTCTGCACCTGCCCAAAACTGCCCTATAACACAGAGGAATGAGGTGATCTCTAGGGAAGGGGTGGGTTTGGTAAAGGGGATCCCCCTTGGGAGCACCAAATCCATCAGCAGGATTCCCTGGCAGTGCCATGGCGGAGAAAAGAGACACCACCTGTGTCCCCAGAGTCTAACACCACCCTCCTCGCCCAGCTCTGGGGCAGCAGGGTGGAGAACCCAGACTGCTAGGTTTGGCTCTTTGTATCTGATTTTTTTCCTAACAGCCACATGGGAAATTGCAGCACTGTGGAAATCAATAGGAGTTTGCCCTTGGATTTCTATGGGGCCAGGATTTCACCAGCTCTCTCTAAGGTATTCTTACCAGGAGCTGAAAGACTTTATCAGAAATAATGCACAATTTGCACATGCATCTTGTCTGAGTCAGTATCATTCCCAGACATGGAAAATAAAGCAGAGAGAGGTGTAATCTCATGCCTTAAATTCAGTCCATCCTTAACTCCAGGAACATGAAAGAGGTCTCTGGAGTTTCCACTCCCATGTGGGAGCCACTGCTACAATTCATTATTTTAAGCACTCACAGAAAAAAAAGGAAAAAAAAAGAAAAAAAAAAAAAAGAAAAAAAAGGTAGGAAGGAAGGAGGAATAGAAATTACAGGGATAAAAATCCTTCTTTATATATACATATATATTATAGCTATTCTATATATATAGTTTTGTCTCGTCTTGTACCTTCAACCCTGCTTTAAATAAAAGCTCACAGACTTGTCGGTTTCCATCAGGCAAAAATTATTATTCGGCTTTAGAAAGAACATCTTGCCAAGTGTTGCAGTTCAAAAATAAGGAAAACAGCTCTGCCAAAATGCAGCAAATGTGATTACACAAAGCCAAGAAGACCATAATTAGATCATTACCATGGAAACAACCTAATTACATGTGTAATGCAGCAAGGTCTGAGCTGCGCATCCGAATGTGTTTTGCTATTGTCTAACAGGGCCATAGCACTGCCATTTGCCTCGTGTTATTAAGCCACCTTGATCATTTTGGATCGGGTTTTCTTGGAATAAGTCCCCCTCCCCACTATGCAAAGAATTAAACTGTGCATGAAATGACTTGAGCAAGACTGCCTGAGGCTCGCACTGTGTGCAGGCAAACGGGATCCTGCCTGCACCACCACGGGGATGGGCAGCCACCACTTGAGAGAAACTCCCTTGCAGCAGGATCTGGAGCTCCCCAGGCAACAGCCACTTGCAGGAGTTGACATTTGATCTTAAGTGCAACCCTGGACAAGAAAGCTGAGCTTCCCAGGGACTTGCTAATGGCTGCTGCCTTCCTCTGCCTTGTATTAATTTCTCCATTGCTGCAGTAATTCATCACCAGAGCAGTGGAGATGGCATGGAATGGCCAGGCAAAGATGCCCACGAGGTCCCCTGATCCACACGTTGCTTCCTTGCATAACTGGACTATTCTGTGGAAATAGGGGTTAAGCAGAGCTGGGTTATGATATTGTCTCACTGGTGGAAACCAAATCACTCCTGAAGGACAGTGTCATGGATCATTTCCAGGCAGAGAAAATGAGGCAAGGTCGAAGAACATGTTTGTCAGCTTGGAGGATCAAAGCACAATTGTGAATAAACTACATGTAATCCAAAACAATTTCAGAGAGGAAAGCCAGGCCCGTACATACATGGCTTCATGCCTTGCAGCATAAAATTAGATGCACAGGGAGAGACAGGGGAGTAATCAGTGAACCTCTGCTATTATCTCCATAGGCCCACAGCCCACTGCTGCTGAATCATGTGGTTGTAGTAAATATGACCTGCAGGGTAGGTACACAAAATGATGGCAAGCACTGCCACCCCCTTTCATGCACACTGGATTTCTGTGCCCATTCTCGGTCAGACTGGCCTCACTCAGCAGGAAGGGAAGAGGATGGCTCATTAGCTGAGGGGTAGAGTAACAAGGCAAAAGCCAATGGGACTGTCTGGCAAAGCTACTGCTTCTGCTAATTAATGAGGAGAGATGGTTGCTGGGCCAACTGCAGATGTTGCTGCAAATTATGCCATTGCTATCCCTGCCAGCGAGCTCTCGCTGCAGCTCGCACATCTCCAGGTGTTCTTGCCACAACAATAGTCCCTGCTGTTCATTTTGTCTCCTTACAGGGAAAATAAAATACTGCCTTTTGGTGGGGAGAAATGCTCATTTTGAAGAGTTTTTCAAGCCCAGACTCTGCTCCTTTAATTTCTGTTCCGTTTTCCTTCCTCAAACTCTCTTCATTTTCCATTCAAATTGCTTTCCAGACCACAGAATAAGGCTGGAGAGAAGCGCCCCGAGCGATGCCGATTTCCCTGCTCGGTTTCCCAGCCTGGAGCACCAGGACCATGTCTTGAGGAAGCTGCTGACACCTCTTCCCACCCCAGCTCTCTCACTGTCCCCCATGGGGCTGCTGGTGATGCAGACCAGGCTGGTAGTGCTCTGGCTCTGAACAGGCTGTTTCTCCCCCACACATCTATTATACAAACTCATGTAACTTCACTGGGTAAAACCTGATGTTCAACTTTTGCACAAAGTCAGCAGAATGAAAGGAAAAAGAAGGAGAAGCCCAACCCCCACGGCGTTCTCCAGTTTTGCTCCATATGCAAAACCTGTCTGTACAGTTCTGCTGAGCGCTGATGCCCTACTTTCATCCCTCACATAGCTCAACTAAAAATACACTGAGATTTCAAGCAAGGTCCCTGCTGTGAACTGTCTGAGCGAGCAGGCGTTGCTGCAGCCCCAGCCCCAGCCATGCCTGCACCGTGCCGTGCTCCTGGCACAATTTACACCAGCCCTGGGCACCGCACAGGATGAGAAAAAGCCGGCAATCTGGAGAAAATCAATGCCCCTCCTTCCCATCAGCTCTGGCAGAATGTCCTGACGTGGTGTTGCAAGGGCAAAACTGAAGGAAGAGATGACATAACTTAGGAACTACTTGCTACTCTTGCCATAATTAGTGGTGTTTATAACACAGGGGTACCGACAAAGCCCTGCTGGTATCAAGGGTGGTGTAGAGTAGTAACATCTGGAGCTCTGAAACAATCATGAAAATAAAACCATGGCCAAAACTATTCATGCTTTCTTCACGTGCTTAAACTGAAAAGAGACTACCATGTTATTTTTTGTCTAATTTGTGCAGTCCTGAGGAAGCAGGAAAAGTAAATGTTTGTGGAAAACAATTTTAAAAGCAAGGGAGTCTAATGGTGATTATTTTTGTTGAAGATAGGGTCAATAAATTTTTCTGCCCTGAAAAAAGTGACTGCATTTTAGCAGCTGGTTTCTCAGGTTACCCTGAACAATGGGTTTTTTTGACAAGAACATGTTATCTTAAAGGTCTTCAGCTTGAAATTCACTTTAGCTGTCTTCTGCCTCATTTTCTGTTACATAAGAAGGATAATGGAAATTATTTGATGCCACCTATTTGCAAATAAGGATGTACATACATGGGCCTATTTTATTTGAGGAATGGCCATTACTGCTGTAACAAGTCATCTGTTTCCACATGCAGAGCATTAACCTCACAGGTTCTTTGCATGGGGACGTTCCCTGGTTATGACCATCATTTGCAATACCTGGGATGTGGCCCCAAATGTTCCAGCTGTGGGAATGTTAACCTGATAATCCTGTGGAATGTGGCACTCGATTCCTGCTGGGGGCACAAATCTGACATGGAGCTTCTGCCCACGGCAGGACAGGGACCAAAGGGGCTCCCCTACCCACAGAGAGGTACCCAGGCCCTTGTTTAAGAAGAGAAATCAGGCTCTGAAGGAAAGCCTGATGGAGGGTGCACTTCCCAGGGCAACCCCCACTGTTGCAGAAAAAACCTATGATGCAATTCCTTGGCAGATTAAATTATGAGTAAAATACTTGTAAAAGCCATGAAGGCACATGCATATAATTTAGACTTCAGGATGCTGTTGCTTTTTTTCCTATTAAATATTAATTCCCTTTAAAAGAGTGCTTTTGAGCTGTTTTGAGAACACAGCTGGTAATCTAATGTCATCTAATTAATTAAGAATTTCATACTCATATATATTAACAGTCTGCTATTATTGCCGAGGACATTTCACTGGTATTTAAATATATTGAACCAAACATGAATTGCATTTAAATGGCAATGATCCATACAGCTTCCTGGAAAGGCATGGCTGGGAGATAAAGTCTAAGTCTGCCTCCCTGACCTCAATGTCCCAACAGTACACTGAGACAGCTCACTGGATTTCACTCCACAAATCAAGAAATGGCAAGGAAACAACAGAATTTCTCCCAAAACACAGCACAGGGTACTTTGTGAGCCCACTGGTGACAAACACAATGTTATCAGTCACTGACACCCTCATTAACAGCGCCACATCTCTTTTCTGCTAGGCTGTCCTTTCTCACCTGCCTTGTTGATTCTTTTGACATACTTTTTATTGGAGATGGTAACAGGAGCCCTGTAATACCCAGAGTCACGGATGCAGAGGCAGATCTGGTGGGAGGTGAAGATGTGAGCCTCTTTGTTCCCCAAGTCCAGCTCCCATCAAGCTGAGGGGGGCACTTTTGGTGCTTCCCTGTCTTCTTATGTCCCCAAGGATGTGCTAGCTGGAGAGAGAAAGGGTGCAGAAAGGAGAAGGTGGGGTGTGGGGGTTTAACCACAAAAGATGCATCAGCGGGATGTGCTCTCCTTTAAGAACTATCTCAGTTGTTTCCATTTCCAGGATGAGTTCCCAGCACTTAGGCATTACTCTTACACTTGTCTAATACGGCACACATCGATTTTTCCCCTCACTCTCTGCTGACTGCACAGTCTGAAACACCAAAGACCTTAAAGTCAAGGTCAAGTTTTTATTGCCTGAGTAAACAAGCTGTGGAGAAGGGGAAAGAGGGAGCAAGCACTTATACCAAAAGATAGAAAGCTATTGAACAAATATATTCCTTCTAAAAAACCTCTCCAAGGAAGAAGGCATACAAAAGATTAATTCCTTCCGTCTGTAAATTCTGCATTAAATAAAATCCTTACTCCTGAGGAATAAATGTTAAGAGCAGGCCAGTGTGCACGTGATCAAAACAAAGCCATTCTCTAATGCTTAAAAGTCAAACACGACGTTAGACACTGTGTAGTCACTGTACAATGAAGCATTAAAAATTGTTTCCATCTTGCTAGACCAGAAGCTCTTCTTTTGCCCATGCACTGAATACTTTTATTCCTCATCATTGTATCTAAGGATTGATCCCATTACATCAAATTCCCAGTGTTATTCTTGAGCAATTAATGACTCCATCCATTATGTTTGCCCATTTGTAATTAGAAGCAAAGTTAGACAGAAAATGTCTGGCTGCTTATCTGTGATTCATGGACTCCCTTGAGCCTACAAATTTGGCTGGAAACTTGGTAAGAAATTATTTTGGCCAAAGATTTTGGACGATTCTTGCTTGTCTTGAGCTGAAATACAATGAGTTCAAGTGTTTTGGGGCTTCTGCTTTGGGTTTCTGCCAGACAGAGAAATGGGTCAGTGTGAAAATAATTATGCAGCAAGGTGGAGGTACAGGAGCTGCCTCACTGGGACGGGCCTGGGTCCCATTCAGACCCAATGCTGGCACCAAGAGCACAAGTAGGTGTAGACACAACCCCTGCCAGCCTCAGCCCTGTCTCTCAAAGATTGATTCAAAGCCTGAAGTCTGATGCTTAATGCTCTTTCTGATGTTCATTATGCTTTTTCTGATTCTTTTCATTAAAACAAGTTAATATGTATCTGGTAATAATTGCAAGCTGATGTTCCAGCTCTGTTTGGAAACAGAGGGGTCCCAGCTGGAGCTGACAGCACGGGTTTGGGACAAAACAAATTATCTTATGCAATTTAGTTTAGCTGTTTTCAATGCTAATATAATTAAATGAGACAAAATCTACAAGGAGAGGTAATACTTTTTATTAGAACAAACTGATGGTTTGGGGGAAAAAGCAGGTAAGTTTACAGGCACACAAACCCTTTTTCAGGCTTATTTGCCCCGAGAGCTTGTCAGTGTATCAGCTGGCCCAAGAAATGATATTACTTTTCTGTATAAATAGGGCTTCAGTCATATCCTCAGACGATAACAGCAACAATAACACTGCTAACATAATTAAAAGCAGCTGGGCATAATTGAATTCCATTTCACAGCAGAGTTGGACATGAAGTTTCCCGAGAATAGCAGGGTGGAGCCATGCTGCAGACACAAAAATATTTGTACTTTTCCCTTTATCTTTACTCTGCAATTCTGATTTTACTTACAGCAGTGTAAATGAGAGCCACGGCAGTGATCCTGTTTGGATTTTGCATGTGTTTTAGAACAGCCTCACAACCCTGTGTCTCTAATGCAGAGCATAAAAGTAGGTCATCCATTTTCTCCACCAGCCTGCTATCTCAGTAACATTAACCAAAAAGAACAGTGCACGCACATTTTATCTGGCATCACCGTCACCGTGTTCCATCAAATTATGACCCTTCAGTCCCACCACTGGAGCAATTCCCAGAAAACAGCAATAATGCAAATAAGGCAATAATGCAAATGATGCAAAAAAAGAGAAATCCTCCTAAGGTGGAAAATGGATTGACAATAAGCCAGCTTAGCTTTCCCGGATGTTGTTTACTTTCTTATTATGTTTTTGAAGCAAATTTTCCCCAGACACCTCACAACTGACCTCACAGATACAAGTAGAAACAGTTTGTACGTCGCGGTAACTCTTAAAAGAAGCAAATCAAGACTTATAAGAAGGGAGCCAAGATAGGCAAGATAAGAAGTACAGAATGATTAAACTAAATAATTTTGGAAATTTAGATATTAGAATTTGCTCAGTGGGTGGGAGCAAAATGCCATCAAAGAGCAGGGATGTTAAGGAGTTTTTACACACAGGATTGGGCGAGGTGTGGAAAAAATATCTTCCAGAGAGAGAAGTAGGAGACAGTAAGGTGTGCAACAAAGGACCTGGAGATTTATGAAAGCTGGGGGGGAAAAAAACCAGGGAGAGAGCTGAGGGCACGTGTGGAACAGCACTTGTCTGCTGGCCAGGATCCAGGGGATGCTGTGCCACATCCAGCACCGGGCTCTGCTCCCAGCTGTCCCCAGGAGCCATCAGGCTGCCTTGGCTGCAGTAAGCAGCTGCTGCAGGTGTCCCATGCAGCACTTTGTCTTATTTCCCTTTTTTAAAAATATAGTTTCCAAGCCTGCACTTTTGAGTCACCAGGCAAACTTGCAAGCTCCACCAGTCTGGGAGAGAGCGTGCTGCTGACATGCGCAGAAATGCTCCAAAACGCCCTAAATAAGCACTTCCAATGTTTATTTCTAAACATCAGAGAACCAGGGAAATAGAGTAGCACTTTGACTGTTTTGATTTGGAAACATTTGTGCAGATTCAACACTTGTCTGCAGCACCCTTCTGGGATGAAACCACATAGGTACAGCAAGTGCCAAAGTGCAGACACAGAATTTGGAGGGGAAATTCCAAAACTCTGTGTAATTTTGAAGAAAAGCCATTTAAAAGAAGTCTGATAAGGCAGAAAAATTGTATTTCAGATAGCTCACTCCCTCCATAGGCATGACTCTCCTAGGGGATACACATCATAAAGTCACCCCAAGACAGAACCTCATGCCCTTGTTTTGTCTTAACAAAAAGCCAGTAAAAGAGTCCTGTTTAAAACTATTTAACTACTTTTGACCTAACTGCATTTTAGTTATTGCCTACTAAATGCCACTGCAGACCATGAAAATGATTTTAAATGATTATTTACATATAGATCCATATTTAATAATACTTACCTTCATGTTTAAGCATATATGCTGGTGTCATAACATAGAATGAGGTTCCTGGTGATTCCTACTTCTTATTATAACATCAATTGTGAAAGCAGATTTGCCTAATGGAAGGCCTAGCACTGAAATTCTTGATAAAAAATGTATGAAGTTCAGAAATAATAACCATAACTGTTAACATTGTGTTATTAATCATTAATTTTTATTACTACTATTGATCATAATTATTATGTAGCCACAATAAACACACTGGCACTGGCATACCCAGGGTGTGATGACAGGGGGTTTTCTGCCTCTTCTTAAGGACTTTGCTGAGTTAAAAGCAGTTTTTCCAGGCTTTCCTCCTCTGCAAAGGCAGTTTGCCCATGCCAGGGGCTGAGCCTTCTCCCACTCTCCCTGGCTCAGCCCCACCAGGGATGTCCTCACCCCACAGCAGCACACACAGCCACAGCTTGGCATCTCAACACTATGGGTTAGCACTGGGGCAAGTGTTGGGAAAGAGTGAGTTATTTGATGCTTTCTGCCTCTTTTAAATCTGTGGATCATCCACAAGAGGATGATCCTGAGACCGATATGGGAGGGCGAGAGTGAAAAATCCCACAAATCGAATCACAAACCTCCCCCTCTTCATTAGCATCCCCATATAGGAGCAGATGTTCATGGAAAACAAATAACACAGACAATATCTTCGGACGAATTTGTTACTACATATTTACATATTAAATATAGCATTGAGGGGTCACTCCAACACAGTTTGCAAAGTTCTGGCCATCCAGTGCATGCCAGTCTCCAAACCCATCCTGACTCTGCTAAGAGCAGCAGCAACACTTCTGTGCACGTATCTTCTGCATCTATTTTCCCTTCCCTTCTTGGAGCCTGGATAATACTCATTCCTCAGTGCTGTGATCATAGTGGAAAGCCCAAACTCACCCTTTTTCCCTGAGACATAATTCAGTGGGATATTATTTAATAAAAAAAAAAGTGACTGGTATATTTTTGTTTCACATGAAAAAGACTGGGATTCAATAATGCAGACATGGCCTCACGGGAATGAAATCTCTGCCTATATTTGGCCACGCAAATTTAATTTTTGTTAACCCTAAAGTGGAAGGAGAACTCAGTATATTTAACAGGAGTGACTGGCAGAGCTGTCTGCACTGAAGACCACAGTACAATTGCCTTGGGCTGAGAATAATAACAGAACTGGAAATTATTTTTGAGTTGTGATGTCCTGGAGAAAGGTTTTTTAAAAGCAGCTATGCATACTCTGAGTCACTGCAGCAAGGCCACCGAGCCCCATGCTGCAGATTTGTCACCGCTCCATTCCAGCCACTGAGAGTCAATCTGCACCTGGCGTTACAGGAAACAGAGATAGGTGGGAGGAAAGGGGAATAAACTAAAATATGGAGAAAGGAAGGCTCTGGAGAAACCACATTGTGGCCTTCCAGTACTTAAAGGGGGGTAATAAAAAAGAGCGAGAGCTACATTTTACATGTGCAGATAGTGATTTGAGCCTTAATGATCTTAAACCAAAAGAGAGAGACTTAGATTAGGTGTTAGAAAGAAATTCTTTACTGCGGGGTGGTGAGTCTCTGCTACAGGCAGTCCAGAACAGTTGTGGATGCTCCAGCCCTGGAAGTGTCCAAGGCCAGGTTGGACGGGGCTTGGAGCAGCCTGGGATAGTGGAAGGTGTCCCTGCTCATGGCAGAGGGGAGGAACAAAATGATCTTTAATGTCCCTTCCAACCCAAACCATCTGCGATTATATGAAAACAGAAGAAAATGGCACTAACAATGCACAGTGAATGAATCAGAATTTTCTAACTGCAGTGCTGGGCAGGGCACTGAAATGCATCTTGACTTGCTGCTCACTGGTGTAGCTAATGCATCCCTTTTCTCCTACAGAGCCTAGAAACAGACAGGTAAAGGCTCTTGTGTCATGAAGGGTGTGAGAACCACCAGTAGGAAATGACTGTTTGTTAGGAATTCCTCGCTATCCTGATTCTTGCAGCAAAATCCCAAAGAGCTGCAGGGAGGGAGGCAAAAAGTACTGGATGTGCTTCGGTGGCAACAGGGTCCAACTACCCCACCATGACAATGTTGTAGTGCCTGGTGTCCAGAGAGACTTTGGGCAGAAGAACTTTTAAATCAATTAGTTGAGGAGGCCGAGGCCGAGGAGGAGTGAGATTGAAGAGTGTCTGTTGATGAAGTTCAGCTGCAATCCTGGCTCCACTCCATTGACTGGGAGGTGTTTCCAGTGATGCTCAGACTGCCACAACAGGGACACGTGAGTGTTGCAGGCAGCTCACAGCCCTTTCCCACAGAACTGTCCTGTCTGTGGGCATATTAAAACCCCAAACTCATATGCTGTTAATGAAGAGACTTTAAAACAAGGTATCCCAAGGCCCTGGGTGGCTTCAAGCCTCTTGGGGAGCTGCAGCATCTGAAGAGCTCCACTACCATGAGATGTCCCTAAGTCCTTTGGCTCTGCAGCACAGGCCACGGGGGCTCACCCACCTCAACATCCTGAGCTCAAGGATGTGCCTGATGGTTGAGAGGGTCCCTGCTCTGCAGCGAGCACTGCTGGGGAGGAAGGTGAGCTTAAACACCAGCAACACCATCGACTGAGAGTGGCAGAGCTGGAGCAGAAACTGAGCCAGCCATAAACGGAGCCGGTCCCACAGCAGCTGTTTGATTAAGGCTATTTTTGGAATCAAAACTCACGGGTGGGAAGGGAAGCAGAAAGCAGATAAATTAGCCTTTAAAAGCCATGCAGCCACATTGCTGAGCCCTCTCAGCCGTTTCGGGTGGTGAGGAACAGAGGACACGATAAATCCCTCTTTGTTCTTCTGCTCCCTCTGTGCGCCCGATCGGGAGATAAGACACAGACAAGGGTTCATTTTGCTGGTAAACCATGGGGTTATTCATTCACCTGCTTGGCTAAATAAAGCCCTGATAAGGGCAGAGCCCTGGTGGGGGCAAACCCAGGTGCAGTGGGGCCTGAAGAGGACTGTGGGGTGGGCAGGAATGTCCGTGTCCTGTGCCGGGGCCACCGAGTCACCCATGGTCACACATAACCAGGGTGACACCGTGCTTTGGGGCATAGGAAGAACTCCATTTCAGCAGCCCCCTTTTTGCACAGCAAAATCAGGGATGTTGAGGAAAGGCAATGATGCACTGTTGGATGAAGGCGTTGCTTCCTTTTAGCAGCTGCAGATGCGACAGGAGTGATAACAGTGAGAAAAGTAGATGAATATGGATTTTTTAATTTGGTTGTCAAATCCAAAAAGAGTAAAATCAAGTATCTTCCTCAACAGGAAGAGAAATGGTCTTTTTTTATTATATAATTCTGGTTTAAAAAATCCATTCCTAAAATTTAGGTCAGTTTTTAAACAACAAAGCTTGTTTCCAAACAAAAAGTCAAAATATTTTGTTTTGATGATGTTGAAACAAAATGTCTCCGTATCTCCAAACCGTTTCTTTTTGACATGTCAGAATGAAACATTTGTACACTTTCTAATTTTTTTCGCAAATACCGCTGGTTCCTGCATTTTTCAGTGAACTTATCCATTCGAGGAATGTCACTCAACTCTAAAAATTACCATACATATAGAGCTACCTCTGTTACCACATTATGTCTCATGCAAGCGTGCCAAATGTGAATTCCTCACAAGGGAGCTGGTTAGACTTCAAAGCTGACCGATAAAGCCTGAGAAGGCACAATGCCAATTAAAAGGGTCAGAATGTTCGTCAACTTTCCTTCAACCCTCCCCGGGGTCCCACTCTGCAGGTCAGTGCTGTGAGCCACAGTCAGGTGGGTTGCCTTGCTGTCTTTGAAGAGCACGTATTTGGGGGTCAAACCAAAGCTCACACCCCCACACATGTGTTCAGATTAGTGCTGTAATTCTCATTAAAGCAGCCTGTCTAAATCAGGGCTTCTGGGAAATGCATTTTATGGATCATCGTAAGGCCCCGGTTGATCTGCAGGTACCTAAAAAAACTCTCTGCTGGCTTCTTGCAGGGAGGTTGTGTGGGATCTGGCCATAGCATCGTGGACAGGCCTGGAAATCTGGGAGTCCTCCAGAGCCGGAAGGTTTGTGTAAGGAACCACGAAACAGAAACATCCCTCTACACAGCCCTGAGGAAAGAGAAGCCCAGGAAGGATGGTAGGTAGCTACAATGCTTGGGATGACCCTTCTTGTCTCATTTGTCTTCAGAAAGCATCTTCTAGACTTCCTCTGGAGGTCTGATCATCAGCTCCCTGGTTAAATATTTTTAGACTGGGGGTGTTGCATGATTCTGATGCTCCTGGTGTCTGGGTGGGTGAGAGAAGCCCAGGTCCTGCTGGGGTGGTGGGGTTTTATGGAGAGTGGCAGCCTGCAAGGCGCCAAACCCTTCTCAGCATAGCACCACGGCACATCCGTCTGAGGCCGCAGCTGGCACACGCCAGAGTTTCATCAGCTCCCACTGATTTAAATAAAAACCCCCTCTTTGTTGCTAATCACTCCATTCAGGGTTGGAAAGTCCACAGAACCAAAAATATACCCAGTTAGTCAGCAGGCTTGTGAATATTTTGAGACAGTGTAGGTCAAAAGTCAGTTTGCCAGCATTATCTTGATTATCCTATGGAAGTCTTTACTCAAAAATAGTCTCTAAAAATGCAAGTTTAGCAAAACTTGGAGCTGGAATCATTGGAAAACATTAAACGTACTCACCAAGCTAAATTCACTTGAGGGCCGTTACTGTGTAATAGGCAGATGCTTTTAACCTACCTTTTATGTTTCGGTGCTTATTCACATCCAGGAACAATATGATAGGTGTAAGGTTAGAATAAAAAATAATAACTTACTAAAATCATAATGCAGGGGTTTTATATTCAGATTTACCAGGTGCACACAGAATCATAGAATTACAGAATCAGAGGATGGCCTGGGCTGGAAGGATCCTTTAAAAACCATCTCGTTCCAGCCCCCCTGCTGTGGAGAGGGACAATTTCCACTATCCCAGGTTGCTCAGACCTTCATCCAGCCTGGCCTTGGACACTTCCACGGATGGGGCATGTGCATTTATGGTTTTTTTAACGAATCACAGGTGAAAACAACCTACAGGGATTGCTGGTGTCAGGACAGGCAAGCATGGTACATGGAGAGATTTTTTAGGGGATCTGTTTCTCCAGGGTATTTTCTTGGTCATCCTTAGTGGTCAGGGATGCAGGGGATGCCTGGCCTGGGAGCACAGGTACCCTGTGTGTGACTTCTGGCTCTGGAAGGCACCAAAATGATCCTCCAACTTTCCTTATCTGCCCGCATGCACACACAGACAATTTGTACACCTTCATCTCATTCCGCCGTGCTCCATTACAGTGATTTATGTGCTGTCTGTCATCTGGAGCACTGGAGGAACACAAGTGAGGGAAGAGCAATGAGCAAATAATAATCAGCAGAGATAACACAGCAATGAGTCCACAAATGCTACCCCCAAACAGGCAGCATTGTTAAGCTCCCAAGGAAAGGGATCAGGGGGGCTCTTAGTTCTCCAGAGAAGGGCAAAAGAGGGAGGTTTTGGCAGGGGTTTAAATCCTATGGACGAGTGATCCAGCATTGTGTTCTTTGAAGGACACAGGCAACGCCACAACGGATTGGCTGTGGACGTGGAAAAAGAAATCTGATATTGTGAAACGGAAAAAGGGCAGCTCCTGGTGGGGAGGTGAAAAGAGAGAGAGACAGTGGCAGGGAGCAAGGCTGGATTGGGCTGCAGTGCTGAATGTGGTGTGAGCAGTGAATCCCCCTGCCCGGCCAGGCAGGCAGAACAGGTGTTGTGTGTGCCACAGAGCTGATGAGACCAAAAAGTATTCATCCCTTTTACCCCTGTGACCATGCCTTTGATTGCTGCCTGTCACCTCAGGGCCCTTTGTCACAGCAAAGCACAGCACCGTGCTGGAGGCTTTGCCAGGGCTGCAGAGTGTGACATGCCCAGGTCTGAGACAGCTGTGCAGGGAGACAGATGGGCTTGGGAAGGAGCTTGGGGTGGAAAGGACAGCAGAGATGCACCACCATCCTTACCCATGCAAAAGCTCATGTGGAACATGCTGGGATTCTTTGGGGGTCCTGTGCAGGGCCAGGAGTTGGACTCAGTGATCCTTGTGGGACCCTTCCAAATCAGGACAGTCCACGATTCTCTCTGCACAGTTTGTGTCACAGAACCACTGGCACCGTGCTGGCCCCCAGGCCAGGGCACACACCCAGCAGCCGCTGTGGGGCCTGTGTGGCTGAACAGGGACCTCTTGCTCAGCACTCAGCATCCCTACATGATTAGAGAAGAAGTGGGGCCCTTTTAGGGATTAGTGGATGGTAAATTATTCCCTTCATTTGTTATTCGTGATGAATAATGAATTACTCTCATAACATTTACTATGCTGTTCATTTATTATACAGGACAGGGGAATGTTTAGAAGCTAATTATTGCTAGGAAGGCTCTGCACTTGCAAAATATGTGACTTTTGCATATTTTTATATCCGTGTTTTAAGTGGGGGAAGGGCTGTTTGTCTGTTTTAGCAGGTTTCTGTCCCTTCGACTCCCAACCTCACCACCCACCTGCAGGCAGGACAGATGTCTCCCTCACCATCAGCAGCCAAGCTGCTCTTCCCCTTTTACAGGAGGAGCCCCTGGAGTAGGTCTGGAAATTAAATTGTCACTTCTCCTCACAGGCAGCAGTAAGGAGGAGCAGTGTTTGGGTGGCTGGTGGGGCAGAGCTCCACACCAGCATCACCGTGGCCACTGTACAGCTCTCATCACCCTGTCACGAGGCTGCCACTGCTGCCAACACCTCAGCAGCTGCATCCAGGGAGAAATCCTGCATTTCAATGCCGTGTCAGCCCTGAGCCAGGGCCTGCGAATGTCTGTCACTGGGGAAATGCCTGGAGCAGTGAGTGATGGCAGGGTTCAGTGCCAGGCATTGCTGCAGAAGCCAGAGACCCAAGTCCTGGGGAGCCAGGAGAAGATGGTCTCCTGAACGGGGAGAGGTTGGGGACATTGTTTGTTACGCTCTAAGTACTGTATGGGGAGACTAAGTGAGTAATGTCCTTAGCAGTGGTCTACCAAGGGCTGTAAATTGTCACTTGACAAAACCAACTGTGCTGCACTGCTGCTCACCAACAGATTTATCCTGGGCATTTACAGTTGGTAAATAATTCATCAGTTATTTTGAAAAGTGCTTTTAAGGAGACTCTAGCCTCATGTCCATCTCCTCTCCCCTGGGTGCAAGGTGCAGCACTCTGCTGGCTCACCGTGTCCAGCTGTGTCTGTGTCCTGCCCACGCACGGAAGGGTCATTGTCCTGGTTTTCCCTGAGTGTCCGGCTACAAGAAGCAGAGCTGGCAGAAAGGTTGCAGTGTCCCCACAGCTTAGCCCTGTTTGCTGCTCCCAGCTTGAAAGGGAGCATCATGCCTGTGCCTTTCCAAGTCCTGTGTGACAGCTTGTGGGTCCAACCCCCAGCTGGAGAGAGCTGGCAGAGATACCACTGACCTTGATGGAGCAATGTACGTTTACAGCAGGAGACGAGCTAGTTCTGTGCTTTCTAATACCCTCCTTATCTTCATTATGTGCCTAATATCAATGTCCTCTTGTGGCTTCTAGAGATACCCTTACATATCTCTGGGTAACTGTTACCAGAGCTAAGCCAGTGAGAGGTTTATAAACCCATGGGGAAAGATAGTTCAACACCATGTTTCTGAATAATTGATTATCACATGCTTCAGTATAAAACTGATCTTCAGCGATACCCTTTTGGCTGTGCCTCATCATCCCTTTTTGTTTTATTTTCATTCCCCAGCAGAAATCTCTCTCCACCAGCTGCCTTTGTAACCTGGTAAGAGCATTGTGAGCTGCCAGTAAATGATCTTTTATTTTATTTTTCATCCTTGTAGTGGTAAATTATTATGTCAGCACAGAGATGATGCAGGTGACTAACCTCATAAAATGTAGTAAATGATTAATAAAATCTCAAATAACAATAGCTCCGCAGGCAGATCATAACTCGCCTCTCAAGCAGCCCCATGCCTTTAGAGGATACTGGCTGATTGCTCTGTGGGTGAGCTTTTTTTTAGCCATGAGACAACAGAAAAATGCCACCCTAGGAATAGCTTGTGAGCACTGAGAAGAGAGACACCAGACCCTGATTTTCAGGTGCAGGGAACCCCCCCTGCACTGAGCAGTGTCAGCACAAGCTGGGGTCCCACAGGCAGGTGCTGTGCTCTGCTGCCTCTGGGACCAGGGTGATGCCTTAGGTTTTAACTTTTCTAATTTTCAAATCCTGTACTACCTAATGTGTAATTCTGAAGTTTTGTGTGGCCTGTTAGCTGCTGTTCTCTCGTGCTGCTTAGACATAACAAACCTCTCTAGGTTTGCTCTTCAAGGACACCTTGTTGTCCCAGGCCCCAAAATGTGTAAACTAAAAGCCTTTGAGAGGAGGGGCAAACTTGGGGTAATTACATCATTACCTGAAATTATAATTGGAGAATTAAGCCTGATATGCAAATGGATCAAGCTTATAAAAGTGTGAAGAACCTGTGACCCAGGATCCATCTTGGCTGGAGCCCCTCAGAGGCTTTTGACTGCCCAGGGTGTACCTTTGAAGGCCCTTCAAATAAATACCTACTTTTATTCTCTTAATCTTGTCTAGCCTCTGTTTTCAGGTAGCCACTTGAAGGCAGCAGGGCCGTGGCTGGCTGAACACAGGAACACCAGGAGCACATGCTTCAGGGCAGGGGGACACCTGTGGGTGCAGCAGGATGCTCACACCTGTGGGTGATGGAGGGAGGCTCTGCTAAACCATAGCCATGATTCCAGAGACACAGAACAACTGCTCCAGTGTTGGCTCCGAAGGGTTTTTGAAATTATTTTTCTCTTCAGACAGGGACAATTACTTTTGGTGAGGTTAAATTAGCCACTAAATTACAATTGGTAAGTTTGAATTAGCCACTATGATGGAAAGGCTGCTGGGCTGAAGCCCGCTCTGCAGAATTCAGAGGGGATGAGGGTTTGGCAAAAGTGGTCCCTGCTTCCTCAGAGATTTCTGGAGCAAAACAACTGTCCAGTGGCAAAGAAGCGCTAAACAGGAGCAGATAAAACCCTTCGGAAAAGCCTTGCCTGGATCCTTGCCTGCCCTTCCCAGTGGGAAGCTGGACCACCAGCCAGCAGGACTGGGAAAGGTGTGCACGTGAAGACACTTTCTGTCTGTATTTAGTTTTACAAGACCTACAAAACTCAGAGCTACAGAGGCTGTGCCTCAGCTGCATCCCCATCATTTTGGCACTTACCTCCACAGACACAGTGCAGCACTCACAAAAAATGCCTTTCTTGAAGCAACTCTTTATTCCCTGAAGGCACCATACGGGCCAGAGACCTCAGAGAAAGGGAAACAAACTGTACTTTTCCATGCAGCTCCAACTATTAATATTCCAGTACTGGCCAAGCACTTGTAGAGCTGTAACGAGAACATCCTCTTATGTGCTGTTTCCAGGATTTATGCACAACAAGCAATACATAAATATCAATTAATGAAGCAACTATAGAAAAATTAATTAAAACATGAGAGGATAGAAGCCTCTATTCAGCCCCCTAGAAAGGAATGACATGTTCACAAACCCCTCCCTCCTGCTCAGAAGAAAGCTCTCAATTCCAGAGGAAGGAAACCATTAATTTTTTTTTAATTGCACAATACTTTTAAATTAATTTCCATAAGCACCACGATGGAAACAGCAAATGGGGGAGGGAAAATCAAAGATTTCAGGCTTAAATTAGGGCTTGGGAGCTGTCTCTTGCCTGCCGGCTCTGATCCAAACTCTCTCTATCCCCTAATTTCCCTTTGGTGGCAGAGGTGCAGACAGCAAGGAGCAGCCTGGCTGGGGTCCTCCATGAAGTCCATAGTGTCAGGGCTTAGCTAATGGCACCTAAACCTATAAACCCAAAGCTATAACCATTAATGCATTAATTAGCCTGAATTAAAATTAAAAGCTATTAAAGAAGACAGCTGAAGGTGAAACCCCCACACTGATGGCGAGGTTGCTTTTTTTCCCTGCACAGTGTTCCAGCCACAATCTGGACATGGTTTGCTGGTAAAAAGTGGCAGCTGATTTGACCCCGGCTCCAGCACAGCCACAGGATTCTCTCCACTGGCCATCCCAGGATGTAGCTCATCCTGCTGGAAGGAAACACGGAACAAAACAGGGAAATGGGCAAGGAGTATCTCATGGGCCAGCCAGGCAGAGAGCAGTGCTTGGCAGGCAGTGTGGGCAGGCTGGAAAACCTTCTGCAACCTGCTCACCCCCAGATGACATCTGTGACTGTATTTTCCTTTTTTCTGTGTCACAGTGATTGTCCCTTTGGGTCCCACAGAGTTCTGGTGCCAAGGAGCTGCCAGTGACTGTCATGGCCAGGCACTGGGCTTGAAGATCTTTGGATGCAAAGTGTGAAACGCTCTGATCCTATTTTTCCTCAGGCTTTTCCAGCTGAGAGCCAGGGATATCTATTCACTTGCTGTGGAGAAAAAGTGGATCAGTGTGACTGCCTTTTATAGAAAAATAAATGGAAAATAGGGCAACTCAGCTTTTCCTGCTTTTCCAAGAAGTGTCCAAGACCTGCATCCCCAGAGGTGCTGAGCACACCAGCACTGGGATAAATAAATTGCAGCAGTGTCTGCTGCACACGTCAGTGCCCTACGGAAACACTGGTTCAGGGACACACAGCCAGTCTGCTCCACACATACACCACGCACTCACCGCCTGTTATCCGAGGGACTGCGAGGGTTGGACCCTCATTAACACCACCAGCTATAATAATATTTTCCTTTGCCAGCACCCAGTGCTGAGATTCCAGAGTGTTTTCCTTCAGACAGTACCTGGTTGACTTTGTGTGCAGCTGGAGGTTTGCCCAGTTCGGTTTGAGCCAGCACTTGATCAATGCTGCTCCCACCCAGCAGCTCAAGGTGCTTAGCAAAGAGCAGAACTTCATCTGACCTACAAAATACAGGATGTTTTACAGCATCTACCTTAGAGCTTGATGAACAGATACAGATTTTCTAAAAATCGCTGTGCCTGTGAGGCCAGGTGTCAGGAAGGAGCTGCTGAAGGCACCAACCTCCAGGCCATGCCTCATCCCCCGCTGTCCCCTCTCAGGCAAAAGTCACCCCTGCCTTCCTAACACTTTCCCTCCTCAGTAAGGAGCTGCTCCATTGAGTTATTTTGCCTTCTGCATTTATCAAAAATATCATCCATTAGCTGTAATGGGTAAAAATAATATTTTGCACATGTCTGGGTTTGCCTCCTTGAAGCTCCTCGCAAACAGTATGAAATCAGTTCTTATAGTGAGCTGGGCAGGTCGGTGCCTGTATTAATGTATCTGTATTCCCATAGATGGCTGAGGATGATGTGCAGAATTTACAGCAGTGCAACAGGGAAGCCATTCAAGACCTGGGGAAGGCAGTGGTTAGGTCAGGACCAGAGCTCAGGGTTACCAGTCCCCAGCTTAAACGAGGATGTAACCTAGGACGAGGAGTCCCACCTAATGCTGTAGCAGAGTGGGCTCAGCCTGTGGCTTTATTATGCCGAGACCACGGTGACTTCCCCTTTTCCCTTCTTTCCACCCTTCCAGCAATACTTAGAGCTGTGCTATCAGCAGCTGGTTTGTGACTTCCCTCCCTGCTGGGGGAAGCAGTTCTGCCCAGGGTCATGTCCGAGCATCCCGGTGGTGAGCAGTGAGCACAACCACAGCTCTGCCTTGACCAGGGACCTTGATGCCTTTCCTGCCTGCAACTCCACCTGGCATCATCTCCCACACCAGGACAGAGCAAGGCATACAGTCCGTTTCCTCATTTAACAGAACTTGTTAATTTTTCTCTTTTATAACCTGCAGCATTATCAGCAGCAAATTACTGCTATCGATAACTCATTAGCAAATAAAATGAAAGACAACGCTGCCGACATCTGTATGAAACCATGTCTGCGTGGCTCTGGCTCCTGCTTATTGGGCTTTTAGTATTCATTAAGGCTGGTAAATGGTATGTGTTTAAAATGCTGATCTCTGCAGCATGTGTTGAACTCTCAATCTGCATTAGCTGAGACAGCGGCTCATACCAACTCTGCTGCCTAACGAACTTGATTTATCATAGTTTCCTAAGCCCTGTTTATGAGGCTGTTTTGTTTGTAATGACTTAATATTTTTTTCACATGGGAGAATTTATCAACATCTGTGCATCACGTTGTGTCAGGTGTCCGGGTGGCCTTGGTTGTAGTTGTAGAGCAGAGCTGGGGCAGAGTCGCTCTGCCGGGAACCCTGTGACTGCTTTCCAAATGACAGCTAATTTAAAAGGTGATGCTTTCTCTGGCCATTTGTATCAAAAGAAGGAAAAGCCCATTATCATTTCCTCTCCTGTCCTTTTTCTGTCTGATTGGGGAAAAGGAGTGCAGGGCTGTGGGGCTGGGGAGCTCCCTGCCATGGGCTGCCAGCCAGGTCGGACGGCAGATTAAAAGATGGGTTGGACGTCTGTACTGATAAAAAATGACATTTGTGCACATCACCAGGCACTGAGCATGTGGGATGTTGTTCTGACATTGACTCTGTCCTCTCCAGCAGGCTTGACCCTGACCAGATAAGATGCTCTGTGCTGGGCTGTCTCCTCTTATCTCTAAAAGCTGCAGCCCCATCCCATCAAGGTTACACAGAACTGTTCCTTAGCACAAGTACCCACGACATTTTCACCTGGAGCCCTCAAAACCTGGCTCACAGTCTGCCAAAAGCATGACTTCAGACACTTTGTGCACGGCATGCTGCTGTTAGACAAAGACCAGGCATCTTATACCATCTTAATGATATTCTCAAGTATCTTCCAGTGGCCTCTGGATCCCCACTGGTTTCCCTTTTGCAAACCGAGGCAGCTCCCTAAGAAGGAATTCCCTTCTAGAGAAAATGTCTCTATGCGTTTGTGGCTTTGTTTGGGTTTTATTTATAGTCAGCTAAATAAATATAAATATTTTAAAGCTAAATATTAAAACATCAGAAGCTTTCTCTGATACGGGATTACATCCAGCTGTACCAGAAATATGTGTGGTTTCCTACTTACCTGTCTCTGAGGGTGGAAGGTGGACGTCAGTATCCCCAGAGCGGCTGGGATGGAAAGGTAATTGGGAAACACTTTGGGCTTAGGGGACATAAGCTCTTGTGGGCCTTGCCGTGGCATTGGGAGCTCAGATATGAACCCAAACTGCTGGACTCCCCACAATGTTTCACTGTTAGGCAATTTCCCAGTTCCTGGGAAATTGTGGGGAGTTCCCAGTTCCTGGGAAATTTCTTTGGCTGGACCATAGACAAAAATCAAGGAAGATGACTATTCTTCTGAGTTGGGACATGTCAGTATTTGATGTTGCAATTTAAAGGCCAATAGACCCACATGTAAAAGCCACCTTTGAGCTACACAGAGCAGCAATAGGGGGAACTGGGAACTAGGGTGCTGCTCATTCAGTTTCAGGTCTCCTTGTGCAGCAGACCAGTGCTACAGCAATGGTAGCAGTAGTCCTCTTGTAAACACACTTTACTGGGTCACACAGCACATTTGTTTCCAATTTGCTTATTCCTGGAATTTGGCATATAACTTCTCATCCACAGCATCTGTGGAAATTTTTACTAGAAGGGGAAAAGCAGTGAATAAGATCCACCAGTCCTGGATTTGATTTCTGGCTTGGCCATTAACTCAGGCCATCATTATGCAAACAGCCACTGGGTTATCTGACTTCATGCATAAAGACTTGCTGTCATGCAGGGCTGGGGCAACAGCACAGGACTTTGGGGGAACATCTCCCTGTCTCTCCATCTCTCTGCATGTAAAATATCACTAAGAATACTTCTCTCCCAAGGCTGAGCTGACTTTTATGGGTTTACTTGGAAATCTTGAAGGGGAAGTGCTATTAAAGCGCAGAGAATGATTATTAACTGATGGAGAGGTATTTTAATGAAATATGCTGGCAAAGTTCCCTTTACTGTGCAGTGCCAGTGTTAAATAGGCTGCTTGAAGAGCTGCATATCTTCGCTTTCTGAGTGAATGGCTGAGAAATAATCAGAGCTGCTTCCCCCAGTGCATTTGTTGCTAGGTCATTCTTGTTTCTTGCCATCTCTCCTTCATCTCGTCTCCAATAAATTCAGTGTCAGCTCAAAAGCTGAAGGAATCCACAGCATTCCTCGCCTGAGTTTCTCACTGCTGGGAAGCCTTTCTCTGTGTGATCCAAAGGGCCCATACTCCCCTTGTGTAACCAGCCCCAGAAACTCAGCCAACTCTATTTCCCCAAAGCTGTCACTGGTGCCAAATGCTCCTTGGCAACTTGTGCTTCGTCTTATCCCACTCAGGATAAATGGTGTGGGGATGCAAAGGGAATCAGAAGAGATGCAGAGATGTGGGTTTTGACCACGATGAGTTTCTTGGAAAGCATCAGTGGCACTGGACACCAAGCTGAGCTGGGGTCCGGGACCATCCTCTTAGCGTGGGGAGATCCCTCAGCCCTCATCCTGGGCAGGGACCTTCTTTGTGAGGTTTGGGTTTGTTGCACTCGAGTGAAATAATTTTTGGCTGCAGAAAGCAGGAAGAAGCAGCGATTGTTCACGGAGGCTGGTGACCAGAATGGCTACAAGTGGCTGAGCTCTCTCCAGCCCTTGAAGCAGCTGTGCTTGAGACAGGAAGCTGCTGCAAGATCTCCCCATGAGCATGCTACTGGATACCATTTCCTTGTGAATGACCTTTTGTGCTGGAACTGGACCGAAATGTGCTCTGCTGAGAGGACCATTCCCCTGAGCTGTCCTCATCCAGAGGCAACACATCCTCACAGCCAGTGACTGCTGTGGACTCAGATGGCCCCTTTGCAACCTGGCCAAGTATTCCTGTGTTACAGTCATGTCCTCAGCATCAGGAGGGGTAGCAGGCATTTTTCTTCAGAGTTTTTTTCCCTAGAACTGCAGAATGAGGTGACTTTGGAGCCCCAGTTTCTCCTCCTGAGAGCTTCAGGTTAGCCAAAAAGTCTGGATATGGGCTGGTACCTTCTTTGCTCACACTAGTCCTTCTGGGTGCCACGGAGAAGTGAGAACCAGAACTTTGTTTTGTGGCCATCTCTAGCAGTTATCACATCTCCTGGCATGGGAAGTAGGCTGGCAATTCCCCCATGCTCCTTGAGCCCCTGCCAGTGTGCCATGTGAATGGGAAACCGAAACAAACCCTAAAACCCCTGCAAGAAGAGATCGCTGCAGGAAGATTGACTTCTGCAGCCCAGTGCTACCTTCGAGGAACACAGCGAAAGCCAGCCAAAGACACCATCTGTTTGTAGTGGAACGTGTAAATTTACATCTATTTCTGAATTCTTGCATTATGAAACTGGAAATGTCTCAGCTGCAGCGTGCACAGGACATGGAACAGCGTGGAGATCCACTCGGTGTTTGATCCCAGGACGTGGAGAGCCTGCTCATACTGAAACTAAATGAGGCGAGGCCACAGCAGGCAGCAAGAACCATTGCAAAACTTCTGTGCCTCCCAGAGCCTCTGCAAAGCTCTTCCAAAGAATTCACCAGGCCGTGCCATGGAAGAGTAACAGCTACTTGATGAGCCAGTTTCCCACATTATGTATCTGGCATTTCCAGTGCCTTTTCCCCAAAAATAGCTGGATTTCTGCTTGTGAATCATTCAGATTTGCATCAGTTAGAAGCCTGACTGAACAGTTCTAATTTTTGCTTCTTCTGTTATCTTTCAGTGGTTCACCTCACACCTCTTTTCCTTCTCTCAATGCCTGGTCCTCACACCAAAAGGGTGACGTTTTCATCTCCAGCCTCCTTTAAATGTTTTGTAGGAATGCCTGAATCTCTGGACAGACAGGTCATCCACTACAGCAGTCCCGATGGCACAGTGGGCAGAGGCTTTGCAGATTGTTCTGGGCAACCCAGAGGTGGATCCTGCCTACTGACCATGGGCTGGAACCCCCTGATTTGGAGACCAGCACTTCAGGTTAACATGGTCTCTTGAGCTATTAAATCCCAGCCTCTGGTATTGGTGTAAATCAGCACAGTGAATGTACAGTGGTCATTCTACAGGGCAGGAATGCCTTTGGGACTTCTTTTAGCCCAGAAAGGTCTGAATCCTTATTGAATTTTCAGTGTGTTCCTGTACAACAAACGGTGATAAAGATGTGAAAGAAAGTAAACTGCCACTGGACTGTGGAGCATTTCCATTAACTGTTCCAGAAATGTTAAATACCATTGGCACAGAATGGTGATGGTGGGGTTTGCAAGTGTGAATATCTTTAGATTTCGGTGGCCAGGTGAACATTTGCTCAGCCATTTTCAAGCTTCTTGCTCGAGCTGTGTATTACAGAGCTCTGTCTTTCTCATGTAACTTCCCTGCTCATTTGTCTCACAAAACCATTGCACCCTCCCCTCGATTAAAGTTGCATGGAGCCTTCAGCTCTGTCAATGGTGTAATTTGCATTTTCCTTGGCTTGTGAGCCTTGGGGCTTTGTCTTGTGTTATATAGGATATGCTATACAACAATTAGCCTGGAACCAAGACAACATGCGTTTACATGATAATGAGCTATTTTCTTCTTCAAAGCCTGACTCCTGTATTCCAGCCATCTTCCAGTCACTTAGCGTGGTTCTGGCCTGTATTTTTCAGCAGGTTTTGGCCAGCCACACAGCTTTGGGATGGCAGGAATATGGCTGCTATGACCATTTGCTACCAGTCCTCAAAGCGGCAGGACTGACTGCGAATAATGTGGGACAGGTGAAGAATCAACTGGGTCCTTCAATTTTCATTCTATGGTTGCCTGCCATTAGGGTTTTGAACTGGTACCAATTTTATTTTTTTAAAATAATATATTTTATATTTTTAGTGCATTAGCTGGATGCTGTGAAGCACTTTCAGCAGCTTTAGTGTATTCCTGCTGTTTTCTGATTTCACAGGGTTTGGGCTCATTCCTATTTATTAATGCTGCCCCTTGGATAATTACAGCTCTCCTCCTCTGTGATCATCTCTGATCATATTATAATTTCCTTTAATCTTCATATGAAATTTCCATAGATTCAGGATCCAGAATGAATTTGAGTATTATTGATCAAAATAATGTGCCACATCTTAAAAGAGCCCTTACTACATGGTGTATATTCTTGCAGCTCATTACAGCAGAATCACTTTGAAATGCAGTCTTGTCCTCTTCCCTGTAATGGGAAGAAATGATATAGTCTTGATGATACTATTGTTCCCCCCTTTCCATGTAGGATTAGCATCAATCAGCTGGACAGCATGATTGATTTTCTAATTAATAAGGCATTTGTATCAGCTTGCATAACCACACAAAGCTTAATGGGTTCCCTACTGTATCTGAAAACTGATTTTGTGTGTGTGAATTTACTCCTGCACTTGGAAGCTTTTTAACTGGTGGCAAGGCTAGTTGGAGAATCCTTTACCTAGAGCTCTCCAGTGTAATAAAGGATTTAAAACATGTTTCACTAATCATCACAACCAGATTTAAAAGCTTATTTTGAATGAAGGCTTTTGTTCCAAGGCTCACAAACAATTGAGAGGTATAGGAAGAGGAGAATTAATGCCCTTCAAGGTGAGCTCAAAACACAGTTGGTGCAGCACTGCTCCGCAGGAGCCCCAGGGGTGGGGGCTGTCCTGGGCACTGCCCTGCCCAGCTTAGCATTGCTTTTTAGCATCGTTTGATTTACCCTAAAAAAATTCCTGGGCTATCAAAATGGCCCACCCAGCTTTACCCCGAGCTCTGTGAGCTCCCCCAGGGGACTGTGTGACACCCAGCCTGTACATTGTGGCAGCTGTGACCTCAAAAGGATGCTTGAGCTAGAGAATTCCCAGTCCTCCCAGCTCTCCTAAACATCAGAGACAGTGGCCAGAGAAGGGAAAGGCCAGTCAGTAACCTTAACTCTGCCCCATGCCAGGAAAACCTGAGTCCAGCTGCCACAGACATGAGGCTGGAGGGTCATAATGTGACCAGGTGGTGCCGAGGAACTGGGGCATGTCCTTGGTGAATAAATAAGCAGAAAACCAAGGGAGAGCTGTCCCACTTCAAGCACCTATTCTGGGTTACGGCAGCTAATTGCTGTGACAGCATAAATGATTTAGGGTGTGAGGAGCTTCCACCTCGCCCTGTGTTTGAAGGGCTGTTTGCAGCCAGAGGCACGGCTGCATCTGCAGCAATGCACCTGGAGCATGCTGCACACTGGATCCAATTTCCCTGGGAAGATGGTGATGAACCATCAGGCAGAAGCTGAGCAGAGGGTGTCCTGCGGGACCTGGCTGCAAGAAAAACACTGACTGGAGAAATTCTCATCTGATGCACCAGTTTCTTGCACGTGACCTTCCTGCACTGCCAGTCCCAGGGGAGCAAAGCTGAAATCAATGAGAAGAGCTGGCATCTCCTTCGGTTCAACTTTGATCTGGCTGCACTGAGAAAATTGTTTAATTCCCATTTTGCATCGTCGTGTCTTTCAACAAAAGGAGAGAAACTGCGGGCTCTGCTCCTGGTATGAATCTCCCCTTGGCTGCATGGTCCCCAGGAGCAAAAAGATGAAACAAAAGCTAAATCTTGCAGGCAACCCAAACTAAATGAGGTCGAAGATGTCCCATGATTTTAATCTACCTTGTAAATTAAATGCAGTGCAGATGGGAGCATGGTGAAGCTTCTTCACACTCTCCTGCCCTGGCTTACACTTCCCCAGCCCCCTTGCACTAAATTATAAATCTGATGGCGAAAGCCATACATCAGCGTGGATTTTGGCCTCTAGCCCTAACATACTGTCTAGAGGATGAACAAGCTTCACAGTGCTAAAATAAATAGACTCACATGCGAGCCTGGGATGATTTAAACCAGCTCTCAGTGCAAGAATCAGCGGCCACCCATGTGGTAGTTACAGCATCTGGGACAGACAGTCAGGGTCTCATGGGCTAGGGGTGGGATTGGCGGGCTCACACCACTCACAGCTGCCAGGAGAATGGGAATGTAAAGCTTTGGGGGGAAAAAGATGGTGGGAATACCCCACGGTGTGAGCTGTGCTGGCTGCTACCAACCACCACGCATGGGGCTGGGGGATTCCTGGCCTGGTCCAGCTGATGCACTTTATTCCTTGAATAGAATCACAGAATACCCTGAGTTGGAAGGGACACACAAGGATCACCAAGTCCAGCTCCTGATTTTGCCAGAATGGTAATACTGGTTTAAAAGGAGGTGGTACTTCCATTAAATTAAAAACATCCCAACCTGGCTTTAAACTGCACTAATCTGAAGTGATTTACTACATGTAACATGATGGCATCTCATTCCCTGTTGGGATATAATGACATACATTTGGAGCTACACTTCAGATCTTGCCTGGCATTTCAGGCCAGTTTTGGCTCCCAGAGGACAGACTGGTTTGCTGCTAAGGAGAACCCCAGTCTGCACCAGCATCTCCACATGCCTCAGAGCTGCAGCTGAGGACATGAACTCTCAAAGCCTTTTGTAAAGCAACATCCCAATTCACATGATATAGAATGTTACGTGATTTCTCTACCTAGGATGAAAAAACAACAAAAAAATGGTTGCTGGAGAACTCTGAGGGTGAGGAGGCAGGACAGACTGAGTTCATGTAGCAATGTCCCAGGGCAGTGGGACTTGCATAGGGATGCTGTTGGTCAGCTGAGACTGTGAAATCTCTTTAAACCTCCAAGGATGAGGTTTACACTAAAATATTTCAGCCCTCCTCAATGAGGTTAGAACAGCACACTGTTAGAATGACTCAGCTGATGTGTAATAAGGGAGGAGAAGATGGAGTGCATGAGCTTTTGCCTTGTACCTCCATCATGAGAGACTGGAACAAGCCACAGGCTGCAGGGACCTTTCCTGTCCTGGTGCCCCAACTGAGCAGGGTGAATTTAGGGGCTGGAATTGCCCTGTTTCGCCATGGGCAGATGCCTACCTGGCAGAGCAGTGACAAGTGGTGGGTGTGGGACCTCCTGCCCTTGTTCAGATGCTGGGGGAGGATTTCCAGCTCTTGAATTAACCTTGGAGGTTTTCCCAAGCTCTGCCAAGGCCATTGCTGGAGGCAGTCAGTCAGGCACATCCAACCCTGGCATACAGCTCTGCTTTGGGGAGAGCAAAACCCCATCACCTGGGCAGGCTCCTGCCTCCTTGGCTTTCCTTTCACCTCTCAGCCTCCTGACAGACCACTGATTTTTTACATCGTGTATCACACAATACACATATCCACCTCAGAATGCTCAGATTTCTGCTGTGATCTTTAACTGGAACAACCTGGGATGCTGGAGCACCAACTGCAAACAGCTCCTCTTGCAAGTTGTTGACTGGATTCTCATTTAGGTTTCATATTCGTCCTATGTTTTATCCTTTTGGGGAATTTGTCATCCCTAATTAATCTTGGATCATATAATGTCTTGTGTAACCACCTTATTGATTGTTCTAAATGTGCAATCATTTATTGTTTTGCTTACTCCATTGGCTAAATGGAATTTTGTTTTTTGAAACCAACTCATCCTTTTCTCCTCAGTTCAAAATCACTGGAGTTATTCCATGAATTCACAGATTCGTTGTATCTTGTTAATAAAAGGGGATAAAGCTGTCTTCTGTAAATAATTTTATTTTATTTGGTTTACAGAATGGAGAAAGAGACAGAATATTATCCAGGCTTTCCTAAGCAAGGCCATCTGTATTTCCCAGTGGTTTTGGCTGAGTGGTGAGAAGTGACAATGAGCACATCTCTGCTGCACACTCAGCCTGTCCAGCTGGCAGAGTCAGGGCATGGGGAAATGTCACTCTGTGCACTCAAAGTGGGACAGGAGCATCCCCTGGTAGCAGAGCCTGTTCTGACCACTTCAGAAAACCTGAAGGAAAAGCAGATATCTCTGATCCTCCCCATGAGGGCAGTTATGTCATTTGGACATCCAAGTTGTTTAGCATGTTGCATATATTCACTCTCTGAATTTCAAACATTTCACCTGTAAGTAAAAATTACTCATTAATATGTTACACCGTAACAATTTTTTTTTATTTCATTTTTTCCTAAGAATGTTTTCTCAGTGAAAAGTGAGATTTGAGTAAGGTCCCTGGTGGATGGCAGCTCCACGGTGGCAGCCCCGGTGCTGTCAGAGCCACAGCACTTTGCTAAGTGCAGTTACAGTCTGTGATACCTAACTCAAAGCTGATAGTGGATGAGAAGAGAGATGTTTTCATCTCAACAACTGAAAAAAAACCCTCACTTCTTATCTATAAACACACTCATCGAATTTTCCCCTGCCCTCTCTGTTATATTACACAGCTCATGCTATATTCCAGTTTCTGATGGTGAAGATGTGGAACATTTTATGATTCTCCATCATCTGTCCAGGAACAATTCCCTGCTGGGCTCAAGCACTTTGTGGCCGTGCAGTGTGTGGGATGGCCAGGTGCAGCCCCAAGTCACAGCTGATTTTGGTGGTGGTGCAGAGATCTCTGATCCCAGTCACCGGCCTCTTCCCAGTTTGTCCTCGTCCTTAGGGATGCCATTGCCTTTGTGATGAAATCTACCCGTAATGTCTCTGACAACAAGTGCTTTGGAGAAGTGACCATGCTTTGTAGCAGTGGCAGGGTGTTCACACATCGAGACCTGATCCCAAACCCATTGCAGCAGTGGGGTTATTCCCACCAGCCTCTGCTGGCTGTAGTTCAGGAGCCTTTTTGATCTGGAGCAAGTCTTTCCCTAGAAGGGGATATTAGCTTTGAGCTGTCTCCTTGTGTCTTTCAGAAAAAAACCCCCATCCTTAAAGGTGAAATTACTTAACTCACTCTGTGTCAGAGATCAAGAAATGCTACACCTGTTTTTTTCTCGTGCAGCCTGTAGCTGCAGAAAGGACAGATTATCCAGGGTTAGGCGAACCCCAGCCCCCAGCTGGAGAGCAGAAGGGCATTCCCATGGCTGCTGGAAGGGTTAAGGATGGAAGTATCTGAACAGCTGCCTGCTTAAAGCCTCTGGCTCAAGCAGAGATCAGGGCAAATATTTCTCATTTCTTGCAGAAATGATAAAAGGAAATAAAAATCCAAAAACATTTTGTTAAAGGCCAGCTCAAAGCAAAATATTTAGGTAGTTTTGTAATTATTTTTACTAATTCATTTTAATTGAGTGCTGGTACATTCAGTCTCAGAGGAACTCTTGCTACAGCAGCTGGGAAGTGAGGGGCAGAGATACTCCCAGCTCTGTTCACCCTCTGCTCTCTGCTCGAGTACTCCCCAAAACAAGCAGAAGTATTAAAATAGAGAAATGGTTTTCAGGCAGTATTAGATAATTTGGAAAGCACTTGGGAACGTGGGGATGATTCACGCTGAACAAGGTGAAAGAGTGGCAAATTTCAGGGCGGTTATTTGACTTTTCAGTCTCGAAATGAGCGCTATTATTTTTAACGTTATTCACTGGTGTCATTGTAGCAGCTGCTTGAAAGCTGGTGGGGTTTTAAATGACCTGAAAAAAAGGGGACTATATTCAGGTGTGTGACACACCAAGGGCTGGGGATGCATGGCTTGGTCAGACACCCTGTGGCATGAGGGGGTTGATGGTCCATGGCATGATGCCCAACATAGGAGAATCCTCCAGCACAGCATGGACAGGAACTTTTCAGCTGCTATTTGAGAGGAAAGCCTGAGCTTGCAGGGAGATGCAGTGAGACTCAGGCTCTTGTTTTCTCTTCAGTCAGAGAGACGTGGCTCACCAGCCATATGTGGCAACACCCAGGGGAAGAGAAGGGCAGAGGGAAGAGCTGCAGGATAAACGCCTCCAGGGTCCTTCTCTCTTGGATCGCCTCCTCCTCTCACCCCTGAAGTATTTCAGAGGAAGGTTTATCTTTAATTGCAGAACGTTGTGTGGAGTCTCTGTATTATTAAAATGACTCCTGATTTTCTAGGGGTATTCTGTTAATTAGTAGGTTTCTCCTCCCAACTAGGCTGTAAATGGAAAGAATACATACTAAACCGATTGCCCTACTTATGCAGCTACTCGGAGGAATGCTAAGATGGATTAACATGCATAGCAGAAGGCTTATGACCCTGGGAGACAGAAGAACCTGGAATAACCTTAATATCCTGTCAACTTGCATTACTAAACCTCAGTGAACAAGAAGAGCCTATTTAGCAGTCTGTCTTGGAGGAAAAATTCGTATCTTTTATCTGCCTTATTCCTCCCTCTTTTCGAATGGAAGTGTTTTATTTATCTCTCCTGAATTTATTTTTATGAGGCATAATAAAACTGTATCACCCCCCCACCTCCCCATCCTAAATAACACCCCCACTGCACAGAGTGGCTCAGCTTTTGAGAGGTGCCTTTGTCATGCTGTTGTGTGGTGAAAACCATCTGCACCCAGCTGGGCAGAGGATGCTGAGCTGACCCAGCATGCTGCTGTCACCAATGCTGACCACGTGTGACATCAGCAATGTCACCTCTCTGCTCCTGCATGCTCTGTGTGAGGCACCACAGTGCCTGTGCTGGGCAGAAGGAAGGTGAGCTGCCTTAGAATCATACAAATCCCCCCTTCCAAATATTTTATTCTCCTCTATGAATTGCCACTGTGGATTTCAGATCTGCCCCAAGCTGAGCCCTGTAACACAAATCCCAGACATTTTACTGTTTCCAACCTTCCCAGTCTGGGTGTGTGGGCTCTTCCGAATGTTTGATCCTAGTGGAAAGATGGTAACCACCACACCCCTGTTAACAATGCACAGCTCAGCCCTTCCAAGCCTCTTCCATCACATAAATAAATACTAAGGAGGAGGAACACTCTTAATGGAATGTCCGTCCCCCCAGACCTCTGCCATACATTTAACACCTGGGAAGATCACTGGAGTCCATGTAGTGAAACACACCCCTTGGTGCTGAAGTGACAACTTAAAAGTCCCATAATTGCCCCCATGCTGGGGACAACCCAGCCCTGGCCACCCCTCTCTGGTCCCAGGGCCATCACAGAGGGGGTTCCTGTGCCAGAGGGGTACATTTTAATGGGAGATGCAGCAGTGCCCCCATGGCAGGCAGAATCTTCATCATCATTAATTATTCCTCCTTCCCTCACCTTTCCACTTGGGGTTTAGCTCAGCCTTGATAAAAGAGGGGTTATTTCTTTAATGGAAAAAAAAAAAAAGGAGTCAGAAATGCATCTCGCAATTACAGAGTTCAGTCTAATTAGGACTGAAAAACACATGTAACTGTGTGTCTGCTCCTGAGATTCCCTTTCAGTGTTAAATATGTGTGGAGCACCTTCCCTGCTAAATGACATTTTTCTTACAGTTCACAGGGAGGAAAAGGAGAGAGCCCTGTGCTGCTGCCCCTCAGGAAGGTCTGTTCCTCTCCAGCCCTGCTGCAAGGGGCATTCCAGAGAACTGGAAGCAGAAAGTAGCCCCGGGGTTTGGGACAACTCCTCATGTCTGTGGAGAGAGAAAAATGTGCTGAACATAGAAATAGGTCAGGGCTGAAGCACTGCATCCTCCAGTTGCTTTGCTTGCCTCCCTTAAATAGAGGAAACATCAGAAGCTGCATTTCTATTCAAAGTGAGGGCCTTTGGGCTCAAAAGCCCTCACAGCAAATGCTTAAGGAGGGAAAGCAACAAATACAAGTATTTCTCCTGGATGAAGGAAATTAGAGAATATAGTGAGGAAAAAGCCTCATCTGGGACACATGCAGTATTTATTCCAGCTACATTTTTCAAAAGCAGCAATCAAACTCTGCGCCTGCTGAAGGATATAATTCAGTTCTCACTGAGGGAAGTAGTAAAACTCTCATTTAACAGGATAACTGCTCCTACCCCAGCCATTGCTCTCTGCTCGTGGGTGCAGTGATCCCTGCTTGGGCCGCCCATTCTCCCCCCCACCACTCCATGCAGTGTCCAGTGCCAGGGGGATCATGGTCCAACCTTGCCCCTTTCCCAGCGTGTCCTTCCCCAGTGGAAACATGCACCCGTATGTACCAGCAACACATACTTGCACTGCAGAGGATGTGGCATTATTTTATAAAAATACATATTTGGAGCTGCAGGGTGTGCATGTTCCATGTGAACGGACTGGGCATTCACCCCTCTATCATGACCTTAACAGCTGCGTGTGAAGAAGGGGGAGGGGGATGCAGGATCCAGGACAAGTGTTCCAGCACTTGCCCTACAATGGCAGGAGAAAGGAACTGTGTGGGAAGAGGCAGAAGGAAGATCAGGGCCCAGTTAAAAGTTCAGCCAGGCTCTCTCAACCCTGAGTCCTCCCCCAGAGAGGAAGTGATAACCTTCTTTACATCATAACCTGTCAAAAATATAAACATAATGTATCAGCCTGGATGTGTCAGCTAAAGCCAGGGAGAAAAATGTCTCTGGGACACAGCCAGACTCCGGGGAGTGCCTGGCTGCAGTGCCTGAGTCATGCTTGCACATTGCAGCACACATATTTCATCTGAGTCCAGTTGTCAGTTTTTGTGTTTATTTTGTCTTGCGTCACCCAGATGGGGGGGTGGCATTGCCAGGAGGGAGTTACGGCATTGCCAAGTGTGTTTCCATGGTCTGGCAGGCTGGCCTGGCACTGAGGGGTGAGTGGTGGAGCAGCTCACACCATCCTGGGTCAAGAGCTCACTGCAGCAGGGTCTTACATTTATGCTTGAGAGTCCAGAAAGCTGACACAGCAGAGAGAAATAGTAATAGAAAAATCATCATGAACGAGGAAGATGCAGAGCCTAAAGTATGAGATTGTCAAAATGTGAAATTGCCCAGGAGACAGAGGAAGATGGAAAAAAAATGGAGAAACTTCTCTTGACTTTGGTTGGTTAGAAAGATGAAGAACTCAGCTGTTGATTCATTAAGGTTTCCTCAACACCTCTCACTGGTTTTGTACCAGCCCTTTCTGCTCAGATTTCCTTCAAAGACCCCAGCAGGACTATGGGAAAAACCCTTTGTGAAAATTCCCCCTGAGGTCATCATTTTCTGGGTTATTCTCGTTTCCACTGCAGCTCCAATCACCAGAACTGTTGCTGGACCCTTCCCATCAAGGGACATGTGAAGCCCACTTGTGGTCTTGTAAAACTGCTGGAAAAATTTGGAAGGGCAAAGACACCCTTTCATGAATTTTCTCCTTTTTGTTCTTTTAAGGTAGTTGTTTGGCAAGGAGGGGCTGTGCACACCTGGAAGCAGAAACACCGGTGCTGCTGGGAGACAAAGGCAAAGAGAGAAAGCAAAAGGCTGAGATGACGGTGAAGCACCACAG
This sequence comes from Gymnorhina tibicen, assembly GCA_013399875.1. Lineage (NCBI taxonomy): Eukaryota > Metazoa > Chordata > Aves > Passeriformes > Artamidae > Gymnorhina > Gymnorhina tibicen. The sequence continues at coordinate 2,700,801 of VXAZ01007116.1, read as the reverse complement.
ACAGCCCCATCCTGGCATGCCAGTAGGCAACTAAATAATTGAAATAGTATTTGCTGTCAAGTTTCCATGTTTTCATAGTGTCCCTTATGAAAAACACTGCACATTATGATGCTATAAATCCTTATTATCTAGATCTTCACAACCAGAAGCTTCCCATTACCAAAAAGAAGGGTGAATCCCATGAGACACATTAATGGCATTGAAAACTCCTTCTGTTATCCTAAACCTTGATTAATCAACCTTATTTAGTACATGATAGTGGGATAATTGAAGCTGTCCCTGTATTTTAAAAAAAAAAAAAAGTGCAATAAATACTTTAGCATCTGCAGCTCCATTTTCTTATTACACAGATATTGATGCTTCCTGGAAAGCCTTGTGAAATCCTCTGCTCGGGGACGGTCCCACTGATCTATATTTTCGGGGCATGTTAGCTGGGGGTTCCTGTTTGTAGCATTTTTAGCAGGAGAGCAGGATTGCTGCTTCTCGCAAACCCATCTGTTCCCGCTGCTCATTCACAACCTGGAGCCACAGCCTCCTGTCATCTCCCTGTCACTTTGGGAAACAATAACTGTGGGAGGACAATGTAATGGATTGTTCACTGGCGTATTCCTAGATATTAAAAGTACAATTTGGGGGTTGGTTGCAGAAAAATGGCGAATTATTTTGTGTGAGTTTAACATTATTATGAGGAAATTAGGCCTGATCCTCATCTCACTTGGGTCTACATTCACTCAGAGCTCGTGGAGCTGGCTGATATTTTTGGAATGTGAAGTCTTCTGTGACATTTTTTACAACAGAGGTAATTTGGAGAGAAAAGTTCTGTAATTTTTCTGGGCTTTTTTTCTGCTTCCTTTTTGGCTTTTTTTCTTATTTCAGTAAACACATGCAAGAAAAAAAAAAAGAGATCTTGCAAGACTTTTCCACAAAGAGAACAACATTTTGTTGTTTTCTTGAGAGCATATTGTCAGGCAGCAGAGGGACACAACAGAGGCAATTTGGGCAGAGGGAGTTGTTGCCCAGATAGTTTTATGTCCTCTAAAGCTGCCTTTGTCCCCCTGTATCATCAGGGTCCATCAAATTCTGCTGCTCCGACTGACTGCCAAGGGAAGCTGAGAAAAAATTTTTGCCAATGATGCTTTGCATGTAAAAAAAAAAAAAAAATCAGCAATTATTATTTTGGCGTTATTAAAAATAGGCTTTGGATAAAATACTTAGAGAAAAATTAAGCTCCAATACTATAAGCCAGACGGAAAGCATCCTCTCTACTTTTACTGCTCTTTTTCTTCACTGTGAAATCAAGATGAACAAATTTCCCTTTTATTTCTCAGACAGTATTTTCTCTTTGACTAAAGAGATAAGACATCACAGGAAGGTAAAAAGGTCCTTTTCAAAATTGCTTCAGCTTTTCCCAGGGTTTTATGGTTTCCAATTAACATCATTGGCCAGTGTCCTCTGAGGCCTGAGGAAATGCAGTGACAGCACCAACGATCTTCATGACTGATGGACTTTTTGGCAGATGCTTTTAAGCACCAAAACCTGGCTCTTGTGGGCCCAAATATGTGCAAACTGAGTGGTCCCCACGGGCTCACACAGCTGTAGCCAGGGCTCAGCATCCCAATGGAAAGTGCTTGTTTAGGAGCACCTCCAACACTGCAGAGCCTAATGTGGGGAAAGAAAAACCCTTCCTGGTGATGGCACCTCCCCTCTTCTTGCCATTTTTATTCTCTCTTATTATAAAGAAAAATGTTTTCAAAACCCCCCATCCTTTTGCAGCACGCTCCAGGAGGTGGGAGCCCATGCTGCCTGGAGCACATCTCCTGTTCCTGGGATCACACAAACCATAGCTGCAGCTACGGCTCAAGCAGGTCATGGGCGGTGGGATGAGGACTGAGTCCCAGGTGAGGGTGGATGTGGCTCCCAGGAGGCGCTCAGGCCATTCAGGTGATGTTTTAGTGGTGGTGATTTATGCCCTGGCGATCATCTTCACCTGCTATTTATGACTGATCTTTCTGGGAAAAAAAAAAGTACTTCAGCCCTTAATAGGTGCATTGCTTTGGGCTAAGTGTGTGGGCACTGGGGACAGAAAACAACCAGGGGAACACACCAGCCATCTAATGTGTCTCAGGACTTCAGGCTGAGGACTAAAAAGAACCCTGCATCACCAGAGCTCACTGCTAAATGATAACTTAAGCCAATTACACATGTCTCATTCATCTTTTAGATAAGAAGAAGAGAGAAATAGTTTTTCTATTTCCATAATCATGCCACTAACTCGACAAAACGTGATAATCCATAATGAGCTAGGAAGAGAATTAAATGGAGAACAGGGTCTTTTGATGACTTGCCAGTTTTCTCTAACATCATTCATACAGGTTATTGACACAGGACCAATTTTTCATCCTCACTTTAACAGGACTCCCATTATTACAGCTGAAAAATGGCAGGCACAAATGTTTGGAGGCACATTTTGGTACCTTAATTTAAGATTTCCTCAGATTTACAAGTCCTTAATTGTATGTACAAGCCAGGTGCCCAGGAAATAATGTCATGTGCAAACAGCTGCAAATTCTATTTCTGTGTGATTGGAAGCTGGTCTCCAAACCCGGCCCTCAGTAACCACAAAGTGGGTTTTCCTCCTCATGAAACACACTTTGTCACCCTTATTGGCCAGCAATGAATGGGAAATAAATTTCTGAGATGCCAGCTCCAGGCAAGAATTTGAGATGATTTTACAAAGTGTCAGGGAACAGAAAGCCAAAAATTTTGGGAGGAGATTTGTGGAGGAAAGTACAGCTTAGTCTGGGTTCTCTAAAGCTTTGGGGAAAAAATTTAAAATACTGTGGCTCCTGGAATGATTTGGACTCCTGTGTTTTCAGCACTGCAAGGAGAGCATACACCTTGGCCACCTCAGGAAGTCTGTCTTTTGGGTTTCCTTTCCCCCAGCCCTTTCCTCTGAGCCCAGACATGCCTCAGCCCTGGCAGGACAGCCAAGGAGATCTGCAGCCACGTGCTGAATGCCACGTTGCCAATAACATGCCAATTTTATCTCTCTCCCAGGACACCAGACTTTTTTCCCAATAAAAGGCCAATTCCATTTTAAAAATTCTTCGCCAGCTCTCATATTCATGAAAAAAAAAAAAAAAGACTTGCAAGGATTAAAGAAGAACCTCCTATTTATTATTTCCATTAAACTTCCCACAGTTCTTTAAAGGACTTTTTCTCTGGATGCTGAAGTGGGACCTGTTGGGTCCCACGGGGCTGGACACCTCTGTGGCCACCGGGTCTCACGGCGTGAGGGACCACAGTGCTGATGGCCCCCGTGCCACCCTGGGGACTGGCGTTTCTAACAGAGCCACTATGGTGCTCTACCCCAAAAATGCACCACCCCAGCGGGGAATATGATGGAAGGCCAGTCCATCAGCATCCTCCTCAGATTTTTCTTCATTCTTCTCTTTTTTTCAGTTTCTCAGCTCACTCGATTTGAGGTTGGGATGCACAATCTGGTAAATATGACAGCAACAAGTGACTTTTTTTTAAAGCCTTTTCCTGGTCATTATTTATTGATTGCCTTACAGAAACTCCACTGAGACTGAAAGGAGGACAGAAATTCTTTCTGAAAAGCATTAATCCCTCTTTTTTTTTTTAAGGAGATGGAGTTAGATTTTTCAGCTTTTTCAAAGCAGAAGCTACAGGGGTGGAGTTTTCTTCAGCTCAGACATCTCAGCTAAAGCCATTAAGAGATGGACAGAGGGGAAAAACCTTTACAGAAGATTTTTTTTTCGACTGACAGTTCCCAGAGGGTCCCCCTGCTTTCCCCAGCACTGAAGCTCTCATTGCTGAGAGGGGGGGCCGGGTTGTGTATGAATTAAACTTGAGAGCTTGTGCCAATCAGACACAAGCAGGTCAGCATCAATTTGCAGTTTGTACAAATTAATACCGCATCATGAGAAAACTCCATACAGCAACTTTTGTGTAAAGCCACCCCAGGGCGCTTTGCAAATTAAACACTAAAATGCCATGTGCGAGGTCTGCTCTCCACCAAATGATAAATACTAACGCCCTAAACAGAAGGGATATTTATGCTTAAGACTGCAAGCATTTATTGATTTTTATTCCATCCTGACCGTGGTTGAAATCCAGGTTGAAAGAACAGCCCCACCACCAGCGGGGTGTCCCCCAGCCCGGGGGATGTCCTTTGGTTGGGGGCACTCAACATGGGTGGTTTAAAGCACTGGCAGCAGCATGAGCACCTTGTGTAGACATCTGGGTTTTAAAGATCACACACTGCTGCATAAAACTCATCAAAATATCTGCTGTGAGGGTGCTGAGGCCCTGGCACAGGCTGCTCAGTGAAGCTGTGGCTGCCCCATCCCTGGAAGTGTCCAAGGCCAGGCTGGATGGGGCTTGGAGCAACCTGGGATAGTGGAAGGTGTCCCTGCCCATGGCAGGGGGTTGGAACTAATGATCTACAGCCCAAACCATTCTAAGATCCTATGAAAATAACTTTCAGTCATGGAAGGGTTGGAGGGGCTGCCCACAGTTTGCACAGGTGGCCTCCACGCTGCTGGGGGCGGGAGCTTTCCCTGGCACACCTGAACACGCCAGCCTTGAGACAGCCTCGGCTAACAGGCTGTGAAAGCACGCAAAGCAGAGCAATAAATGGATCAGGAGTGATAAGAAATGAGGAGGAGGTAAGAAAGGAGCCTGACAAAGTTCACGGCCGGTGCAGGGTGGGCATTTCCTTCATCAGGATTACAGAATACACCCAGGCTCTTTGCAGGCCTTGCTGACTATTCCCATCCAAGCCCGCTCCACAGCACGGTTTTGTTTTTTCCTCAGAAAAGCTGATCTCCACACCTTCAGTGTGGGTTGTGGGATAAAATCACTGCCATTTTGGGAGTGCAAATCAGCTCTACCTGCCATGGAGCTGGCAGAGATTTACCACCGTCATTTAGCACACCACTCATAGATTAAAGGGGCTTGTCCTTTTCGCTTCACCTTATTTATGATTTTCAAACAATAAAGCATTCAGGGAGAAATTATGGCTCTGTAAAGCCATAGATGTGTCCGTGTTCATCCCCCATAAATGTACCTGAGGGCTGGAAGTTCATCAGTTTGAATTCAGGAATGAATCTGAACCGGAGCCAAGCAAATATTGGACCTAGACCAGCTTCAGTTTACACCAGCTTTACAAAGACCCCTTTGCTTTGGGACTTCAGGCAAGGTGCAGCCCATTTGTGTGTTCTAGTCTGGGCTTCACGCAACCCAGTGTTGCCCAAACATTTATGAATTTTTAATGAAAATTTAGTGAGGCTGTATTTTTCGAGGCTGTATTTTTCAAGGCTGTTTTTCCACGTGGCTGAGTCCCTGTGAAGCATTGGGTGTGTGCAGGAGGGAGCTAGAGCAGGGACATGTCTTTAGGGCTCGGAGCCCCCCTGTCTGCCAGGCCAGCAGCCAGCCTGGCCTTCCTGCCTGCATGGACGTGTTCAATTATTCCCAAGAGACTGGGGGAAAAAAAATTTTAAAAAGGAAATAAAAGGACAGTGTGTGCTGAGTCCTGTGCTTGAAAAGAGCCTCTCAACAGCTTCCAGAAGCGCTGAGCTGGCCTGTGTTTGTTTGCACATGTGGGTCTCCATGGAAAAGCTCCTGTGCTGGGAGGGACGGCCCTGTGGCTGCAGCAGGGAGAGCTCCTGCACGAGGCATTGACACCGGCCGCATCCTGCCCGGGGGCTCTGGGCACCCCTGCTCCTTCACAGCCCCAGCTTCGACCTCTTCGTTCGGATATTACAGCTGTGCCTTGCTACAGCACCCTCCTGTTCAGCCCAAGGGGGCTGCACGTCTCCAGAGGTGATGCATTCCATGGTGCAAGGAAAGGGATGTGACCCTGGCTGGCTGCAGAGCCCAGCTGTGGGTACGGGGCTGTGCCACAGCACAGAGCTGACGCGGGGCCAGGATAAATTTGTCCCCGTGGTGCATGAGAACAGTCACACATGTGAAGGGTTCAGTTAATGCTGGACCAGTCTGGCACGTAGAACGTGTAAGAGCTGACACAGTTTGAAACCCAACAGTCCTTGCCCAGCTAAGAAGAGCTTGGAGTTTAGCATCACTTTAATTATTGTAACTTTAAAAAACAGTTTCCTTAGCTCAGACCTGCACCTTGGCTGCTCACCTGGGTTGCCATCCTCCACGCCTCAAGTGGTGACAGAGTGCCTGCGCCACACCATGTGGCACTGACCATGCTCACCCCAATGCTGCCAAGCCACAGCCAAAAGGACGCAGCCTTGCCCTCGTGTACACCCTGCAGAGTAGGTTTAGGAAGCCAGAGGTTGTTATTTTTTCCACTAATTGTTTTTTCCAGCAGACACGGGACTCCCAGGGACCCCCCTCTTCTGTACTCACATCACTGTTTTTAGAGGGCTGGACCGATCCTGACTGCCAGTTCCTGCCTCTCACTGCCAAACACTCCCTTCCCCCTTTTGACTAATTGAATCCCATACCTTATGTGTACTTATTCCCACTGCTAGAAACTCATTTTCTTAGCCATGGTGTATCTGTCAAAAAAAGAGAAGAAATAAAACAATGTGACAGGTTAAAAAGTGGATGGACTCATTGCATTACTCACACAGAGGTGAGCAGGAGCTGGCACCTGAATATGCAAACAGCCCTAAATATCCTAATGTATTTTAGAGTGGTCATTTCTAATTAGCACTTGAACCCAACACCCTACTTAGCCTAATTAGAGACATAACAAAAAGCTGTTTGAGCTCACATGCATATTGAATATGCAGATCTCTAGCATCCAGCACTGCCCTGCTCCAAAGACCGACATCAAGCAAAGCCTCTCAGCATCCGGCACGGATGAAAACTGGTCCCAGCATGGCCCTAAACTGGTCCCATGAAGCCAATGTGTTGAAAATCTGCACCATTAACTCCATTAAAATGCTTTAAATGTAAATCTGAAAGGTTTTGATGAGAGTTATGTTACTGGGGGAAAAGAAGGCAAACCCACAGTTTGGGAGATACCGCATTTATTTTTTGCATCTCTAATCCAGAAGATTTTACAGTCTAATTTAAACCAGGAAACAGAAGGAAGATAGATGAGGAGGAGGAATAGCAGGACAGAATCATAAAATGGTTTGGGCTGGGAAGGTTGTTTAAAGGCCGTTTAGTCCAACCCCTACAACAAACAGGGACATCTTCCATTAGATCAGTTTGCTCAGATCCCTGTCCAACCTGACCTCGAATGTTTCCAGGGATGGGTCATCCATGACCTCTCTGGGCAACCTATGTCAGTGTTTTACCACTTTCATTGTAAAAAAAATTTCTCCCTGACCCTCTTTTAGAGTCAAACCATCACCCCTTGTCCTATCCCAGTGTGCCCTGGTGGGAAGCCTGTCCCCATCGTTCTTACAACCACTGAGCAGAACCCAGTGCACAGGTGGCTGTTCCAGGGCTGGCACCAGGAGGGTTAAAGGCACCATGTGGCTCTGCAGATCTGCCAGGCCAGACAAAACAGGCGCCACTTCCAAACCTTGCTGGTTTTAAGCGGGCACACCCCTGCACATCCACGAGGCACAAAACAAACGCAGAAAAACTGCTCTGCCCCGTCTGCACACGCCTCATTTTCAGAGATGGATTTAGCCAAGCACCGCGAGGGTTTCATTGTGAGCGGAGAGAAAGGGTGCTATCAGCTCCATGGAAACCCGGCCGGCTGGGATTGGCGGCCGTACCCAGGCTCAGAAGCAGCGACACCGCCGAAAGTACAAGCACTGTTAATATTTAACACGGAGCAGGGACGTGGTAAAACCTAGCAACCCCTCGGCAGCGGTTATGCAATTCACCGTTAATAGCTCGGATGGATTCACATCGCCTTAACACCCCTAAGTTCCCCTCCCCTGTTTCTATACGTGAGGGTTTTTTCTTCCTTGTTGCTAAACCTTAAAGTGAGAGGAAACAAAGAAATCACTATTACATAATACAGACCTACAGCCAAGTCGTATTCCTGCTGTTTTGGAAACAGTTGGGGGAAGGCAAGTCGAAAGCTAAGAAGAGCCATGTGATAGGATCCTATTTTTTTTCTTCTTCCTTCCATTTTCTAATTTCCCATTTAAATACATTAAGTTTCTCCAAGATCTGTTGGACCTCATCCATTACTGAGACATCAGGTAAGCAGGGTCTTTGGCAGTGATAATTATTGGCAGTAATATTATAATTATATACCACAGGTCTACAAAACGTAAGGTTATGCGTTGTCACGACTGCATTGTTTCTTCAAGGAAAATCATTCCCAGGACAGGTCTGCAACTCCAGTTTGAAGCTGGGGTTTGGGCAGTGCTAGGGAGCTCTGGTTACTAGGAGGAAACCCCAGCTTTAGCTAAGCTCTGACAGGGAGCTACAGTGGTACCTGGAGGACTGCAGTCTCATATGGTTGTCCTGCAGGATGCTCCACCTCAGGCAGATCAGTGCTCTGCATTTCCCATTAGCAAGCCCTCACACATCTCTTCTGTGCCTCAGTTCTCTGAGTGTAACGTGGAATCAGTATTTCCTTATTTCTTGGGGCTGTTGTGAGAATACACACAAGCCTGTAAGCTACTCTGTGATAAGAACAGCTGAAGTTTGCACAAAATAATTTAAAACACCTCCAAACCCCAATTCTCAACTCCCAAAGAGTACCAGTACACTTTTCTTCCCGCTTCATGTTTTTCCCACATGGAAGAGAGGCCTTCCATTAGCCCCTGAGCCAAAACCCTTGGAAAGATCTTGAAAACAAGATAATATATGTCGTGTGGATCCTTTTGCTCTCTTCTAGCTAGCTAACCACCCTAGGAAAACAACCCATAAATCAACTGAAAGCTTAACCTACAGTCTGCCAATCTGAAAAGCAGACACTGCCCCAGGAATGCAACCACAGCTCGCTATAACAATGAGAACAAAGGAAAAAAACCCAAACAATTCCACCTTGCACTTAGTAATTCAGCAGAGCTGCAGACAAATCAGGCAGACAGTGATCCCCACATCACCTTAAGCCCACAGTCTCCTCCTGAGCAGTGAGGTGCAGAGGGCTCTGGTTTCCAGGCGAAGATGGGTTTCAGCCTCCAGCTCAGCTGGAGAGAATTACGGCAGCTCAGACTTCTCCTATGAAGGGACTGAGGGTCCCTAACTGAGGGCTTTTCTACTTTTCCTCTTTTGTTTTTTAGGCTTTCAGTAGATTAGGGCTCTTCTAGGTTTTGGTTAAGGCATCGTTGCTTGTCTTTGTCCTCGGGGGTGTTAAGGCACTGTCTGTGCCTGCTCTGAGCAAGGCAGGAAAGGGCAGGGGCTGGGTGGGTGTTGTGGGGTGATCTGGACACAGCCCGTGGTGCCAGGGCTGCTGGCTCCCAGTGTATCCCGGGGAAATTCCAGCAATCCCCTCAGCAGCAGCAGCAGGGCTGCCCAGGGTGGTGATGGGGATGAAGGACACAGAGAAGGGATGGGTCTGTGAGAGCCCTGCTCAGGGACAGGGTATTGAATAACACAAGAATTTCAGCTCGTGCCGGCATTTGCCCTCGAGCAGGGTGAGGGTTGGTGCCACAGGACAGTCTGTTATTTTCTTGTGTCCTTGCATGAAGAGATGCATCAGAGGGATGATTCTCTTCAGAGACACAAAATGATCTTTATATAAACACGAAGACTTTTAAGGGCTGTGAGCCTCTAGATCCTCTGCAATTCTCAAAGCACTTTTATGACCAATGCAGCAATGTGAACAAAATGTCATTTTTAAATGTAACTGTGTCCTCAGTGAGGTTAATGTATCAAATCAGGACCAGTCTTCAGAACAAAAACCTGCCCAAAAGACCAGAAATTAAGAGGAATAAGAAAAGAAACCTAATGAGGTTGCAAACTCAAAGTGAATTTATGAGCTCTAACCACAAAGCAGTATGGAACAGTAGCAGGACACTCATTAACAGCTTGCAGTCACTAATGGGTGACTAAGAGAGGAAGTTTGCTGTAAATAAATGCCAGTATTGCTTCAGGACTTCTGATTTTGTAACTGGGGCACTTGTAAATCAACATCAGAGCGCTGCAAGCTGTGGGATACCTGTTCCCAGATCAAGCCAGCTGGAAATGAAGCCAAAACCAACAAGTCTCCCAGACTGGGGGTTGCAGGGGCTGTCTGGGGGAAGCAGTGCCTGATGCTCCAGGCTGCCCTGTGGAGTCCTTTCATTATTTGGGCAGAAGAAAGAAACACCCCCTTCTTCCCTCACTTGCACTAAAAACCAACCCTCAGTCAGCCAGAGAAGTGGCCTGTATTTTTAATACCTTTTTTTGCACTTCATTAGTGAGGGCCTCAAGCAAACTCTGTCATCAGCGATGACATAAGGAATAGAAGCAGTTGCAGGGCAGTACAAGTGAAGGGGAAATTAAGCCATTTAACACACGGGCAGGAGATGTGTGTTTGGGTCGAGGCAGGGATTTTTTTCTAATTAAAAACCTGGAGAAAATCTCCTTGCCTCTAATGGAATAAGCACCAAGGCAACTTCATCTGGCCCACGGACTCCCCCCACTACCGCTGTCTGCTGTAAGAAAAGCAGGAGGGAGGAGTGGGAGAGTCTGATTTCTATGTAAAGATTGTACAGCCAGACCTGCCCTGGAGCTGCAAAGCAACCAGACACTGGAATCCAGCCAGTTTTGTGTCGTTTCTGCGGGGCTGGCCAAATGTGCTACTGCTATTTTGGCTTCATCCGCTTCTTTCCCCTTTTCTAGCCTAATTGCTTCAGCTCCTTGATTTCTGCTTAATGGAAAGGGTTAAATAGTTTATTATACCAGAATTTGATTTGCAGGAAAAAGCTTTGATGTTTTCGTGTTGCCTGTGATTGGCAAAGCAACTGTGATTTCTGCTGCCATGGTTAATATTTGGAAATAACCTTTAACTGTTTATGCAACTGGAGCTCGCCCTGTCCTTTCCTGTGAATTACTGAATTCTGTGGAATTAACCCTCACTGCTGCCCCGTGACTCTTCTCCAGGCTTTCTGCTATGGTTTTATGATGGGGTGATGGAAAGGTTTTACATGTCAGGTGAGGCTGGAGATAAAGCATAAGAAATGCTGTGCTGCTGGTGTGAAATTATTCCTCATTCCTTAGTCTGAGGGGACTCACAGAATTATTCAAAAATGCAGGAGGAGCAGTCTTAACTTGCGAACACAGGAATAAGATTCCTTTTCCCATCCAGGAGAAAAGTGCCCTGACCACACCAGAGTGTGGAAATTCCAGTGCTTGGCTGGTTGTGCTCATTATCCCCCATGGAAGTGGTGATGCCAGCCTGCGAGGAAACCATTGTGACCTGACAGTGGGGTTTTTTTATTTCCATTAATTTACTGTCCTTCTCTTTGGAGACACGTCAGTGCTGGGTAAGGAGACCAGGGATCTCACCCTGGTTTAGATAACGCAGTATCTGTAGCACAGTGGGCATTGCCTCACTGAGGAGCAGGGCAGACCCCTCCTGCTCAGCAGGATGTGAAGACTGGATGGAAAATTCCTCCATGCTCAGATAAGGGATTGGAAAACAACTTCTGCTTTCAGCAGGCTTTAAGAGGTAACATTCCTATTTCATGTCACCCTATACCATGCTTTCCATGTGAAAAGGTGTCATTCTCAAAAGCAGACACGAGAAAGCTCTTTCAATTGTGGTGTTGGATAATACAGAAAGCCACAAGATGGAAAGGAAGAATTAGAGGTCAGTTGAAATTTTCCAAAGCAGAGATGCTACAGCTCAACACTCACAGACTGAAAGACACCTTCTTTGGAAGCAGAACAGGACCAGCCTGATAACAATTTAGACCTAAATATTCCTTTTAGAATACGTTCGTAATAAAACCTTTGAAGCCAGTGTGGGATTAGCTCTGGATGTTGCTTTGGAATCTGACATTGTGATAGAAAAAATCAGAAATGAGTGGTAGGGTTGGTAGGGAAGCTGTTTGCAGCCCTGCTCAGGAAAGAGCGGGGCTGGAAAATGTGTCTCTTCCACAAGCAAGACATCATGCTAGGTCATTGCAAAAGCTCATTTATATCCTCTTTTTTTTCAGTGTCCAGTGCTGGGTGGCTTGGGAAGAGCACTAGGACAACGCAAAAGTGGTCAGACATCATCTTCCCAACTGCTGGTGATCTGTGACATTTCATTTTCATCATCCTCACTGGACCTTTCTTCTGGAATTCTACAGCTTTTTGAATTTGTATTTCTGGTATCCATAACACCTTGTGGCAATCATGGGTGGTTTCCAAGGTGCCATTGAACATGAATAGAGATACAGGCCAGTTCTGTTCTGGTAACATTGAGCAAGTCCTTGCAAATACTTTTCCACCTTAACCAGAGAGCAGACCTCAAATGGGATCTGGCTGGACCCCAAAACAAATAAATAGTGCTGATGTTCAGAAAGGAAACACCAGTTGTCCTTAAATAGTCAAGCATTGTTCTCTGACTTCCTGCAATAATCTCTGCCTTTTTACCCAAAAAGATTCCTAACTGTGTGGGTCCAGTACTGCTCTGGTGTCTGCCTGCTCTGTATTTGCAACATTTGTGATTTTTATCCTTTTTCTTCAAACAATCCTGTGCCTAATACACAGCACGTGGCATTTGGTGGCTCTGGAGGGTATGAAGTGGATATTCCACGACACTTCCTAGATAAAATATCCATAAGGTGATACCTGTCTGTAAAGCTTGATGTCCCCAGTCTGGTGAGCGTTGGGGAGACACAGGAACTGGAGAAGAGCTGCCCCAGTGATAGAGCACATGGGGAATGTGTGGCACGTCAGCAGTGACTGATGGGATGATGAGGACAACTGGGGATTTTGCTGTTCAATCAGCAGTGCCTGATCACAGCAGCTCACAAAAGCAACAGCCACTCTTGGGGAAATCGAGGTGATAAAGCTGTGAGAGGGAAGTGTGTCTGAGACAGCAGAGCAGCCCAGAAACACTTGGAGCGAGGTCCAGCACGGCTGGACATGGAGGCTTCAGCTGAAGGTGACCTGCAACAGCTGCTCAAAAGCTTCAGAGCAATATAAAACAGGGATATTGCAGTGGCTGGAGGATGGGGCTGGCAGCTCTCCTACCTGGTGGGAAGAGGTTGCCAGCAAAGGGGAGGCTGAGCTATAGCAGGAGACACCATGATCATGGGAGGTGCTGATCTGGGACCCTGCCAGGGTGAGCATCCAACACCATGGCAGAGTATCAGTTGTTCTCTAGAGCTGGCTGGGAGAGAGGAGAAAAAACCTTTGGTCCATAGAGCACGAGTCCTTGTGGGAGCAGGGCAATTTGTCTGCTGCTCCAAGGTCTGATCACAAATAAACCATGGATAAACACCCTTCAGGAGCGACAAGGCACAAAGTGGGCAAGTGGGAATCTTGCATCCCAATCTGCCACCTGCATTTTTCTCCTGGGAATTGTGGTGTATTTTCCCATTTTAATTATCCTCTTCCCATCTAGCTTTTGTTCTGTAAATTAGTGACTGGCATAAAAAGGGGATATGACAGACACAACCCAATTAATTTTTGCTGGTTATTCAACTTTAGAAGTCCCTGCACATTCACAGGGCTGTGATGGGATACAGGCATGGAATACTCTCCCCAGCACCTGTCCAGCTTGGGTGTTAAACCTGCACACCTTTTTGTGGCACCTGATCCCTTGCTGAAGAAGAGTTCATCCTGCATTTCATTTCTGCTGAAGAGCACTGGCCCAAACCTGTCCTGTGAGATATCAGGAGCTACACTTGGCTCTTCTCCCCGGTTCTGAAGAACTTCTTGGGACATCCTCACGTGGAGTCCAGGGACACAGTGCAGTGGCAGATAGCAATGGATGTGTGTTACTGATAAATTGAAGGATCTGCCACCAAAATATATGACGGGATTTGGAGGCTAATGTGACGTTTAGCTGATGGGCTGTCCAACCCGCATATCTTATTTAAGTTATGCTTACAAATACATCATGACCTATGAACACTTCAGTAATGGGTTTGAGCCAGGAGTGAGTTGTGCTTCACTGAAGTAATTATTTATTCTCTTAATGGGGACTGATGGTTCTGCTCAGCTGGGAGCTGTACATAATTAAAACCATGGTCCCTGCCCCAAGAGGCTTCCAGTCTGAAAGATGAAGCAAAGGCTGTGCCAGCAGAAGTTGCAGGAATCCTGTGTGCTCAAATTGGAAGTCCAAAAAATTACATTCAAAAAAAAAACCTCCCCAAAATGTGAGCTCTCTGCATGCAACTCGAGACAGGGCATTTGGGGCTAGTGTATTTAACACAGTTTTCTGCTTTTATGGCTGCAACACCAAGAAAGAGATGGCTGCTGTACGTCAGAGGTGCTGTAAAATAAACTCAAACTTGCAAAAAAAACCCAATGACATACATAATCCTGAAACTATGCTCAGTGTAACCTCAGGAGAAACATTGCCCAAACTGGAGCTGCCCCCCTTAAACCCAGCCCAGGAAAGTGTGGGAGCCAGTGCCAGACACCTTGCCCCAGGCAGAGCAGCGTTGATCAAAGAGACCAGGGCTGGAGCAATCCTGACATACAGCTGTTCTGCAGCTGCCAGGAGCCACTGCCTCTCCCCAGACCCAAAGAAGGGCTTGTGTTCCTGAGAGCTTGGCTGTTTTTTTACTAATTATATAATTTGGCTTAGTAAAAGCTATTACCTCTCCATACAAATCTTGTGTCTCTTTGAATAGGTTGGCACATTTCCTAATAGAACCAGAAACTGCTTCTTAAACAGAAGTTTGACCATTATTGTTATTAAAATAGGAAAGGAAATGGAGGCTCGTTCACAACAAAGTGATATTTATTGCTCAGTTTAATTGCCTAATGTAAAGCGCATGACTGGGGATTTGAAGGGGCTGATTTGCAGTTTGGTCACCCTTTCAAACAAAGCCACTCAGGGTGAAATTGCACGTCGGAACTCAAGGATTGGAATGGCTCAGGCAGCTGAGAGAGGAATAGAACTGTTACCTAAGCACCAACAAGACCTGTCAACCATCTCCTCAGACTGGGGCTTCATAGCTCAAGCTTTGGGACATGTGCAGGTTTTATGGCCTTGACACAAATAGGGAATAGTTCAAACAGGCATTTTCTGCCCAGGCCCTCCCCAGCAAGTGCTGAACCCAACATTTCCCACGAGTGATTCAGCAGCATTGTGCAGGGGGGTGGGAGCTGCCCTGCTCTGAGGTCTGTCAACAAGTAATAAATCCAGCATGATGGCAATGAAACGCCTTTTTTTTTTTTTTTTTTTTTTTGATGCCTGGAAAGCCGCTTTCATAAGCGGCAATACCGGCAGCATGACTTCAAGGGCTGGGGAGGTTTTACTCCTGGGCACAGGAGCTCATGGTTGTGGAGAGTGGGAATCCACCAGAGGGACACCCTGATGACCAGGAAAGATGCCCACACAAACCTGGACCCCATACTTCAAACAAAAAAACAGTCTAAAGTCCTTTTGCTATCATTGAGAGCAAAACTTTTCCCTAAAGACTCCCTGAATATCAGCAATATCCCGCCATGCCAAGGGCTCCCAGCACAGCTCCTCTGCAGCCAGGCAGATGGGACCTGAGGGCTTTCCAACAGCACCGCGGTTTTCCTTAAGTGGCATCTTGTTTATTATAATGTAACTGTGAGGCTCTGAGCTATTCCCATAGCACTCTTAGTAATCAGCCCTGGTATGTTGAAGGGCATATTTGTCATGTCTCAGCCAGTCTCTCAGAGAAACAGTCACAGGTCATGTTAGTTACCTAATTTATATGTCAGGGGCTGCAGGAATGAATCAACAACAATTTTTTTGTATTTTTCCAGACAGTAGCTTGATATTCCCAGCATGTTGAACCCTAGGAGTTCCCTTGCTTTTGTGATCATTCGCAGTCCCTCCTCATTTGGTTGATGTTGCAGTAATTCAAGCAGAAAAATGTGCTCCGAGCACAGAGAGACAGCGTCTCCCTTGCAGATGACTCTGCAGAGCAGCTCCTGTGTGTGCAGCCCGTGCTGTGAGAGTGTCCACGCATCCGGCAGCCCCAGGCACCACTTTGGGGGATCATCCCAAAGGCCAGGAAGCAGCACCCTGTTCCCATGCAGAGAGAGGTTATGGAGCGGGCAGAAGCAGGGGTGGGTGGCTCTGTGAGCTCACTCTGCTGTTGCACACACAACCACAGTGCAATTCCTTCCGTGCAAATGCAATTTGTGTGCCTGAAACCAGTGAGGAAATTTTACCCGTGGAAAAAATCTGGCAGACCTGCACCACCCTGACAGGGAAGTGGCAGAATCACCGTCCCTGGAAGTGCTCAGATGTGTAGATGTGGCACTTGGGGACACAGCTTAGTGGTGGGCTTGGCAGTGGGGCTGGGTTAATGGTCAGAATTCATGACCTCAGAGGTCTTTTTCCAATATTAATGATTCTATGATCCTTCTTCCATTAGAGCTCTCAGGGGGTGGCCAGAATGAAAGCAGAGAGCTGAGGTGAGAGGCAGACACCTCCAGCACCAGCCCACCCCAGTGCTGGGGCCAGGGGCTGCCCAGAACTTCCACATGGACATTCCTGCTGGGACTGAACATGATCCCATCAGAGATTTCAGGCAGGTCTTCTCCAGCATGTGAATCTATGTTTGTTTATTTCTATCTGGCCATATGTGTTTGGGAAGTTGGATATAGGAAACCATTCCTGATGGAAGCAATATCTGAAACCAAAAGCAGTGGCTTTTGGTGCAATTCCCTAAATCCCACGGGATCCCTATACATCCACCATGGTGCTGGGCCAGGCAGGTGCCCAGGGAAGGGGACCCTGCAAATGCAAAGTGCAAATGCCTCAGTACTCTTGAGGCTTAAGACAGCTTTGCCCAGGCTCGGGGCTGCAGGGTGACCAAGGGTTCCCCCACAGTGCTTTAGGGGTGTCCCTGCGTTCAGGGGGTGCACTGAGAGGGTTTAACCTGGGATGTGAGGAGGGGCCTCCCAGCAGGAATCGCAAAGCAAAGAGGAAGAAGATGTTTCACAAAGATCCCCTTTGCTCCAGGCTGGCGGTGAAATGAAACGCAAGGCAAGAAGCAAGGCTGTGCCCCCAGGGGCCGTGGGAAACACGGTCAGTGGGGAGGGGAAAAATAAATCCCAATAGGCACAGCTTGCCATCATGGGGAAACGCAGAAGAGCAAATTATTACCTTGGGGGTTTTTTGCAAGACGAAAGATCACCCATTAACTGTTTCTGGAAAATACTTTCCAAAGCCTTTCTTGCAGCAGTTTTTCTTAGAAGGGCTCTCCCAGCACCCCAGGCATCCCGGGTGGTGGCAGGGGAACGCCCCGCAGCGGGGGCTGGAGAGGTTTGAACTTGAACTCGTTTATTTAGCTTCGACTTTTCTCTTGATGGAGTACCTGGACTTAGTCCAAACCTCAAAAGTAAGTTACAGCCAAATATTTTTGAGGTTGGTAATGAGATACCAAAGCCCTACTCTAAAAAAAAGAGCGCTGTCCCAAATTCTCCTGCAGCTTGTGGGGCCAGTGCTCCATGGGCATGGAGCTGGGTACGGCCGGGCCCTCCCCAGATGAACCCAGGCGCTCACTGTTTTCACTGCAGAACAAACACTTGGGCATTTCTGTCGTCACACACCCACAGCTCGGGGTTAACTGCGACAGATCATGTCCTTCCCTACCCTGAATTCCTACTTGGCTCCTGAAGTCTCCCAGTTTCCAGCAGCCTAGAAAGATGGTGTGACCTGCAAAGCCTCTGTATTTTAACAAAACCCTTTGCTCTGGTGCGAAGCAGCATTAAAAAAATCTGCAGTTTCCCTGGGAGAATAGTCAATTAGCAATTAGATACCCCCCTCAGCAAGGGAAAGGGTTAATTGCTTTGGTTTCCCCTTGATGCTTATGGTTAGTGCCAATCAGATCTGGAATGATAAGAATAAAATATGATTGAAACTTCTGGCTCTTCCAAAAAAGCATGTGTTTTAATTAAATTGAGAACTAGCTGGTTAATCAGCACAAGGACTAATGGTCTGATTAGCAGGAAATGCCTGGTGAAAAACAGACCCTCTGGTCGGCTGGGCTGGGGGGAGATTCATGGGCTGGGGACACAGCCCAGAGCTGGGGGGCTGCCAGTGCTATGCAAAGGGTATCCAGGCTCCATCCGAGGAATCCCTGGGAGGAGACACATCCCTGATCCCGAAATATGCCTGTGGCGGGGAGGGGAGATGGGAAGGATGTCCTTGAATGGAGCTGCCCCCCCCTCAAGTGCGTCCCTGCTGAACGCCCAGCTGTTGAAACCCTTTTCAGGGAGCATTAGAGGGGACGAGGGGATGTCAGGCAGGCAAGTGAAACCTCTGGTCTCAATTACCTTTGAAAGGGAGAGTGCAAGGATGGGGGAGACAGGATTGCAAAATCAATCTGAAATTTAATGTGTCAAGGGGGAAAAAAAAAAGCCCAAACAAAAATCAAAAACCAAAAAAAAAAAACAAACCAAAAAAAACCAAAAAAGCCGACCACCATGCAAGAAATAAACTTTTAAAATAAAAAAATCAGTGGAGAAATGTCCTTTTGGCCACCCCTTCCCCCACAGTGCAAAGCACAGTCTTCCTTCTGATTAAAGCTCCGCCTGGAGCATTTTCGGTGGCAGGAGGCCAGGAGAAAGCTTAAGGTGCTCTCTGCAGTTTAAGGTGGAGCTGTTTACTTCGCCTTCTCCAGCAACACCAGGCGTGGCCACCGCGGAGCAGCATCCTCGTGGCCACACGGTGACACCGCAGACGCGGTGACACCGCGGACGTGCCCTGGTGGCTCTGGTTTACACCCCACCACGAGCAAAGTCAGGCTCTGGCTGGCACAGGAGCCTCGGTGGGGTTTTGTTTTGCTTGCAGCTGCCTCCAGTGGTTTTCACCAAAAAAATGAAATAGGGTGCAAGATGAGAGGGGAGGGGTGCAGGAATAAGAGGTGCCCCACTGTTAGGAAGAAGTGTTTGGGATGGTCCTGCTGATGCCCACATGTAGGGGTTTGCTCAAAGCTCTGGGATTCAGCCCCAAACCCTACAGAAGCCTTGTCCATGGTGGCCTCCAACATCCCTGCTTTCCACAAGGGTCAGCAAACACCCAGCACAGCCCTGCTGCTTCTTGGGAGTCAGTGCTACAGCATAAACACCCCAAGAAGCATCTGGAGGAGGAGAGTTCTCAGCCTGCAAACAGGCAGGAGGACACCTCTGTGTCAGAATGGGCTGAGGAGCAGGAAAGAGGAGCTGACAGGCAGCTCCTAACCCTGAAAGAAGATGCAGCCCCATCAGGGACGGCCTCCAGAAACCAGGACCTACAAAAGCAACCCATGCAGAGACCTGTTTATGCCCTTTCTCTACATAAGAAGATGCCTCAGTGAAAGTTGTTGGGTCTGATGCCCACCAGAAATGCTTTATCCCACCCAACAGCCCCAGCCTTGCCAGTGAGGGAAGGAACACTGGGCAGCCTTGTCCCGAACCCCCACGGGTGCCTCTCCAAAGATAACTCAACTGCAGTTTTTAAGAAGGCTCAGCTGCCCTTGGATCAGCCAAGCCTCTGGGGACAGTCCCCACAGAGGGACAACACAGCAGGGAGGGACGTGCTTCTCCCGGTCTGGAAGGAAGCAGCAGCACCACGAGGTTAAGAAACAACACACAGAGGTGATGCAAATGCCAGCAGGATTTTCAAAAGGGGCAGTCCCAGCACTGGGCCCTCCTAAAAATACACAGTGCCATCAAACCTTCAGTGTCATCCACCCCAGTTAAACGTGTCATTCAGCATGTTGGCAGCATGGCAGTATCTCCCAGAATCTAAATACAAGAGGTTAGACCTGGTCGGATCTGAACCAGGCTATAAAATGGCACTTGCAGTGTTTAAATTGTGCCTGCTGTAGAATAAACCTTACAGAGATCTTTTGAGGTTTTTTTATTTAAAAGTGATGTGAGGAACCAGGTGAAAAATACTGTGCAGCTCTCAGAAAGCCCCAGATCCATCTGTATGGAGCCACCATTAAGACTGGAGAGCTGCCAAGTGCAGAATCTATAAATCATGAATCGAGCCCCCCATTCCCCTCCCTAAATTGCAATTGTTTTAAAAAGAAATAAAACATATTGGTTCTTTTAATTTGCCTTTTGGAGTCTGTGCCTGTAGGCACATTTTCCAGCTTTTCAAAAACACAAGGACTAGAAACCTTCTAATTTCTCAGTGAAAGCTGAGCCTCGCTTAATTGCTTGCATCCAAGAGCCACAGCTTTATGAAAAAATCCCAGTATCAGAAGACTGGTATTAAAATCACAGGGGCTGGCAATGCTGAGATTCCAGTTAGATGCAGGATGTTCCTTTTATAAGTATCCAAGAAGAGCAGGCACCAACGGGATGCTGTTCTGACACAAGAGTAAAAAAATATAATGAGCTTTGGTCAACTGACACAGAAAAGAGACCTGAAGTCTATGTTCCTTTGCCAGGTCTGTCCTTGTTTCACACTGACACTCAGCCCCCACTGGCTTTTAGTCACGGTGTCAGTGGTAATGCACGCAGGGATTTAACTGGGAACAGGGCAAAGGTGGCTGGCATTTGCACAAGGGTTTTGGCAGTCACAGGGCAAAGCACCTGGCAAGGGTGATCGGGAAGCGGGGAAGTGCCAAGGGGAATTTGAGGGTTAGTAAAGAAAAGCTGAGGCTCAGCCAGCCCTTCAGAGAAGCAACCCGGTGAAATTATGTGATATTTGAGACATCTCATTCAGGTTCCAACCTGCACCCCTATCAAAGCACTTTTGTTCACCTGGGCTGCTCTCCAGGCTTTGCGTTTAACATCACAGCCCTGACTGCAAGAAGCATCTCAGGATCACAGAATCATTTAGGTCAAAAGACCTCTAAGATCATCAAGTCCAGCCATTAATCCAACACCTCTCCACCACTTTCTTGGTCAGCCTGTTCCAATGCTTGAACACCCCTTCCACGAAGAAATTTTTCCTAATATCCCATCCAAACCTCCCCTGGCACAGCTGGAGGACATTTCCACTTGTCCTATTGCTTGTTACTTGGGAGAAGAGACCCACCCCCACCTTGCATTCTGTCCTGCCTTGGGGTTTCTCCTTGGGCTTTCAGGAATCTCTGTGGCAGTGTGGTTTCTTCTGGATTTACTTCAGTGGCCATGTCCTCCCAGCCAGGCTTGGTGTCCCCGCAGCACAAGCACATTTCGTGTTGCTATTCATGGGAATGATGAGATAATGGCCTGAAATCTTGATTCCTCTAATATAATTGAAAACGGAGCAAAGCTGCAACTCTAAAAAGGAAGTCTAAATTAGGTTGCAGAAGAGAAAAGGATATTTGACAGCAGGAGCAGGCTCTGGAAATGCAGTCATTGTTTCTACTTATGGGTTTTGAAATGTAAATAATTTAACACCCAGCTAAGCAGAGGAAAATCTGCTATTTTTGGTTTATTCTGAACAAAGACAGCTGTGTATTCTAAAACATACAGTTCAGCATTAAAAAAAATAATAATACAGAAATAATGCTGTCGAGAATGTCTTTAGGTATTTACGACCCAGTGCCAGGGCTGGCTGTGCCTTGCATTACACTGGAACATTTGCAGCGACCCCGAGTCTTACCAGGTCATCGCAATAAACCCATAAATAAGTGACTTGGATGGGCTAATTCTAGGGACTCACTAAAAATTTCAGCTGAGGGCTAAAAGCACAGGGAGAGGTTACAAAGGCAGCCTTCAGTGAGACGGCAGCCTGGCTCAGATGGTCAGGCTGATTCCCAGTTCGGGGACGGATCTGGAGTCAGAGATGGATCCTGCTCTCGTTAACGAGATTCCCACAGCCGCAGCCGCAGCGAGGCACCAGCTCTGTTCAGTCCAAAGCAGCACAGAGAACCGGATTGCAATTCAAATCCTGGTCCCCATTAAAATAACAACAGCTGAAGCTGGCACACAGACCTGTTTCTGGGAGCTGAAGATGAAGCCTCTTCCTTCAGAGACCTTAACTGACTTGTTCTTCGGGAGTTGGTACAATTAGGCCTGGTTTGTTTTTCTGTTCTCTCAGCTCTCTCAAATACACATTTTTAAATAACTTGCTGAGAGAAAGGGTTAAAAACTTCCCAGCTGTATAAAACCTCCTGCAAATGTCACTGCCTTTCCAGCTGTGCTTGCTGCCTGCTGATAGGCCCAGCAACAATTTGATGAGATTTTGGTGGGATTCACTGCTGTTTTTCTGCTGTGTGAAACCAGACACAAAGATGAAACCCCATCCACTGCCACAACAAGAGTAACCACAGTATCAGGAGTAGCTGCTGCCCTTCCTTCAGTGTTCACAGGGTCTGACCACGTGAGATTGGGAATATTGTGCCGAGACAGGAAACTTTTGTAGCTCAGAGATGTACTGCTGGGTCCCTCCTCCTGGTCCAGACTCTGCAGAGAGGACACAGGGGTCAGGGAGGAATCTTTCCCCAGCACAAGGGCTGAGTGCCCACACTGAGGAGGGGCTGAAGCTTTGTGGGCACATCCACCTGCGAGTATTCCTGCAAAGGAGGGCAGGTCTCTCCTGGAGGTACTGACCACCTCATCCCCACCCCATCCCCATTCCCAGCTGGTGGTGGTGGTGCAGTCTGGGCTCTCCCAACAAGAATTCACAGGCCTGGCTGGGGAGGTGAAACCTGTGCCGGCACCTGCCCTGGCAGTGCCTCAGCCAGCCGGGCACAGCTGGGATGAGCCGGGCGGCATCTCCTCTGCCATGGATGGAAAGGTAGATAAAACTCCTTTAGAAATATACGGGTATATCTTGGGTGGCCAGGGTTTCCTACACAGCACAGAAACTCTCCTTTGCCATTGCCAGGCTGCCTGGCTGTAAACACATTACTGAGCTGGAGGGCAAAACACATTGGTGCTGATTCTTCTTGGAAAACCTGACTCTGGGTGTGGGGAACACCTGGAAATCTTCCTCCCAGCTCTTATGTTAATCCAGCCTCACAGGCCTGCTGAGGCTCATTGAAATTCAGGGGGAGTCTTCCCATTGAGCTTTGAATAAGGTCGTTTTTCTCTTCAATGTTCTTTTATTTTTTATTTTTTTTTAAACCTATGCTCAGTCTGGGGGAAATGTATTTAAGCACAGAAGTGCTGCGTTTGCAGCCGTGCTGCTGCTGTCTCCCCGGCAGCGATGTGGCTCTGTGAGAGGCTCCATTCCCACAGGAAGGTTGTCAGAGGGGATGGCCTCCAGTGCAAACCTCCTCATGCACATTTCACCTCGCTCCAAACCCACCCAGACACTGTGGGTCCAACTGGGCTGATGTGGAGTCAAACGCTGCTTGGCTCATTTTGCACGTAAGAGAGAGATAGTGAGGGGAAGAGGAGGGCTGGCGTGTCTAGGATAAGATTTTTCTTGGTTTGGGGGTTGATCTGGCTCCTTCCAATGAATGCTTTTTATCTGTGTACCAAAATAGTTAGTTCTTATATAAAATGTGTTATCCAGGGGATTTGAAGCCCCTCTCAAAGACGAGCAGTTATTCCCAGTTTACAGATGGAAATGAGACTTACCCAGCATTGCACACAGCAGTGGTGGCTGAGCTGGGAATTTCCCTAGCCGTGCTTGGTTCTCCCTCCCCAGGGCCACCACATCTCCTCACCTGTGCTATTCAGTCAGCACAAACTCTGCTGACCCTCAGACCTGCTTTTATCCCAGGCTATCTCCCCCTCCACTTGACTCCAGGCAAGGAAGCCACAAAAGGCTCCAGCAACTGATGCCCATCAACCATGCTCCAAAATGTCTGACTTTTGGGAGAAAAGTCCTTTTTGCCACAAATTTTCCCTGACTTTCCCGAGATTTGATGTGGAAGGGTGAAAGGTCCATGGAGAAGACACAAAGCAAAAAATCTTCCCCGTTTCTCCCCATCCTTCTCAGCTGCTTTATCAGACTTGCCTGCCTTCCTCTGGGAGATCTTTAGACTAAACAAGCAATCTTTGAGTGCTAACTGCTTTCTATTTAATCCCCTTTCTTGCTGAGTATCCCTCCATCTCCCATCCCTCCTCAGCACCAACACTGCAATCACAAAGGTGAGTGAGTGAGTGAGTGAGTGCAGGGAACAAGGAGTGCTCCAGATATGAAGCAGATGGGATTGAGGAGTCTGGTACAAACTGCCTCTTTTTTAATTCATTGAAACTCCCTTAATCTTCCCATCCCCCCAAGACTGCTCCCCATATGCTTCATTAGAGAGCTGAAAATGAAGCTGCTCCTTTGCAATCCAGGAGTTTGTAGTATCAGCCATAGGTGTGACTTTGTCCCGCATTATTAATAAAGGTGGTGAATATTGCAAATGGTTTCCTGTGAATGTGGGCTTGGATGCTGGAATTAATTCACTGGGTGAATTCCTCGCCTTTCTTCATGCTCCACCTTGGAGTGTTCATAGAGTACATCAACTGGAATTAATGTCTGCAAAAATTGACTTTTGTAATGGGATGAAAATCAATAGAAAATTTCAGTTTCTCTTTTCAAGCTGAATCAGATGAACATTTTGAGCCAAAGTAACAGAACGTTTCACGGGTTGAAGAGAAATGGTCAATCAAAATTATCCAAAATCCATGTTTTGACATTTACCATTGTAGTGAACTGATCAGGTCTTGCTAAATCCTGTTTCCTTTGACTATGAATCACAACACATAAGATTTAATTTCCAGTTACTTCTATAATGGATGTGTGTAGGGTCCTACAGGGCCTTTGGGGCTGTTGGCTGCAGGATGCATTTGCTCCCCTTTTCCCTGCAGGATAAATTCCTTGGTTTTTCTGGTTTTGGTGATACTCACTCAGAAGACTTGCATAATACACCACAGGCTGAGGGTCTTTTTGACTTACACAAGATTTCCTCAGGATAAAATTATAGATTTTGCAGTAGCTTATTTGCTAGAAAAATGTATTTTAATGGAAAATCCCCAAGCTGCTCTCGAGCCATGATATTCACAGAAACACAAATCAGTGTTCATGGAATGTACTTTTTAAGCATATACTGATTTTTATTCATTACGCCGTATTTTGACACCTGAGCCAGGAGGTAAATCCCAAATCCTGTGATCTACATTGATTAACCATCTAGCTCAAAAAAGTAACACTGAAAAACCTGAATCAATCATGAGCATAATGAGTTAAAAACATTTCTAATAATACCCAACTCCGGCAAAGTAACAACCTGCTTGCAGAGACTCCACAAGGAGAAAGAAAATCTAAATTCATTGGATAAATTATTTGTTGCAAATTATTTCTTCAGCTCTAATTAGTAATCTTCATTTTACACAGTAGGCCTCTAATGACCTGCTTGACAACTATGATGTCTGATAGACAGTGGGGATTTGCATGAAAATGAGTTTTGTTTTCTCCCATCCCAGCCATAAAATGACAACAGCGAGGCAGCTCGGCTTTACCGTGCAAAAAGGGAATACCCAGGCACCCGAGCTCCGGGTAAGAGAAGATAATTCAGCTATATTTTGGGAAATAGGGAAAAAAACCCAGGAGGCACTAATTCAAACAAAAAAAAATAATAGCACCCAGCATACAAAGACTAATCAGATGCGGTTGCTAAGTGGAGTCATGTGAAGAGCAGATGATGGAGTGAAAGCAGAAGATCCAGCTCCCAGTGAAAACGTGGTGACCCAGGTCTTGCGCTGCTGTTTTCCGGGACTGAATAATCTTTTGCCTTTTTATGGCAAGGGTTTTGAAATGTTGGACATATTTCAAGAGCATTATCATCTCCTGTCTGCTGAAAATCGACAGGATTTGGATCTTTCTCTGGCTTGTGTATCTTGAACCCAGGCAGATTCAAGCAGAAGACGATGCTCTTGCCAGTCACGAGCAGCTCAAATAAGGTTAAAACAGAGCAAGAGAAAACCAGGGTAAGGCAACAAGGCTGATGCCCCTCCTGGAACTCCAAGGATTTCTTTCTCTGGGATTTGCAGTATTTTTTTTGTGATTTCAGCAATGTTATTCCCAGCCCAGTTCAGCACATCCTGTGCTTTGACAGTTCACTGCACCTGGAAATTATTATTTGATAAAAACTGGCAACCTGTCTCATTTTGGAAGGTTTTTTTGGAAACAAGAATTTAATCTTACCTGCCTTCTGAACTTCTGCTGGTGTAAAAGGAGGTGAAAGAGGATGTCGATGCAAGGTGGTGCAAGAAGCACTGCAACACTGCCTGCACAATATTCTTTCAGTGTCCTGATCTGGGGGTGCAAGCAGGGAAAAGGTTGAAGGATTCTCTTTTGGCAAGCAGGCACTGGGTGCACGGACATAGTCTGTCATCAGACAAGCTGCCATCAGAGTCCTGTCCACTTATTCGATGGTAAATGTGAACATGATGGCTTGAATTGCTACAGTAAATCAGTGAGCTATTGGGGTAACTGAGTCCAGAATCTGACCTCAAAAGCAATCTTACCCAATTTTTCTTTTTTTAAAAAAATTATTTTATTCAAAATAGTATTGTAATCATATCAATTTGTTAGGAAAAAGGCAATTTTTAGTTGCTGGTCATCCCATTCACTTGATTTTTTCCTTTAATTATTTGGCAAATGATCTCCCAGCAAAAAAAAGATAAAAGATGTAATAAACTGCTTTCAGCCACTTCTCTGTGAATTGATCCCGCTCCTTCTTCATGTATTGTTGATCTTCTAATTTAATCACTTGTCCAGAGGGCACATGCAATTTTTTAGGAAGTAAAAATGTCACACAAGAAAAAAGAAAGAGGATGAAAGTGGAAATATCTTCCCTTGCCAGGCTGTGTCCTATATGGGAAGCATCACCCAGCACAGGCACTGCCTTGGGCTGGGAACTGAAGTGATGAAGAGGAGCCTGCCTTCATCCTGCCAGCATCAGTGTCACCAGGCTTGGCCAGGGGAAGCATATATCATTCAAGGGCCAAGGCACGGGCAGCCAGGAATACATCAGCATAGCCAGAATGATTGCAGGAGTTTTATCTTACCAGAAAACCAACCTAAAAATAGTCTGGGGAGGGCACGGGGCAGTGCTCTGTGCCAGCAGCCCCGGCCAGCACTGCCACCTCTGCAGGGGCACAGCAAAAGTGATTTTCTACAAGTGGGAGTCAGAAGTGAGTGTGTGCAGTGCTGGTTCACAGGGGCAATGACTGGCCATGATCTGCAGTCTTTAGCTGGCTGGCCATGGCAACCTCTGGCTTTCATGTACCCAGAAAGGCAGAAGATGAAGGGTTAGGCATGGCTGTGCTTGTGGATGCAGCACTTCAATGATTTATTGAATTCTTTTGTGTGTTGGTTGGGGTTTTTTTTTAGGGTCAGGAATTGCTGTTTTAAAATGCTCTGTAAAAAGCAGATGTGTAAATCAATTAAATTTTAAAGTGCATTTTCATGAGTGGCAGAAAACCTGCTCAGCTCTGGAGCCAGCCCACACCCACAGCCCCCATGGTCACCCCATAAAGGTGTTCAGCCCTTCAAAGCTTCCCCTGTGAAACTCAGCCACCTCTGTGGGAGCTCTGCACTGGGATTCCCCAGCCACAGCCTGTGTGGAGGGGACACAGCACAGCCCCTCCCTTTCAGCCCCCAGGGTCCCTCTGCCAAGGGACCGGAGAAGATCTGCATCCCTGGGAGAAGAGAAGCAGTGGGCAGCAATTTCTGCACGTGGATGCAGAGGGGAGCAGCAGTGGGGTGGCCAAGGAAGGGATGGAGAGCTGCAACATGCAGCAGTTTGGAACAGGCGGTGCAGGAGGAGAAGTGGCCAAGAAAGGCCTTTCTGGGGAGTTTCCATGAACATCTGCAACGTGCAAAGCCAAGCTGGGGCATGTGCCCACAGCCCTCACCCAAATCTACTCCTAATCTTCTCCAGGCTTATCTGGGCTGATCCAGGCTGCAACATCTGACAGCTTGTCTCCCAAGACCCAGCAGAAAATGGGGATGTCCTTGGGCTTTCCAAACCTGGGACTGCTCCACATCCCCGTGTCCTCCCCAGGTCTCTCCTGGGCACGGGCTGGAGCAGTGAGTGGGGCTGTGACCAAAATAGAAAGTGCCTAGAAAGTGATGGTGGCTGGGGTCTGAATCTGCCTCCATAGGGTTTGGGTCATGTCTCCTGGCGTTTAAAAAAAGAAACAGGCTGTGACTGTGGGCCAAGTCCTCTGTTGGTATAAATGGCCATCGTTGCCCTGAGCAGAGTTCAGTCTATTTATACCAGCAAAGAATTTGGCCCATCAGATAGAAGAAATCCTGCACTCAGCTTCGGCTCTCTGAGTTTCTTCCCTCTAGAGCCACAAGACCGTGTGTCCATAGAAAGGAACAATAAAAGGGAGCCTCTCCACTAGCACTGTTTTGCAAAAATTGTGGATACAAGGAAAGTCAAACTTTTCATAGGAACACACCCATCCTGATTGGACTTTCTTTGGAAACCATTTTTCAGCAGGCTTGTACCATAAAATTCTCCCCCAGCAAAATTTGTCCCCTGCCAAAGCAAACAGCTGAGTTCAAACTACACAGAGCACCAGGGATGTGAAAAAATGAAGGGCAAGAAACCCAAACTCCAGCTCTCTCTGCCTGTGGGACTGTCACCAGCAGGGAACCATCTCAGTACAGGGTGATTTGCTCATCCAGGGTGTTCCTCTCTCCAGGAGGGTGGAGAGGGAATTTGATTTGCCTGTTTGTTTTAGAAAAGCTTTGAAAAGCTTTGGCTTCCTCTCAAATTCAGGGGAAGAGCTGCAAAAAATCTCAAAAAAAACCCCAACCCCAAAACCTTCTTGGGTTTTGAAAGCTTTTTCCTGCCCTGTTCCAGAAGGGGCTGTTAATTGTAGAGCATTTCAATTGCAGAAAGTCTGACTATTGAGTCAAAGAGTCTTTTTGAGCCTAACCAGATGTGTGGGGCTTTTGTAAGTCGCTCTCAACATCACAGAAGCTCAATATAGTTAGCATTGCTCAGAATTTTCATTGCCAGTGGCTGTAAATATGTCTGTATGCATTTCATCGTAGAGACCCCTGCAAGCATCTAGGAGCCAAAACTTTCCCTCCACACCCTAGCCACCAAAATGAGATTATGCAGTGATTGCATAATTACTGTGTAACAAGGTTTGCTCAGCCCCTCCGTGCACGATGCCTGTTTTCATAGCATTTAATAGGAGAGACATAATAGGCACCAGCTTGAATAGCCGCATGCCAACGAGGCATTGCATTTCCCAAAGCAGCTTGAGTCTGCAAAATCTGGTCCAGCTGCTCAGCACACAGAAGGGTGACAAGCAAGCATCTCCCAGCCCACGCTGGGACAGGAATTGGAATGTGCAAGGGGAAACGCTCCCCTTCCCCAGACTGAGGTGGGCTGGCTGGCTTGTAGCGCTGGCTGGGTGGTTTCTTCAGGCTACCACAAGCCAGCTACATTAATGCTGTGGCCTTCACATGTGTTTTGCCTGCACCAGCATTTGTAAATCTGGACTGATAATGCTCTCGCTAATTTTGCTCCGTCTGCTGCTGCTCTGGTCTTTCCTCTTTGCTCTGAGTGAATGATTTAAAATGGCTCAAATCCCACACAAGGCTTGTTTTTCTAATGAGTTAGGCAGCAAATTTGCTCATGTATTCAGCCCTGGCTTCATCCTGAGTGGTATGGATCTGGAACAGCCCATAAACAGCAATTTGCTCATCTTTTAAGCTCTATTGTTTAGGCAATGGGTTTTACTTGGATGGTTGAAGGCCAGCCCTCTCTTCGCACAAAATGTTTTCTCTGCTCCAACAATAACTACAACCCTTTCTTTCTGCTTTGCATTTATTTGCAATTAAAATAAACGGACCAAATGCTACCAGATGAAATGAGCACGACATTTCTTGTTGACTTACGCACAGTTCCAACAGGTACCATGGCCCCGCGGTCGCTGCTTGTCCTCTCCGCCCGTTGTATATTGCTGATGTCTTGGCCCTTCTTTCCTAAAACACAACTCCTCCAGGGACTTACTGGGTCTTTTCTCAGCCTGTCTCTGGAAGGGGCATGTTGATGCTGCACAGTTGTTACAGCAGGGTGGTCTCCAGTTCTGCACACGCGGGTTTACTCTGGGGGACGTGAAAGAGCAGGGCTGGGACCTGTCTCCCTGTGACAGCAGAGCTGTCCATAAGTGACTGCCTGTTCAAAGAGAGTGGCAGAGCAAAGATTATGGGCCTGAGCTGATTGAAGGTAATTTTTTTAAGGTTAGGTTGAAACCCTTATGTTGGAACATACTGTCTGGAAAAAAAAAGTGAAGCATTTTGGGAAATTTTCAGGGTCTTTAATGTCACACACATACCCTTTGTGGAAAGAGGTTTTCCTGTTCTCTCATCCTTTCATTATCCACCATCTCCCCTAACTCATGGCTCAAAGTCACTCAGATCATACTCCCTGGTTTGCCACCCTGAAGTGCTGTGATTTGTCTCTGGTTTGGCAAGTGGGCTGACAGTGGAGAGAGAGTTAGGACAGGACAAACTCAAGGCAGTACAGACACACCTGTGCCATGCTGAAGAAATCCACCTTCCTCTCTATTTTCTGTTGGTGATGTAACCAGCAGAAAGCTATTTGGAGAAAGGCTTTTTAAGTCTGAAGTGTGCTAAAGAGGGCACTCAGGCTATTGGGAAGGTAGTACCCCTGTTAAAGTTCTTCACCTTTTCTTACTGTGTCACTCACCGTCATTAATTGATTAGCAGCTTTCATGGAAAGGCTGGCAAAGTACTTTATGAGCTACACCAGAACCCTCAGCTGCACTGAGCTGCTCTGGGATGGGGAGAAGTGGAGACAGATCTGGGATGGAGAGCAGCAGAGACAGATCTGGGATGGAGAGCAGCAGAGATGGATCTGGGATGGAGTGCAGCAGAGATGGGTCTGGAAGGGAGAGCAGCGGGAGCACAGACGGTCAGCAGGTATGTGGGGCAGAAGAGGAAATGCCAGTGATTCCTGGGCAGATATTCACTCCTGCCAAGTATGCCATTGGGCCTTTCATATCCCCACAGAGCAGATATTTTTAAAGTTTTTGCTAGACCTTAGAAAAAAATCAGATTTTTAAGGTCCTTCTAGACAGATGTACTGAGCAGAAGAGAACCGTGTCCATTTAGGCCAGTCTCTGTCCCACCGGGATGCTGGCGATGCGTTACCAGGTCAGCCTGATCCCAAACAAGCCAAACAATCCAGGCAAGACTGGTCACGGTGTTTTGAATTCATCTATTTTTATCAAAACACATGGGTGGCTCTGAGCATGGATGCATTTGGCACCCAGGCGTACCAGCCCTGTGATTGCTCCCAGCTGCAGGCACAGCCTGTGCCCAGGCCACGGTGAGAGGGCAGGGGAAGAGCCACAGCGAAATGAGGAGCTCGCTGCACAGAAAATGGACATTTTGACAGGCTCCCATCTCATATTAGAAATGTTTTGATTTTGTTTCCTCTGCAGAGCACAAACAGATTTTGAAACCTCAGAAGTTGCCATGAGACAAAACCCGTTGTTTCCTGGCCAGCTCTAATTGCGGCTTGTGACCAGCCCTTGCCTATTGAAGTCAGAAGTTACACAAGGGAGGATTCTGGCTCAGCACAGATTTGTGTGGAGAAATGTGATTTGTCACTATTTCTTTAAGCAAAGTTAACTCTTCAGTTAAAGGTTTTTTTGTATGTGTGTTCTGTGTCTCCTTACTACAAGCAAATACCTGCAAAAAGTGTCCTACAGGCAGTGTGACAATGGGAAGGGCTGATGTGAACATGACATGTGATTTAAGCATGGCAATGCCCTCCTTTTATCCCCTGCAGTGCTGGGATCTGAGTGCAGCCATGGGGCAACATCCCCCATGCGGCCCAGCATGGCACAGCCACCCCGAGGACTGAGCTAAGCTTGAAGCAACAGCATCCCCTTCCTCATGTGGGAAGGCTGCTTCGTTCTCCCTGTCCTCTGAATCCACAGGCTGAGACTTTTTGAGTTGTCTTGGAGATTTTAATGCCAGCAGAAGAGAAAAAAAAAAAAGGAAAGCGAAAAAAAAAAAAAAGAATAAATGAGCCACCCAATTCCTGCAGACAGCTTTGAAAATATCAACCTTGACAGCTCTGAAAATATCAGCCTTGTATTTCTGGGCAGCTCATGAGCTCAGGAGTGCTGACAAAGTGGCCAGAAGTAGGGAAGAGCAAGAAAAATGATGAAGTGCTTGGGTAGAGGGGCTTGGCCATGGTGGGAGGAGGCACTGAGGATTGCATGATTGCACTGGAAGAGGGAAATGTCCAAGGGGCAAGAGGGAGGTTGGATGGAGGTGGTTGGTGTTGAGAAAAATAAAAGCCAACAGTGGCAGCACACCAGGAAACCTTTCCTCAGTCTGAACTTCAACCCATTGTGAAACCTTCCCTCTGGGGAAATGCTGGAAACCCCCGAGGTCATGTCAACAGCAGTGGGGCTGGCTGGAGCCGCAGGAGGCCCCGGGAAGGAAATACGGCTCTGGAGAGAGCTGGTGTACCTGGGCTCTTCTGATTTATCTGATCACATCAAAGCAACCCGTCCTGCAGGGCTCCGTGCAGGCAGGGACCTGACTGGCAGCCAGGTTTGGCAGAGCAGGGGCAGCAAAAGCCAATTTTGCAACTGGTTGGTTGAGTTACAACAGGAGTGCACAGACCCCCTGCCTGTACAGGCACTAAATCTACAGGCCAGTGTTTTTCTCTAGGGTCAGGGCTTCATCTAAGAGAAAATCCTGATTTCACTGTCTGGTACCAAACAAGTTGATAGTACTGCCAAGGATATTATAAATACAGGACTTCCTTCAAAATAATCAGTGCTGCTCTTGACCTGAATTCAGGCTGTTAGGTTTTTCATCCCCTCTCATGACAATTTTATTTTATCATCCCCACCACTACACAGATTTTTCTGCAATGACTAATTTTGAAGATGGTAAGCTCACTGCTGAAAAACAGCATCAGAAATGTGTGGTTATCAGGAGCAATGGGTGCCAAAGGCACAAATCTTACAGCTGTGCGAGGGGAAGCAATGACAGTCATCTGAATACAGAATTATTTGCATCCCATCCTTGTCCTAGTGCCTCTGTAAAAGAAAAACAATCCTTTTTTTTTTTTAATGTCTAAGGAACAACATCATAAACCAAAAAATCCCTCCAAGTTACTGTTAAATTTCCTTTGTGGTGTCTGTAGCAGTCCCTTAAAGGGTTAGCTCTGAGCATTTCTTAATTTTGCAAGGATAACACAGGAAACGACTGCAACTGTGTTGGGTAAGTACACAGACTGTTTTTTCAATGAATTCTTTGTGTCTTTGATTTCCATTTATGCTTCTGCATTCTGGTGCACCTAAGCAAATATTTCTGGGAGGAGCCAGGGAGCACTGAATTTTTTTCTCAGAACTGTCATTTTGAATATTTTCAGCCAGCTTTCAAGTTGACTGAAAAATGAGGGTCATTGTTTGGGAGGAAAATTACCTGGTTTATTCCACATTTTCCCAATATTTGAGGCTTCAAATTTAAAGTCTCAATGGCATTTAGAAGGTCCAAAGTGTTTATTTCTTGCCTGGGCTCTGCAGTGCACATCCATGCTGCTCTTGAGGAAGGACGAGAGTTATGTGATGTATCGGACCCGTCGTGACTGAAATTATCTGAGAAATCATTGCAGACCCTTTTTTATTGCAAGAAAAATGAAATTCTTCTCTGCCAGAAGGTAAATAAAGCTATCATGTTTTGACCACAGCAAATCTTCAAACAGGGAAAGAAGAAATCATGTTCTGTGATCGCATTTTCATGTATCATTGATTGCTATGGTAATCCAATTGCCAAATCCTTTGGTATCTGAAAGCCTGGGCAACTGTTATTTTTAAAGCCTTAAACCACAGACTGTGCCTCCTGAAACCCTCGATATTGACTCTGCCAGCTCTTAGGTTTCACTTTCGCACGTTTGTGGAGATTTGGGGAGTTTCCAGCCCAGCGAGCAGCAGGGCTTGTTCATCTTAGGGCTGATGCTTCCAAAACGCAGAGGGAGCAGGGCACACATGTTTTCAATTATCATATAAGAATAAAAAAAAAATAACAAAAAAAAACATTCTTAGAGGTTTCCAGACTTAGGCCTAAGTGTTTACAAAACTGGTTTCAGCTTTTAAGAATGTATTTCCTGGCTTTGAAGCGGAGCCCCTTGACTTCATGGGACGTTGGATGTGATCCCTGACTGCTCCTGGAGCTCCAGTGCCAGAGTGGCTCAGAGCAGGGGCTGATACCCAGAGCTCCATTCCTGCTGTGCCAGGGATGGGAGGGCTGTCCCAGCCTGCCAGCCCCGCAGACTGCAACACCTTTATTAGGGCTCTTTGGGTTTTTTTATTCCATTCCATAGGATAAAAAATGCTGCACTATTTTCCAGTCTCTGAGGAGGTTTTGGTCAGCCCCAGTGAGGAGGCATGTTTGTATTCAGTGGTGTAAGAGCTGAAAACTGCAGAGTATCCTCAAAATCACAGTGTGGGGAAGCAGAGAGAGAGAAGACAAGGGTCCAGTCTTTGGACACCAATGCTGGATCACTCCCTGATGTGACTTCCTTCAACATTTTTTCCATAGCCATTATAAACAGCATAAAAAAGCACCAGTCCAATCAGTCTAAATAGAGTTTATTGTATATTAACATTTTAAATATATATTATGTCCTTTTTGCCCTCTGCTTTTTTGCTTCTTCCATTAGCAGCGAAAACTGCTGTTATATTTTATTTCCCTTCACTTCAGCACTTGATGTACCTCCACGAAAACCTGCAGTTATTCCATAAAATCAGTCACTGAGGTAAATAATAACAATCTTATCCCATAAACCTGCTGAAACTGTTGAAATACAGCAAAAGATTAGAGCAATCATTATTAATATAAACTATAAGAAAACAGAACGTTAGCTGAATCTGTTATAAAAAAGGAATTTTTTTTTCCAAGTTGGTTTTAATTTTGAATAAATAACAGAAATATTTTTTCTGGGAACATGAAGGATAGTTTTATAGCCTCAGTCTATCAGAAATAATGCCCCATTGGCTCTATTCTGTGCCGCACACGCTGAAGAGCTCAGACTCTAAACCACCAGTTTCTCTTCTTCAGATACAGGGCAAAAATACTGTTAATGAACATTTCATAAAAGCACAAAGACCTTTATCAAAGGGAAAGATGCATAATGTATTTTCAGAGTTATTATTATTATTATTATAGCACTTGCCTTTACACAATTATTATTTGATGTTTAGGTTTGCTTGAGAGGAACATCTGAAAAAGATCTTCTAAGTCAAATCCAATGCTTTTAAAAGGCACTTAATGAATTTTTCTTGCTGTGTTTATGTTGAGAGGTTATTTGCATGGAGATCATCTGTCATTTTTTTGTGCAAAACATCTGAATTTTTTAAGTCTATTAGTGAGATCACTTGTGCAATGGGTATATTTTTCCCCAGTCCTGCGGGAGCCTCCTGCATGGTGATTTAGTGCTTATGAAACCTGCCTGGCTGCCCTGGAGACCATTTTTTTCTTAATTGGTGGAGATACAGAGCCAGTCCTTCAGGAACATGCCTGATGTGTCTGCACACACCAGCACAAGGACCTGGGCATCCTCAGACCCTCTGTGCTGCTGGGACATGGAGGGGCTTGGAAATGCCCCATGGGAACTGAGTTTTAGACCTCTCCATGGGCTTCTTTTGAATAAACCCACTGTGGTTAGGTAGAGCCTCCCAAAACACCCTTCATCTGGGCTGTGGAAAGGAGATTCTGTTTTTTCACGGTAATACTAAAATCAATTTTTTTTCCCCTACTATTGATTCCATCCCCTAATTTCCCGAGGAATTCCTGTAAAATTCCCCAGGGAGTTGCGCATGGGAGAGGACAACCATTTCCAGGTCATCTCAAATACATCATCTCAATTATATATGGCAAATTTTCATGCCCACTTCTCCCACCTCATGATGTGAGAGCTGGGAGGTCAACACAGCACTGGGGCCACTCCACCTGTGGTGCTTCTCCTGTACATGGGGGAAATAAATAAAAGCAATGCTGGGATCAGGATGGGTCATATCCTGTGCTTCCCCCAGCCTTCCCAACCTGGTGCCCCACTGGTCCATGTCCCTCACTGTGGGGCGATGTCTGGGAAAACCACTGGGAGGGGTGGAACGTTTTTCACCTGGGGATTCAGTTCAGGCTCCCTTCTACATCACCCTGACGATTGAATTTAATTGACAGGATATTAAACCACATTACATTAGTATTAAAAATGAATGGTATGGACCAGACATCTGAGAATCAGGCAGGGCAACGGATTTTATTTTTTTTCTCCCTTCTTAGCGTCTCTTTTACCATTGCTAAGGCTGCCAGAGCCTGAGTGGTGTTAACACAGAAAATGTCACTTTAAATTGAGGAGTTTATCACTTCAGCTCTCCTTTGCCTCCCTTCTCTGACCAGTTGGTGTCTGGCAGCACAACCTCGTCTCTCATTAGCGCCGAGGCAAGAGACGAGGCCGTGCTTGGGCGATCTGACAGTTCAGGCCCTTGTTTTTACAGATTGCCTTTAGCAGCTGAACTTGTCAGGCATTTTAGGTAGAAAGAGCAGCAATGAGTAATGGAGGCATCTGATTACAGCCATAAATTCACCCAACCCCAGAAGGATGCATAACTGCTCCAGAAAAACCCAAGCAGACATTTTAAGGCATTTTCAGACTCTGGGGCTGCCGAGGTTGCTGCCAGCAGTAATAAACTCCCATGATCCGATCCCAGCGCACGCCCAGCCCAGCTGGCTGTTTTATTTGGGCGAGGTGTGGAGGGCAGAAATTCCCTTTGTTTATTTTCACTCCCAATGGCAGGGTCTGTGCAGAAATCCAGTGATCCACGGCTGTTTCCAAATCTTAATTCTACTGCTGTTCCCTTGGGGGATCGGTGTGAGCGGGGTTTTCGGCACCACTCAGGGTCTCTTTGGGGAACAACAGTGTTTTGAGATCCCCAAGCTGCCACTGCATGGCTATATCAGATGAAGCACTTAGAACTCTGCCTTTGGCAACCAGGAGAAGCAGAGGTGGCCAGAAAACCATAGAATCATGGAATAACCTGAGGTGGAAGGGATGCACAAGGATCACTGAGTCCAGCTCCTGGCACCACACAGGACAACCCCAGGAATCACACCATGGGCCTGAGTGTGTTGTCCAAATGCTTTTTGAACTCTGGCAGGATTGAAGACATGACCACTTCCCTGAGGAGGCTGTTCCACTGCTCACCCCCGCTCTGGGTGAAGAACCTTTCTCTAATATCTAACCTAAATACAGGATGCCTTGCAAGCTGGTATTGCAGCCCTGGACCACCTGCTCCTCTGCCCTCCAAGCCAGCTTGGTTTCCCTCCTCAAGGCGTGGGGGCTCAGGAAGAAGAGGCTTTTCTCCTTCCTGGCCTGAATTTTACCTTTTGCTTGAATTTTGACAGCACTGGGAACAGCTTTGCATTTTGCTGTGTTTTTGCAACAGACAAACGGGGATGGGTTTCAGGCTGGGGCTGAAGCAGGAGGGAGCAGATTTCTCCTCCAATACTCAAACTCCTAAAACCGGGCATGTGTGTCCTGGAAGCAGAAGGATGGTCCGATTGTGATGTATGGACACATAGAGGAATGTCATGAACCGGACATCACTGGACTATCTCCAAATGCTGCTCTCAGTTTCTTCCCCAAGTTAGTAGGCGAGTGGCCACATCTCCAGCAGGAGGTCAGAGTGACCCTGGAAAATGTAGGCAGTGCAGCTCACCCGGTTTGTAAACTGAGTCCAACACCGGGAGCTGTAAGATGAAGCGGCCCAAGCCAGAAACCTCAACCCCATGACCTGACTTGGTCAGCCCTCCATGACCCTGAGACAACTAAACCTACACTTTATGAAGATGAAACAGCAGATCCTGTGTATTTCTGCGGTCATCCCAGCCGGGGTCAAACTGGCACAAGGGGTTTAATGCTGAGACTGGGTGAAAAATTTCTTTTTGCTGAGCTGACTGAGAGGCTGAGGATGCTGGAAGGAGGAGAGCCAGGGCTGACACAGAGCAAGGGGAAATTAATGGCTTGTAGTGTTTCTCATTTATTTTGCCCAGTTACTTGGAAAACCTTCTTTCGAGGATTTTTTTTTCTCTTTCTGCTTTCTGGCAATTACCTCTGATTGTTTCAAACTATTAACATTCAGAAATAAAGCATGATTATCACTTTCCAATATTTTTCGCGGGTTTTTGATTTCAAATCCATCCAATAAACCCAACCTGAATTAATGAACCTGCCCAGGCAGTTTTTAGATAGAAGCAAAGGCAAGGAGACATTCCTGCTTTTGCTGCTGCTTGCCAATGCCCACCAGGCACCTCATGCTGCTATTCCCTGGAAATAATAGGGAATGGTCCCAAAGAGTAAGTGCTGCCCTAGCAGGATCCCTTCTTCCCAGTTATCAGAGGACACCTGATGATACTAGCAGCAGCAGAGCAGTGGTGTTTGGTCTCCCGTGGTTTATGTGCAATTGCAGGAAGGGCAGTTCATGCCCAGGCACGGCCAGAAGCGGTGCCCGCTCCACCACGTTCAGCCCCGCTGCAGACACCTCCCTGCCTCCCATCAAAGAGAACGTGAGGAGCTGTTTCTCCTGATCTGAGGGAAGCTTTTGACACAGTTAACTGTAGCATATTAATTAACAAACTTCAGCACTGAGGCTCCTCTGATGCAGCTCTCACAGGGTTTCACAGCTGAAGCGAAGGAGGAGGAGGGAGGGGATGTTCACGGCTCTGAGTCCTTTACCCTCACAGAGATGTGACATCCAGGTACAGCATCAGCAGCCGGGGTGGTGGTCCAGGGTGCTGGGAGGGGATGGGGCTGCAGCATCCCCCACCCACCCAGCCAACCTCACCCTTGTGTTACCTTGCAGCCCTGCTATCCCACAGAGGGGCTTCTCACTGTGATTTTCTCTGTGAATTTCTAAGGAGATAGACAAAGATTAGAGCAGGGGCTGCCTGGCTCCTGTTGCCCCACATCCCAGCTTGGCTGTGTCCATATTTAGACCCATTGTGCTTCTGTGGTCCTGCACTCCTGCAGAAACCTGAACCAAGGGAAAATGGGGCAGTGGATGACAGCAATGTCACCGTGGCCCCAATGCACAGCAAGTGCAGGCCATAGAAATTGGGTCAGCTTCTTCTGGTGTAAATCAGCACTCCTTTGCTAAAGCCAGTGGAGTTAAAAGAGTGCAAGAAAGACCAAAATTAGGTCAATCAGATGCACAGCTCCTTTTATGGAGCAACGTAACCCTCTTCTTTCTTCCTACTATTCTGCACAGTCAAGTAGGTCAGAAGTATCTCCTGTCAGGCAGCTGGGTCCACTGAGGTAGCTCTGAAATATTCTCCAAATCAGCAGGACATCAGGAAAAGACATCCTTGTCTCCTCCTGCCACTGTGGTCTCTGAGCACAGGTGTGAGGGGGAACAGGCTCTCAGAGGGGGGCTGATGAAGGCTGGGATTAAAACACCCCAAAAGTCTTGGTCTGGGTTTAACCAGGCAAGAGGTAACCCACATTCCTAAATACCCCATTCATAGCACTTGCCTTCTGGCAGGATTTTGCCATGGGCTGTGCTTGCAAGGGACATCACGAACAGGATGAGGGGCTGTTCTGGTGGCCCCCAGCAACCCCTGAGCCACCCGCACTGGAGCCTGGTTCCCGTGTGAGCAGTAGGATGTGCTACTGCAGGGTCCCACAGCTTCCAGTGCCACTGGTATTAGGGCAAATTTTCCTTCCCAAATGAGTGCTAGAATAATTGGTACAGATCTCTCCTCGGAAAGCAAGGTAACAGCTCCTCTATTTCTCTTCAGAGCCTCTTATACACAACATTCTGTACATATTTTACACGCCTTGAACCAGTGAGACCAGAGCAACTGCTTAACACCCACTGGAAAAGAAGCATAATTGAAACAAACTGGAAATAAGATTATTAGTGAAGCAATCCAGCTTCCTATTTTCATTCACCAGGAGCAGTGCCAAAAGGTAATTCTGAAGCTGGAGAAACTCTGTGGAGAGATGTGGTGGAGTCAGTGGAGCAGCACAGGGAGGGTAAACGTGGGTGAGAAATAGCCTTGAATCACTGAACACGTTGTTTGAGCTATAACGATTTTGTGATTCTGACTGAGAACTTTCTGCCTGAATCATAAAATAAATAAAGGTCTTGGAGCACCATGGCTTTGTACCAGCAGCCAAGGAGATGAAATCATGAGACTTTCAAAACCAGAGCTGCTCCCAAGTTTGGCAACTCCCCTCTGCGGTGAGGAATGAAAGCTGTGTGCCAAGTCAGTCACAAATTATAAACAGTCCCAGAAACGGCGATTTCTTCTGCACCCAGCCATTTTCAACATTCTCTTCTCTTAAGCTGTTCCACATCTTGTGCCTGCCTTACCTCGTGTCTATGTGGAGTCCCTAGAGGTTTGCAGACCGTCTGCAGTAGGTGACTAACACATATTAGCACCAGTTCTCCCCCTGGGTGCCTATGGAGCTAGGATGTGACATGCTGGATAGTGAGGGGTCTTAATTGCTTATCACATTGAGACATTACTGTAGCCACAACACCCGTGTGAAACAGTGATAGTAGCAGCCAGACTTTGGTCCAACAGCAATAAAAATTAATAATACTCATTTCTGCAATTATTTACCACTCACAAGCAAATTAGTCATCTTTTTGCCATACCTGAGACAGTAGATGCCACAAAATACCTTCAGTGCCATCTAGCTACTAAGTTACTTGGAGAGATAAATTTGCAACTCGCACTAATTGCCATAAGGTCCATCAGTGGCAATGTCCTGTTGCAGCAGCTGATGCTCTGCCCTCAGGGATCTAATCAGGATGGTGATGAAAGCCACAGAGATAATTCGAAACCACAGAAAACTCTGCTTTAAATGGGTGATTATCTAAAGCATGGCAAAGTGAATTCCTCAGAATGATGGCTAAATGAATAAATAGCTACATGCACCCCAAACCCACAGGATATTTCCTTCCACTTGTAAAAGCACTTCAGTATCTCCAGTCCCTCTGAACATTGCCAAGAAAGAACAACAGCACTTTTGTGGTTTAGCTTTAATTTCATAGAGACGTAAAGAAGCAATGAAAAATACCTCCCTTGCTTTCTGCTTCCCTTGGGTTTCATGTCCATCTCCATATCCATCATGTTTCAGTACCTCCATGTCCACCATGGAGGTTCTGAAGTACTTTGATCCCCAATTACCTCTGAACTGCTGTATTCTTATAGAAAGTACAATAACCTTCAAAATTCCATGGACCCATTTTACTGGTGGTGGCTGTGATGAGTGCACCCACAATTATGTCCACACCACAGCCAAGTGTGCACTGTGCCAGGCTGGTGGCCGGCTGGGAAGTGGGTGTGTACTGAGGGGTACAGCAGACATGTAGCTTTCCCCGGATAACTTACACTGAACAGAGCTGGGTTTTTTCCTATTTCCTCCCCTGGCCCAGACTGTGGACTGTTGCCAGGTGTTTTGGTGTGTCCTGGATGAAGTTTCTTAGCAAAAAGCTTAGCAAAACAGAATTAATTTCAAAAAGCGGTTGTTTTTATGACATACTGTATTTTGGTGAGGTTATTCCATTTATGGTGTAATTTGTCCAGATAAAATCTGTCTAGAAATGACCTTATGGTCTGGGTATGATGCTGATACAGGATGCATGTGTGCTTGTGTTCCCACAATGTCAGACAGCAACACTTCGACAAGGATCAGCTGCACGGATGGAGCAGGCAAGTGTCCCTGACCACTCTGCAGGTTTGATCCCGCTCTGGGTGCGTGTTCCTGGAAGGTGAAATCAGTCCCACCAAGGGAAGATTCCCTGGCTGTGGCAGCAGCACACATCTGGCAGTGATGCCACATCCACTGATGGCTGCAGGACGTGTGTCAGAAGAGATCAGTGCCTGTTGGGGCACAGTGAGGATTCCCACCTCCTCTTTGGAGGCTCTCACTGCCTTAATGCTGGAGAGTTTATCCAGGCCAGACCAGATTATCATGGAATCACAGAATCATTAGGGTTGGAAAAGATCATCAAGTCCAACCTTTATTAACCCAGCAACACCACGTTCACCACTAAATCATACTTCCAGGTGCCACATTCACATGTTTTTTTGCAAATCTCCAGGAGCAAACAGCGTTGGCCATTTCAGGGAGCCCAAGCCAGCTTCTGCAGGCTGACAATCTGTCTGTAATGCCAAAGTCAGTGCAAAAGTTTTTGGAGCATATTAGTAATTGAAATTAGTGCTGAGGACAATACTCATTTCATATGGATGGACCTCAGCAGTGTGAAGCGGGTCTTAAAAAGAGCATCTGTGTGGCACCCACAAGAATTTTAATTGTTCCTTAAAGCTTTCACTGCAAAAGGAAGATACGAGCATGGCAAAAGCTGGCAGTTCAAGCAGAGAAGGCCTGCAGCCCTCAGGTGTCCCTCTGAGCTGGAGTTACCATATAGACACTTAAATAAAAATGAGGCCAGCACAGGAACCTGACACCACATCTCAATCCAAGCCCTGCTGATTTACACCAGCCAAAAAGAGACCTGATCTGCAGGGCCAAACCTGGCCCATGGCTATATCCCGGCAGCTGCGGTGATTTAGAAGCTCTGTCAGTGTCAGTCACCAGTGGGTCTCGTTGAAAGCCAGATTTATCTTGTAATCTGCACTAGAGGCGTAAACTGCTACTGCTGCTCCCACGCAAAATAAATCAGCCCAACGCAGCCCGGAGCTGGTGGCTGTGAGCGCCAGCCCTCGCTCTGATTTATACATCCTTATGCTAAAGTCAGCGGTGGCCAAACGTGGGCAGGAACCTTCCTGTCTCACCTCCAGGCAGAGGGACTCCAACAGCAGGGTGGCACTGGGGGCAGCGTGGGGACAGCAACAAGCCTTTGGGTCAGCCTGATCCAGGCTTCCAGTCCCTGGCCAGAGCTTCCCCACGCCGTGGCAGCAGGAGCAAGCACTGCTGTGAGGAGGGTGATGGAGCGGTGCCACTGTCCTGCCTGGGGAGGGGACCCTGCTCTGCTGGGGGAATGCCTGAGCACATGGAGTTAACTCAGCCTTCAGGCTCACCGTTATTTTAGGCATCTCTCTCTTGTTCTGAAACAGAGGCTGATGAAACTCAGGAAGATAATAGTGTAATACCCACCCAAATGTAGTCCCAGGGAGCGTAAGCCTCCAACTCCTCACATCCCGACTGTGACCTTATGATTTTAGCAGCTCTCCCCTTTGGGATTTTTTCTTATGACATAAGATAAAGAACATCGTTTTCTCTTTCAGTCCTGCACAATACACGCCTTCACTGCCCCATCACTGCCCTGGCACACTCCCTTTGGAAACAAAGCAAAAGCCCCAGGACAGGGGCAAATTTTGAAGCCCATCCAGCAAAAGGAGTACAGGATTTGGGGGTGCATCAGCAAACTGGTGATTGCCACACATCCAAACAGGGCCCCAGCTGTGGACTGTGGCAAGTGGTGACCCAGGAGCCAGAGGAAAGAAGATGCTGTTCTCCAGGCTACACGAGGCGGCTTGGTGGCAGCCCATGAGAGCCCACCCTGATGAAATGACTATCCAAGTGTTGTGCTGGAGTCTGCGCATTCCTTGGTGTTGGGTGAAGCCACAGGGGTTTGGCAGAGCAGCCACAGCTACACCCGGTCCCTCCACAGATACTGCTGGCAATTTCAGGCAGCAAAATAACACCCTGGCAGTGCCAAAAGCCACACGATTAGCAACAGTGTAAGTAATCAAGTAAAAGCACTTTTCCACAGCCGAATGACCAGGTTGTCAAGCAGCAAAGCATAGTAGCTAAAATTGATTGCAGCTCACATAGATAATTTCTATCAGAATTATGTTATTGTATTAAAACAGTGATGCATAATGTATGGCCATGCATCTCTGCAATAAACATCTTACATTTAATTTAAAAATCTATGAGTCATTGGAAAAGTTCTCTCATTATGTTGCACAGACCTTTGTTGAGTCAGCAACAGAAGAGTCTTTAAAAAAAAAAAGTTCAGGGAATCACAGGGATGTGAAATACCTGAGCTGGGAATGGGAGTGTGACCGAAGCACTGTGCGACAGCATATCCCGAGTGGAACAGCTCATGCTAGGGGCCCATGTGCTGTGCAGAAGGAGGACATCCCTACTCTGCACTGGAGGCTTGTTGTGCAACAGGCTTGTAGCAGCAGATGAAAAATCAGCGTGTCTGATCCCGAAGCCCTTGCACAGGTTTAACTTCCGTGGGGAGTCAAATGCCTGCGCTGGCACTTGCAACACCGGCGAAATTGCCAACCAGGCAGAGGCTTGTACCCAATGTGCACCCAGGGTGGTTTCTATCAGCACTTGCTGTGAGCTGTGGGTCTGCAGTCACTGCATTTTACAGCAGGGAGACTCACTCGTTCTGATTAAACTCTCTCCCCTCCCTATGTTGGGTAATCTCTCCCTGCTACTGCACAGAAACCCTTTGCATCTCCTAGAGGCCTTTTTCCCTCTGTAGTCATCCATGGCTCCAATATGGGCACCAACACCACAAGGGAAAAGCCAAACGGATCTCATTGTTTGGGTTTT
This sequence comes from Gymnorhina tibicen, assembly GCA_013399875.1. NCBI lineage: Eukaryota > Metazoa > Chordata > Aves > Passeriformes > Artamidae > Gymnorhina > Gymnorhina tibicen. The sequence continues at coordinate 2,656,312 of VXAZ01007116.1, read as the reverse complement.
TTCTCCAAGCCCTCTGCACTGACAGCAGCTCCTGCACTCTGCTCACCGCCTCTCAGCAGGGTGGATCAGCTGGACACGACAGTGAGCTCAGCCAAAAAGTGGAGCTCGGTGCTTGATTCAATGTGAAAACCACCATCAGCTGGGGACCCGGTCTGGACGGGCAGTGCGATTTTTTTGTCATGTGAAAATGGGCTGTTCAAAGTGCTGCTGGCAGGTAGCGTGGTCGGGCAGTGCTGCAGAGAGCTCGGCAGGCCCACAGGAAACCACAGGGCCCTGAAATGAGTGTGCGTTCGCCAGAGTCAGCAAAAGCAGCCTGCAGACCTGAACTTCATTATTTCTTATTTCATACACTCTTTAAACTGATCTCTTCTTTACCTTCCCCCAAGTTTTATATCCTTGAATTTTACTGGGTAATCTTTCCTCTCCATGGACAAGGAAGGTTTTAGAAGCTTTAGGATAATAAAAGCACTGGGAAAAAGGAAAGCGATGGGGTTTTCAGGTACCGTGCAGAATTGTGCAATGGCAGTTTGGAGACAGAAGTGCTATTTCTAGCGCTGATGTTGCTCTGCCTTGGGAACTCTTCCTCTATCCCTTCTGTTTCCACCTGCCTGAGGGGCTCACACTGCCACCCTCTCTGCAGAGGCACTTACTGACTATCCAAGCGCCTCACACAGCACAGAGGAGGCATTTTCATTATGAGAGGGAGGAACCAGAGATCTCTGTTGCTATCTAAACATTAGCAGCTTTAATATTTGTTGTTCTCAGGTTCCTGTCCAGCAGCCTGTGCAGCTTTCCACATAAAGACAAAACGACAATGAATACTGAGCACAGCCACACCATGCTATTCATTCCTCCCCGAGAGGGGATTTTTCCATAGCTGAATCACAGCAAAAAACCTGCAGAAATTACTGTGATTCCAGACTTTAATGGATATCACTGGGAAAGAGTGGCTGTGTGGATTTTCCACCTACCATCAGTTACTAGCAACACAACATACTTCACTCCTGAGATGCACACTTTGGGTTGGGTTAAAAATAGATAAAGGAAGGAGAGCAGAGCACAGCGGTGTTTGTGTGTGATCAGTACAGGAGCCAAGTAGGCAAGAAAGGCACTGGGCAGGGTCCATCCAGTGATGCCCCTTGGCACAGGGCGTGGCTTTGCCCGCTCCTCCTGGAAGATGCTGCTTAGTAAAGCAAGGGAGAAAACGCAACAGGGAGTAACAGCAGAGCAAAGCATGGATCAGATAAGGACTGATAGCATGCAGCTCTGACGCACAAGGTGTGTAAGGAGTGCCTGCACGTGGTGCCAAAACCTCACGTTAAACACCTTCACTAGAACATGGAGATAATGCTTTGCTCCTCCGTGTTTGAGACGAATGGAGGATGCCCCACCATGCCTGTCTTGGCAAGGAAATGACCTCACCTCCCCAGTGGCTCGGGTGAGGGTCTACTCAGCTGAGAGGGGGATTGGCAGCCTGGCCCTGGGTGTGTTTCTGTTGTTAATCACGGTCACAACTGACATGGAATGTGAGTCAGCGGGAACTGGAAAGTCCAGAAACGAGGCTTCCCTTCCCACCCTGGAGACCACCCCAGTGGTCCGAGTGAGTGCCTGGGGCACCTGAGGCCAGAGCCAGCCAGCACATGGATTTGGCACCACCATAAAGCCCTGAGTATGAGCAGCTCTCTCTAATTTGGGCAATTTGTGTGAGTGATGGGTGCCCCCATACAGCCCATGGGGACGGGGCTGTGCAATAGGACACAAGAGAGAAGAAAACGGAGGCATCAGTGTGTGTGCACGTCTCTGTGCGTGTGTGCGGCAGTTCAGGCACCACGTCACGTCCCTGCTTTATTTATTCCATGAAGTATAAAACCACATAGAAGATGTTTGAGGTTATCTGAATCTTGAACTCCTAAACAAATGATCAACTTCTGACTCATTTCTAAGAAACTCAGGCTTCTGTGACCAAGCTTCCTTTACAGTCATCAGTGAATTTTAAATTACAAGCCAAGAGGACGTAATTTTCAATGAAAGACGCCTCCTGTGCATTTTGTGGGTTTGATTTAGTATCTGGAAGATGATATTAAATATTTCAGTCTATAACAATTAATGAGCATATTCTGGGGTTTATAGCTGCATCACAGTTCCTACCATGAGTCTCCTTTGGTATTTTTAACTGCTAACAAACACAGAGAACTGTGTATCTCCACACCCAGTAACTGCCTCCACATTCATGCTAACTTTAACTAGACTCACTGTTTTTCAAGGCCCACAAAAGGCCTTGACCTATAAAATTCAATTTCAAATGGTAAAAATCCCCTGGCCACTGTAGACGCTGGTGACAAACTAATGTGTTATGTTCCATAAGCGTCTGTTTTGAGTACTAGCTTGACCTGTAAGTGTTCTAGATACAACCTGACTAAAATGGGTTTTATTATTTTCCATTAGTGCCTGCCGCAAGAATATCAACGGGCAGTCCACAGGGGAAATAAAAGTATTTTCTCCTCTAGATAGCATCTGCTGCAAATGTAAACAGACTCTTTCCCAGCCCTCTGCTCTCAGTTTCTTTCCAATCCTGTGATGTGATCATATTTCCCAAGATTTGTGCTTTTGTTGCAAGTCCTGAGGCAGGATGAGGGCAGGAGATGTTCTCCCACCCTGCAGGATCTGCTGCTGTGGTTGGATAATGCTCCATCAAACCCCTGGCCCAGCAGCTGGTCAAGGAGATGCACTCTCATCGTGCTGAACTGGCAGCACATGAGGAGGAGTGTGGCTGAATGGTGTTTCCCATATTTGAAGTTGGATTCACTGACATCAGAAACTTTATTTTTCGTAGAATCATGGAATGGTTTGGGTTGGAAGAGACCAAGTGCCCCTGCCATGGGTAGGAATGCCACCAGGTTGCTCCAAGCTCTGTCCAACCTGGCCTTGAATACTTCCAGGAATGGGGCATTCACAGCGTCTCTGGACAACACACAACACGTGCCCAGCTGTGCTGCTGTGCAGACCCCAGCACTCAAAGCAAGCCCACAAGGATTTGGAGCAAAACCCGGTGCCGTGTGAGCATGCGGCCTCGTGCAGGCACTGTGGGACAGGGCTGATGGCACACCTGCCCTGGGGTCAGCGGCACTCAGGCACCGTGGCCACACAGGAACAGCTGGCAGCTACAGCCTGAGCCTGCCCAGTGCTGCCTCCACACCCCAGAAGTGCCCCTTGGGCTCTGCTCCCTCCTGGCTTTTTCTGCCCCTCACCAGAGAGTGCTTTCCAGCAGTGCCCACCAAGATCGTTTACCCTCCTTTCATTTCCGAAAACTTCTTTTTCTTTTTAAGGCAAATTATGCAGTTAAAAAAATCTCCTAGCATTAAAACCTGCCTCACGTCGTCATGTCTCAGTAAAACAATGACATTTTCCCCTCTTTGATGCTCAGATCTAGCTCTGCAGGAAATTTTACTACCATGACTCTTTCATCTCTCTCCTGGTTTGAAGATAAATGATCCTTGGACTCTTCTGGACCCGCATAAATCACAAAAGCAATCTACTAAGAGAGCTGCCTGTGGCACCGACTTCAGCTGGAATTGAAAAGGACAGTCAAAAATATCCATGGTGCTTACACAAGGAGAAACAGAGCTGGGGTAATCCAATGCCTTCTCCTTTTGGCAAGCAGGGACCATGGCATGGAGAAGAGGACAATGGTGGGAACATGGCACTGGGGGAATGACAGCCCTGGGATATCATCCTTGGAGACACTGAGGATCACTGGAGAAAACCCACAAAACAGCAACTTCTGAGGACGTGGGATTTGTTTCCAAAGACAAAAAAGTAAGTCCTGGTTCATTCTCCCAGGCCACCAAATTTGGTCCTGGGGATCAGATGCTTGTGACACCATCCCTTTCCTAACCACATCTAGCTTTACCTGCAACTTAAAGGGGTTTGCCCGCAACCAGTCTCTGAAGGGGCTGTGGCCAGAGAGGTGGCACCTTTGGGGACTCAAGTGTGGAGGTTAGCAGAGGTAGCTCACCTTATACTGCAAACAAATTTCAGCCTTTGTTGAGGTTTCATATGCAGGATGGAGAAACTTGAATGGCTGCCGCTCAGCATCATCTTTTCTCCTTGCAGAAACTCCTCTGAGGGTCCGAAGTGATGGGGAAGACAACCAAAGCACCAGAAACTTGGCTTGGGAGTGGGGAGAAAGCCTCCAGGCAAGACTTCTTCTGCTTGGAAACTCCATGAGAAACCACAGGGAAAAAAGGACAGCACATGGCTTGGGAGAAAATGTGGGGTTTATCTCACATTGCCTCTCTTGAGGCTGATTTGGCCAAACTGGAGCAGGGAACATGTGGGGTTAATATCCTGTACACTGAACTTGCTTGAGAGATGGCTACGGGGTGGGCAACAGTGGCCAGCTCTCAACATGGCTTCATGGGGCAAAGCAAATCCTTTGTTGCACAAAGGTTCAGGTGCCACTGAGAGTGTGATCCTTGTCCCCAGGCACAGCTTCACCCTGGAGCACCCCTGCAGGCTGCAGCTGCAGAGAACACTGCTCTAGCAGCTGCTGCTCCAGCAAGCAACTGCTCCTGGGTGACTTGTGCTTTCCCGTGGGTGGGGTGTGGGCTGCAGAGCTATTTTTGTGTCTCCCCTCGCTTTCACCCGAGTGCAACTGGATACCACAAGGCCCATCAGCCCTGAGCAGAGCGTGCACAGCACTGCTCATGCAAAGCATGCCGTGCTCGCCGGCAAGGAGATGAGGTTTCTCACTTCTTTTTTTTCCTTAAGCAAATTTTTGAAGCCCTAATTGCCAAGTAGTTGTGTTGCTCATTGCTCCTCGAATTCGGGAACATCTGCTAAGATCATTCACGCAGGGTTGCTCCCCATTAACAAAGGTGTTATCTTGAAACTGGATCTAATGCAGACCCCCCTGACACTTTGCTCCTTCCAGTCTGATACAGCACTTTGTGATCCCATTTCCAGTCATAACATTCCAATCCATAGCAAAATCATTTGAGTACATACATGTATCCAGCTATTAAATAGTTTTTTACTACAGTAAAGCACCACCACCCAGCAGTGACACCCTTATCAGTCAGGGTGGGACGTGGGGACACTTGACATAAAGCATTAAGGATGATGCCCTCTATTCTTTCTCCATCTCAGTTGGTATTGCATGGCCATCTCCCACTTTTTCATCTGCTTTATTCAACTCTGACCACCTTCTTACAAAAGGTAGAGAAACAGCAAGCCAGGATGTGTCATGAGAGATGTTTTTTGAAATAATTATCCTTTTTTTTCCATCATGGAGTTGCAAAGAGAAGCAGCATGTCTCTCTGAGCTCTAAGCCCTTCTCATGAGATAATGAAATCAGTAACTCAAAGCTCTTCATGCAGGTTTACGGATTCCCATGCTTGGATATCTCTAGAAGGCTTGTGAAAATCAGGCCTGATTTTCACAGCTGCTTGATGTTTCCCTTTTCTAACTTGGAAAAGCTTGGCAGTGTTTGCATGGCATTTTACACATGTGGAATTACTGATCTAATTTTGGTTTCTTCCATCCTTTTATTTGGGTACAGACAAATAACATCCTTTCGCACAGTGTATTTGTGGGAAATGACAAAGGGATGCCAGCTCAGAACGAAACCTCATGAGCAGGAGGACAACAGACGGAGGAAATGGCCTGAAAAGCAATGGATGGAAAGACAGAATCAGGAGGAGGGGAGGGGATGAGCAGCTCCACTTCAGCAGGGTATTGCATGTGTGGAAAGCAGAATGCTGGCTGTGATATTCTGCTCTCTTCAAGACTGATTTTCACAAAGTTTTTGCATCCCTGTTGACACTGCGGTCACTGGGACCGTTGGACTCCCCTGAAACAAAGCTCATTCAGGCTGGAAAAGACTTTTAAGATCATCGAGTCCAACCATTAACCCAGCACCTGTGGTCCCACAAGGGAGGCTGGCAGTGCGGGGGTGTTAACCCGGAGATGATGTCAGAGTTGTGCATGTGGATGTCTTTTCACAAACCAAGTGTGTTGATTTGGCAGAAATTTCCTTATCCTTCGGGTGATTTTCAATGAGAAAAGTACTGCTGGGCTTCAAGGCTTACCCAGTTGCTCAGGGGATTGAGTCCTGGTAGAGTCCAGCAGCCCGGCCTAGCTAGTGGCCAACACCAGCTTTCCTGCTCCCGTGTTGGGGAAGGGTTTTCAGAGCTGGAGGACTACAGACCCAGCCTTCATCCCACGTTCAGTTGTGTGCTTGTGATTTACCAAGCAAATTTCTGTGGGCTCTAGGGTGCAGTTTCATTAAAATGTCCTTTTTCCCTAACTCCAGAGGATGGTTACAAAACATGCTGAAATTTGTTTTTCACTCATTAGGGCTTCCAGAACTTTGTGCTCATCTATCTTACATTATTTTTCTTTCTATTTGTGGTTTTGAGGTCATGGCTTCAGAAACGTTAACTCTTCAAGTAAAGTTCTGCGCCAAAACCAAACTCTTCTTGGAGGAAATACTGACCTTTCCACTGGTGCCTCGCAGCTGAAAAACATGGAAATGGATACATGGTAACTGATCTCGCCTCTGATCAAAAGGTACCTCAGCGAAGTTACGTCCTCATGGAAAACGCTAAATGATAGTGTTGGGTGGACAGTGCAAACAGACACAAACTTTCCCACAAATATTTGCTTGTCTTAAATCTGCTTGGCTCTGCTCATGGCTCGCCAGAGTTTATTTTCCACAAATATTCTAACAAGAGCTTTTTGGCAAGAATATACACAGAAACTGCTCAAGGTAACATCTGAGGAAACTATTTTTGAAGGTCTGTTTTAAGGCCAGCAACCCTAAAACCCTGCTATTTTCATGTTTTTGGAATTACCATCCCCACAGAGAGGGCAGCATTCCCCTTGGAGGAAGCCAGGCGTGGGGATGTGGCTCGGAGTCATGAGTCAGATCGTCATTCTGCTCTGGGGAAGATGCTGATTAACCAGTGACAGCTGGAGCTCTGAGACTGCATTTCCATGGTCAAAGGAAGAAAGCTCTAGAAATGCTCTTCCCTGCTCCCTGTCCTGTGTTATGTGAAGGCAGGAGATCAGGGATCTCCTCTCCTCCCTCTTTCCTGAATACAGATGACAGCTATCAGTGAAGTCCCAGGTGATATTTCAGGCACAGGGAGCAGTGAGGGTCCTGAACATGCAGGTTTGAGTCACTGGTCTGGCTGCACACCACTGCCAAAACCAGGGATAGCAAAATTCCCTTCACTTCCCTGAGCACTTAGGCGACCGAGATCCTGCTGGAGCAGGCTGCAACACGAATCCTCCAGGCAGTTTATATATAGCCTGAGAGAATCAAAGAGCATTATTTTAAGTTTATGACCTAGTCTTCATATTCCTTGTAGCAGCCACAAGGCAGCTGGGATCAGACTTGCCCTGTGAATGCACGACTGGGGCACCTTCTCTCTCTGGAGCTTGAGCAATGAAGCAGATCCTCAGGGAAGCCCCACAGTAAACTGGTACTGCAGAACTGGGCTGCTGGGGCTGCACCTTCCAGCTCACTGCAGGGCTTGATATCTTCAAGTCTGGCTTTGATTCAGACAAAAACTGCTGGAACTCTCCTCAAAACTAAAAAGAAAGCCCTTCTGGATAGATCACAGCATTTAATTTTTATTGAGACTGCTTTATTTGCTGTTATTATAATATATAACAAACAATAAAACTGGAAAGCCATTCCAGAGTGAAAAATAACATAGAATCATATAAAATCCTGAGTTGGAAGGGACCCTCAAGGATCACAGAGTCCAACTCCTGGCCCTGCATAGGACACCAGGAATCATACCATGTGCCTGAGAGTATTGTCCAAATGCTTCTTGAACTCTGTTCACAGGCTTGGGGCTGTGACCACTTCCCTTGGGAGCCTGTTCCAGTTCCCTCAGATCCTGTCACTGGTCACCAAAGAGATCGGTACCTGCCCCTCCACTTCCCCTCGTGAAGAAGCTGCAGACCTCGATGAGGTCTGACCTCATTCTCCTCTTCTCCACACTGAATAAACCAAGTGACCTCAGCTGCTTTTATGGCTTCCCCTCCAGACCCTTCACCATCCTTGTGTCCCTCCTTTGGATGCTCTCTAATAGCTTTTTATCTTTCTTATATTGTGGTGCCTAAACCTGCACACAGGACTCGAGGTGAGGCCACTGGGGGGTTTTTTTAAACTTGATTAGCCTTTGGGGAACACACATAATTTTGGACACATTTTGATGGAAGTATTTCATCAGCAGAGTTTCAAACATCTATCAGCTCTGTTAATAGTACTTAGCAGGAGTATTTAGCTCTTCTTCAGGCACCTTACCCAGTTTCTCAAAGCACATTATGAAAATATATGGTTACCTCTATTCTAGACTGATCTGTCTAAAGCTGAGCTGGAAAGTTTTTCATTTAACTTCTAAACCATCATTGCCAATAGACTTCTGTACAAGTTACACTTGTAGAGTTAGGAAATGAAACCATTTTCACGGTGTATGTCAAAACTGGGCAGCACAAACTGGTTACAGACTCCCCAGACAGGACAGAGCTGCAAACAGGAGTCAAGAGATTCTTCTCTGCCACCACCTTCCCATGGAGCTGTTTGTGAATCTCCTCACTGCACGTCTTTTTTCCTTCTCTTTTAGGCTGCTTGGTGTGTTCAGACTGGAATCTGCTGGAAAAAGCATGGTGGCCTCCTGCTGCCATTGCCACTGATGCTACAGGGGGGAAGGGCCATGCAAATCATTTTGGAACAGGAGATGTGACATGGTGGAAGAGAAAATCACAAGCATTTTTGCAGAAATGTTGCTTGAAAGCATTTTAACAGCTTTTTTGGTTTTTATTTTCTCTCAAAAAAATGAAAGGGAACAAAATTTAATCATTTGGCTTACAGAAAAGAGTGACTCCTGCAAAACACGATCACAAGCAGTTGTGATATTAGCAGCCACCCCTTCAGCATTCTGGTTACGTAGGCACTGAATGAGAAAGGCAGAAGGGTATGTTTGGAAAGGAAACCAATTTTTCACAGGTTCCTCCCTCCACAGTGGGAGACCACAGACTGAGAAGAGCTGACTACCCTTCCGGTAGCAATAATGCAACTGTGCTATTCATAGCAAGACAGAAAAACACCAGCTGATTTTCTTTGCATCATAATCTGGTAACCTCGGAATTAACCTTGCTGGACACAGATCTGTTAACTTTCACCATGCTTCTCCCATTAAACTAGTGAAGTCTGGGACAGAAATAGCTGCCCACAGCTGTTATGAATTGATGTGTTCCCTGATGATGCTTGGCGCTGCCTACAGAAAAAAGTTTTTTTATTCTTTGCCATTAAGTCAACCTTCTTTTTCCTTTTTTTCCCCTATTTTTAATATTCTTTCATTGCAAACTGATGGTATTAGACTGCTGTGCTATGCTTTGCTTGGAATGGAAAGCAGACATGCTCCTTGAGTCTGCTCCACAATGGTAACTCCATACCTGATGTTTTTGGTTTAGGAAAGGAAGGGTGGAGGGCTCTGGCAAGGCTGAGAAGCTGCAAGTGCATCAAGTTACACCAGCGAATGCCCTGCACTTCCAGTGCTAACAGGGAGCTACAGACCCTGAGATGTCCCAGCCCAGCTGGCAATGACAGAAAGAAAGGGATCGATCCACTTGAGGCCACCATCCTGAGAGCACCAGCTCACACACAGTGGCAGCCATGGGTTCAGTGAGTGCTCAGAACGGAAATCCTGAAATCTGCAAACAGCACAAAAACGGCAAAATCCTGATATTTGCAAAGCCACCTCTGCAAACTGGTTTATGTATGTAGAAACACATTAAGTGGGTCTCTTTGATCTTTCCCACACCAGCTTAGAACTCCTTGGGCCCAGACATCCTGGCTGAAGAACATTTAAGCACTGGTTGAGTGTCACATCCACAAAGTAAAGCTTTCATAAATCTTTTTGAGCCCTGGTTGAAAAATTGACTTAATTACCAGAAGTCAGATTGTGTCCTTGGGGGACACAGCACGTTTACAGAAAACAAAGTATGAGAAGATGTTTAAAGTGAGAACAGCGACAGCAAAAACCACATGAACTCCTGACTTGCTGGTAAGAACATTTATAGGGTACAGACAAAGCAGCCCAGATGCCAGGATCATCTGCTCAGCACTCGGCAGTGAGACACCCAGACAAGAGGGACCTGCCTGCAACCGTCTGGACTGCAAAACACCCAAACCTGCCCATTCAAAGCAGCAGCATTTTGTGAAGCTGCATCACTGCAGGGCACCCTGGAGTGGGAAACTCACCCACCCACCCCAATCCAGGTACCCCACTCTGTGTCCTGTGCTGTCCACAGGCTGTCCATGGGGCAGGAGCCACCAGGCACACGGCTGCTCCACCAACTGGCACAAAACCAGCTGTACTTCCCCACCCGCACGTGGGACGGTGCAGTGTAAAACTCATCAGGGGCTTGGTTTTCTTCTCCATAGTCTCCAGTGATGCCTTGATTTAGAACAAATGAAAGCACTGAGTGTCTCCAAAAGCTCCAAATAGCTCATGATTTCTGATCTTATGCCGCTTGCTCCATGCATTGCTCCTTTGTTTGCCTTCCCTTGTCCTGGATCTAGAGCAGAGATTACAAGTTGCACCATCAGCAGCCCAGCAAAGTCTAAGCCACAAGGAAGGATCTGAGTCATCTCCCTAGGAGAGTATTTTAGCCATACATCATTGTTTGTTTTCAGGCAAACCCATACAATTATGCAACATAAATTCTTTTAAAGCATTTGGGACTTCAGTGCAATTTAAAATCCTGTATGTTTTATGGCCGGAGTGAGCGATACAAATGTGTGCATACAAATGAAGACTTGGGAAGAAGCATGTGGGGAGGATTAAAGGGCATATGGAGCCTCATGAACACTCTGGGCAAGCTTCAGCCAGGCTGTACCAGAGCACGGGAGACCTGAAGGAAGAGCCCATGTCAAAAGCTGGGTTATGACATTTATGTCTCCAGAGCATGGTTTTGCTCTCTCAGTGCAAAGTGAGTGTTTTCTGTAAGCACAAGGCCTGATTGTGATCTCCTGCAAGTGCATTTCCAAAGGCTTCAATAGAGGCAGGTGACTTTGCCTAGATTAACTCCTGATTTATGCTGTTCTAAATGGGAATGAAAATATGATCTATTTAAAAACAAGACTCAATAACAGCAGGAGTAGAGGGAGGCATTAAAACTTCCCCAATCTGAGTATTTTCTCACTCCAGGGAAGTGTAAAGCCAGAGATATAAGGCTGCCTGTTCACCCTTGGGCAGCAGGATGACCAGTGCCACAGCCCTGGCACCTTAAGGCTGTTTGTTCATTCTGTCACAGGGGCCACAACTGTTGCTGAGGTGCTTTTACCACCACCCTCTGCCTCCTCCCCCTCCCAGCACAGGGACCACAGGTGGGTCTTATCCCTTTGGCCTCACAGGGTGACAAAGGCCCCTGTCACACCTTCCTTTTCTTTTTCTTTAATTAACAGATGGAACACAAATCACCCCCTTCCAGCACAAGCTCTGTGTGAACCTTTCTGCTGTGAGCAAGATGCAAAGCCCAGTTGTGCAACCTCGAAAGCTGCTCTGCGTCCACATCCCAAGAGCTCAGCACCTGCACTGAGCACCACCAGGACTGGCCCAGTGTCAAGTGTAACCCCTGGCCCCAGGGCTCGTGGGGCAGGAGGCAAATGGAAGGAAACACAGCCCCAAGTCATGTTCCCAGCCCAGCCTTGGCACTCATCAGTGCTGCCTGCTGCGGTGGAAAACACACACTCACTAAAACATTACCAGGAGCAGGATAAAAGACATCTGTAATTCAGCACTTGCAAAAACCCCAAATTGTTAACAATAATTTTTTATTATTATTATTACGAACATCATCACTACTGTTTAAAGACCCACTGCTTGCTGTTGTGCTGTTACATGAGCCTCATTGTACAAACAGGGTCTTGGTCCTTGTGAACTGCAGACCCCAGTGAGAGCCGGGAGCTAGGGATGCAACAATGGAAAGCAAAGAAAGAGACCCCAAAGCTTGGCTGAATGCTTTCTTCAAAATGTACTCTCATGATTTCAGGAGGCTTAGCAAATAAATCAGAGTTTACAATGCTGGCTACCTATTTATTTCTGCTTCTGTATAAAGGAGTGTAGTCAACTGTATTATTTTATCCTCTTTTTTTTTAGAGGAATATACAGACAGCCTTGCGTCTCCACATTCATTTTTCACTTACACAGATGTAAACTGCACTGAAGCTGGGGGAATTATTGACAACAGATACTGAGGCAATCCGAGGCCAGACCTTGACCTATTGATTTCCCCGAGATTGCACAGGACGTATGCAGTTCATTGCAGAACAGAGTCTTTGTTTGTTTTGTTTATTACTCAATATATAACCATGTGGAATAAAGGACATCGCCGAACTGCAGAAATGCCTGAGGATTTCTCTTTAATTGAAATCAGGACTGGGAACATCCTCGCAAATCAAGAGCAGTCAGCCTTTGAGAAAATTCACTGCTTTTGCAAAGTTTACTTTCAAATGGGATTTAGCTTTAACTCTTTGTCTCTCACACCAGCTCAGCTACATCACTTTTAATGATTTCTCTGAAGTGGCTACGTGCTGCTCAATAGTCTGGAAACTTCTATGCACAACAGATGCTGGGCAGGACTCTTGTTTATACGAAAGCTGTGAACAGTAGTTGATAAAAATCGAGTACCTGTAATTATTAGAGATATTCCTGATATCTGTCAAAATCTATAAAAGCATCTCCAGATGCTCCTCGAAATCCTTTGACAGGATTTTGGATCGGTCCATTAAGAACCTACAGGCTCTCCTTGTAGAACTATGACCTAGATCTGAATTGTACTTAAGTTTGACAGTGCTTTAGATTAACTTTTAATTCAGAGCCCTCTAATTGTAATGCAGAGAGCAGTGCAGAGAGCAGTGCAGAGAGCACTTAACTCCATCAGCAGTTTGGCTCCAGCTCCAGCCCTCTCTGAGAGCACCCCCGCCCCTGATAAATGGGTGCCAGCCCCAGCGAGCAGAAGGAACATCTAAGCTCTGATGTACTAATTAAAGTCCCCTCATTTCCCACACTGGAGCTCCCTGTGTGTTATGAAACAGCCAAACAAGAGTGTTCCTGCTTAGCTAAAGATTTCACAACAGGACTTTCCTGCTTCAGCTGTAATTTTCCAAACTCCCATTTCCAGAGGCTCTCATTTCAGGGCGTTTATTGGATTGAGATGTCTCATAACAAAAGGGTTCGTCCCTCCAGCCTGTTGTGAATGGGCAGCACACTGAACTCTTAAGTTAGCAGCAGCAGGCTGCAAGAAGATCAGGCTATGAAGATTAATGCAACAAACTTGAATTCTTTCACTCCCTCCAGTGTGTGTGTATGTGTGAGTGTGTGTGGCTGGGAAGGAAAAGAAAGGGCTGCTATGCTCTGGGATAATAGCAAATGCTACTGAAGAGGAAAAAGGGAAACACTGTTTATCCCTAGCAGGGAGATAACTGATCTATAGTCTGCACACAACTGGTCTCAAAGCAGCCAGCAGCCTCACGGAAGGGACTGTAGCTACCCAGAGCCCAAACGAGCCTGTCAAACAAAGGCTTATGGGGACACCAGGGAGAACCAAAGTGGCACATTTCATTCCCTCATAATAAATCTTCCATCTTGATTGTGCAGAGACGTTTTGCTCCTGAGTGTGCCGTGTTTCAGAGCAGGGCCTGTCCCTGCCACCCCAGCCCCCTGAAATGCTTGATGTTGACCCAGAGCGCACAGCCTGAGCTGCGTGGCTTTATGGGGTTTATTTTCGCTGTACACAGCCAAGCCCAGCTGTTCTCTGCATCTTCAGACAGCTCCTGGGCTCCAGCTCTATCACTCTCTATTTTATGTGTGCTAAAGGTAATAAAATAACCATTTCTAAATTTAACTAGCATTACATAATGCAGCTATTTATTATGTAAAGCTGCTGCTCACAATGCCCAGAATATTGATCACTACAAAAAATGCAATTCAGCTAGAGCTCGTTTAAATTAATGTTACTGTTTTCCTTTCTTCCTGTTTAAAGGATAAATCAAAGATCTAATTTGTCCTCATGAATTCACCCCTGCAAAGCACACAAGGCACCAGGCAGCGCATGGTTTGCTGTCACTCAGGCTCATGTGCAGCTTTCGGCTCAGAATCTGGCAGAGGATATGCCAAGATGACAATTTGTTCATTATCCAAGCCACTGGAAAAGGCAAATAAAGCACACTAACCTGCATACTAACCTGCTTCATTTCAAATCAGGGCACTTTTTTTTCTTTTCTCAGCTATAAAGCAGCATTGGCAACCACTTAAGAATTCCAGCATTATGACTGTATATCATCATTATCACCTACAGGAGATTATGAATAGGTATTTTCTTACAATAGCACATGAAGCCAGAGAAAATGAAAGATGTTTTCCTATTCTTCAGGCTTTTTGGGGGTAGAAAGAGGGATGGGAAAAGAGAATTAAATATTAACAGAGCGAACCGATCACTAAGCAAAAAACAATTAAATAGCACGGCAACCATTCAACAGTAACACCAAATCATGATGCAACCACAGAGTGTGGGGTGACATACTAATCATGGATTAAAGGACTGATTTGTGTCTCATGAGTATTCATGGGCAAAACCTGATATGTGCAAACTGATCTTGGGGAAATAGGTTTTGTGGGAAACATGAGGTTATACCAGTGTCTGAGCAAAATGATGATGCCTTTTCTTGACTGTGCCTTAGGGACAAAGGAAATATTTACCTTTTAATCTCCTACTTTCTTTTTTTCCACGGAGTTGTTTTCCTCCTCACTACGGAATGAGACATGGGGGTTTTCCCATGTACCTGCCCATCCTTACACTTGCCTATACAAATACAGGCGATCATAAAATACCACTCCTGCCATTTGATGTCACCCAGAAAACCAAAGGTTAGGAGGAACCATGGAGCATGCCATTGTGGGCAGTATTCCTCTAATGGCATCCAGGAGCCAGCATTTCCAAAGATGAGTCACTCCCGCAAAGAGAAGGAAATGGTGTAAATCCAGCCCCACAGCAGTTGTGCTATCAGCCATGCACATGGTTGATCCATGGGGAAGAGGCCTTGGGATAGCAAACTGGAAAATGTCCTGACTCGGAGGGAGCAGCTTTTCTGCACCATTAGAGTGGCCTGGCTTGGCTTCAGTGCAAAGGTTGCTTTTAGTCACAATCTTACATAACTTCTTTTCTTCCAATTACCATCAGCTCAGGACACAATAAAATTAAATATACTAATGGGCCAAATCATGGACTCCTAGAGAAATTTCCCTTTTGGACCAGAGAAGAACTCAAGAAACCAATGAGTCCAGTGAGTCCCATACTGAGAAAAGCTCATCTCTAGTGGTGTGTGAATACCAGCTACTGCCATGTAAGTACAGAGATGTGTGCTTTGTGCAAAAGACTTGGGAAATGATCCTTTGCAATATTTTCCACTACACAACTACTCCAAAACATGGAGGAAGCCACACAGGACTTCAGTGCACTGAGAAGGCTTTGCCAGGTATCCTAATGCATCTGACTTACATAGCTGTAGCCTTGGTATAGAAGACTGGTTTCCTTTTCCTGTTTTACAGTGTGGAAAGTCCCTGATTCCTCCATCTTCATCTTCATCTGCCATCAATCATCAATGTCAGTGCAGGACTGTTTGTTAATACTGAGATCGCTCTTCTCGCTCAGCCTCTGAGCAGTTGTCTTCCTTTCGGCACAGTAAAAAATCCAGCAGCTAAGGCAGCACATTTTTATAATCTTAATGGAGCTCATACTTCAAAGTTTAAAGGAGCTTAAAGAGTGGGAAAGCCCCTGTGGAAAATCCAGTGTTTTCATATGCAAGTCAGGTTTTTAGTTGTGTATTAGCTGCTGTTATTTTCAGCAGCCAGTGTTTCGTTTCTGTTCAGAAGCAAATGCAAGAAAGCAAGTGAGCAATTTATAATAAAATAATCAATGCTGGTGGTGAATTCGCTGGTGCCTGTGCACTTAGCCTTGCCTATGATAAGAAATTTCTCTTGGGGGCAGCATTTCTTACAGAGATGGATGGATTTATTTTCTATCTTCAAAATGTTTACCAGCACATCTAGATCTCCTTCTTCAGCTGTACTGCTGGTTGGGGGCCAAGAGCTCCCTACACTAATGCCAGCAGGGGAGAGTAGAGGCATCTTGAGGTGGAACAGCAACCCAAAGGCAGGCCACTGTCCCTTTCCCTTCCCCTGAAATTCCCCACTTAGCAGCTTCAGGTGGGGCACTCCATGAGAAACTTGCAGTTCACCCAACCAGCCTGTCATGGGAACCACCAATCCCCAGGGTGGGCTTCATGGGAGCACCAAAGCACAGGCTGCCTGCACCAAGCACCGGGGATCACTAATGCCGGGGACTATCTGAAGCCACATTCCCACAGTAAGGTGAAGCATATGGAGCTGAATTCAGGCTGCTGAGAGCCCTAAGTCACTTAATGTCAGCCCACGCAGCTCTGGCTCCTGCCCTAAGCCTCTAAGGGGCTTGTTTTACTGGTGTGGGGGTCTGCCGGAGAGTGTGTAGGCTGGGGGTCATGCCAAGGTGATGGAGAAAATGCAGCCCAGTCATGCTCTGTGTAGGTCAGACGTGGGAAGTGGCCCCACAAACATGCCAAGAGGTTACAGAGCTATAAATGTTTAATTGGATTTCTCCACCTCAGTCCCAGCAGGTGAAGGAAGCCCTGCAAGGAGGATGGGAGAAGCAGATGCAGCATCTGCTCTAATGCTCAGGGCCATAGGCTCTCAAACCCTGCAGGTTTCTCAGGAGCACGTGGCCACACTAGGTGAAAATATAGCCAAGGATGGCTAATTAGGAGCCTGGCTGGGAGCAATCCATGAGGGCTCAGCTCTCCTGTGAGCTAAACCTGAATATGGCTGAGGTTCAGCATCTTGGAAGGAAAGTGCTGATAAGCGAAGGACTGAAGAAACCATGCAGTGTATTGTGAGAGATGAGAGTAAGAGCAGAAGGGTGTTCCCGCAGGGAATAGTCCCAGAAATCTGAACAAATACACAGCACAAAATAAACTGAGGATCTTTACACCAACGGAACTTCACAAAACTCGCCAGGTGAAATGTCAGGAGTTCAGTATTTATCAACAAAGCTGAGGGGACAGTTGTACTCACAGCTCACTTAACCATGGGAGCTCCAAAACAGATGATTCTGAAAGCAGGCAGAGAGAAACCCAGGCCATTTTTGGAAACTGCCCTCTTGTTTTTTCTCTCTTTGAAACTGAGGTGACTGATTTTCACCTTGCTATGCGACCGTAAATCAGAAGCAAATTTAGCAAAGGCAAGAAGGTGATGTGGGTGTAGTGTGCTGGAATGCCCGAGAACCATCTTTATTGTTATAATTAAGCTGTAACTGTATGTGGAACTATAAATCAGCCCACCCTGCTGATAAGGGAGTGTTTGGTAATACTACATCTTTGTAACAAGCCTGAGACTGGTGGGGTTTATGAGCAGCCCACAACAGTGAATGCCTGAGCTCCCCCTCTGCTGGGAAGAGCCAGGGCTCTTTCCTTCCTGTCACTGTTGTGGCTGAGCCACAAAAACCCCTCTATTTTCTTCCCTGATATCCAGATCTTTGTGTTTTGCACTGCTTCTCTGAGCAGGCTATATGCTCTGCAGACTTTGGGTCTTGTTACAGCAGTTTTCACAGGGGGAACAGAAGACTTTCCTGCAGAAATGAAGCATAACAAAGTGCAGCCCACCTGAATGTGGCTGGTTACCTTTGCTCAACC
This sequence comes from Gymnorhina tibicen, assembly GCA_013399875.1. Lineage (NCBI taxonomy): Eukaryota > Metazoa > Chordata > Aves > Passeriformes > Artamidae > Gymnorhina > Gymnorhina tibicen. The sequence continues at coordinate 2,638,509 of VXAZ01007116.1, read as the reverse complement.
TCCATAGATGTGGGTGGATGAGAATCGCACTGCAGAGTGTTCAGTTCTTTTTGGTGCATGCTACAAGTGGAACATGCTTCTGGCCTTAAATTCCTCTTCTCATCCATTGCCCCATAGGGCAATTTCTTCTTCTGTCTTCTTGCTGAGAGCAATTTCCTGCCCTTTCCTGCTGTGCAAGATGCTCCTGCTCGTCTCAGCAGCATCACTGATCTAACCTGGGGTATCCCAGTGTCAAACCCAGGAGGCTGAGCTGACTTGCAGAAGCCCCACCGGTGATAATCAAGCATGTAAGTGGGGCTTACAGACATCCCTGTGTGGGGAAAGGAGTGGTGAGTGAGACAAGGTGCCAGGCAGAGAGGGGTCCCTCATCCTCAGCTTCCTGGGCCACCGTCACCCTGGGACACAAAACCGCCCATTACTTTCTTACAGGACGCTCCTGTGAGGGCTTTAGAAGCAGGGATCAGACCTGACACGTGGGTGTTAAAGAGAGGTCATCCTGCAGCCTCTGTGTGTGTTGAGAGCAGACTGCCTTGGTGTCATGGCCAATGAAGACGCCTCTGGTCTGCCTTCACATCCCTCACTTCAAATGCCGGGGCACTGTTTTCCAGCTGCAATACTCTGCTGGTCTTGGGGGAAGGGAGAACAGGTCCTTATCTTTAGTATCAAAAAAAAAGAGCTATAGAAACATCTTGAAGGGTGTCTAGCCCTCCCCGCCTCAGCCTACAGGAGTAAACATCCTCGCTTAGGTGTGCCTTTTACCATATTAATAGCGACTTCCCTTTCCGTAATCACTGGGTTATTGCTCAACAAATTGCAGCAGTGTTAATAGCCAGTGACCCACAAACTCAGTACAACATCAAAGGTCGCCAAGTTATCTCACGCAACGAACTTACTTTTGATGAATTGGTACCATTCCCTGGAACATTCTTACAGTAATTTTAAGAGTCATAACATCTTACCACGTGCTGCTTTAACTTTTTGACATGGAGCTAAAAATAGCAAGCGCTGCACAGCCTGGGAGAACAGCTTCAAGTTCAGATCTGAGCTGAAAATCCCCAGCGTTTCAGGCTGTTTGCACGAACGTTTTGATTTCAACAGACCCTAAAGACAAGGTTAAAATGAGAAGTTTGGGTATGAGTCCCGAGCAGGAAGGGGACAGGTACAAAAAACATTTACCTGACTTCATCTGATTTCTATTTAGAGGATCACAGCATCGAAAGCTGGCAAGCAATTTGCAGGCAGAGGCCAGCTCAAAATGATCAGTGATCGTAAGCAGATGCTGCTGAGGCTTTGGTTGCTGTGCTGTTTGCTGTCTCGGCCGCGTCACCACATGGGTGTCGTTGCCCATCTTGGGTCTTGCTCACCCACCACACAGCGTGTAATACTGCTCACTACTGCCCGCTGGCCTCGCTGGGTGGAGAGGAGGCACAGTGGTTGTTTGGGTTTTGCCAAGTGCTTTGAGACCCCTGGGTGGAAGGTGCCTTTACGGCTGGTATTGACTACAGCGATCTGCTGTATCTCTCCTAGCTCAGCATCCCGCTGGGAAGGCAAGCACTGGAGGAAGTCTTGAGCTCAGAGGGCAGATGTGTACCAGGAGCCCCAACAAGCGAGGGATGGTGTGAGCTCTGTGTCCTGTGACCCTACAGGAGGCCAAGCCAGGGTTTACAGCCCCCTGCCATGGCCTTTCCTGCACTGCCTGAGTATGAGAGAGGATCCCTGTGGTTTTTATGTATCTGATTCTGAGAAAACATGGAAGTTTGGACCATTTCTGTATTATGTTTCCTTAACTCTGCTCCGCCACATGCCTGATGTCCCTTGATTTGGCCTGGCTAACCTCACGCACTGGGCTGTTCCAGCCCCCCGGGATGCGGGGTGGCTGCACTGGAAGCGGCGAGGAGGCGGCTCTGCCTTGTTTACGTTTGGAGCATGAATGCCTGCTCGCAATCCTGTGGGCTGTTCTGGTTATCAGGCACGGCACTGCTCTGCTGGCAGCTCCCCCATCTTGAGCTTGTAGCGGGCGATGCGACGCCTTAGGTAATCCAGTGTGGGAAGGGTGAACACCCTGCCATTTACTGGTTATTTATACACCCAGATTGGCTTTCTCTGCCTGCCTAGCTCCTTTATTTTTAAAGGGGAATGTGAACATTCAAAAGATGTTTTTTGAAACTGTTCTCTCCCCTCACCTGGATGCAGCCGAGGGAATTTTCTGCTCTAGCTCCCACCAAAACTTCCAAGACATATTGCCATGTCAAAGCAGTCATGAGGCAGCACCCCTACCACTGGGATTGAGGTGAGGGGAAGATGGGGATGAAGATGAGGAGTGTGGCTGCAGAGGTGCCAGGCAGCCCAGAGAGGGGAGAGTAGCCTTTTCCCAAGGGTTTAAGGGCTAAGCCTGGAATATCAATCCTTTCACTAAGGCTTAAAGGCACATTTTGAAGCTGTGCGTGCTGTGAAGCGAGGTGGATGGGTGCAGATGGGATTCCTTGGGTTTGGACTGACAGGTGGATAGGTGCAGATGGGGATGGGATTCCTTGGGTTTGGATTGGAGCAGCATGCCTGCTGCTTTATACTTCTTGCCACCCGCTGTTAGATGTGATCTGTGCAGGTACTGTGGATCCCAGCCGCTAAATCCTGGGCAAGCTCGCATGTGATGTTTTGGGGTAATTCAATCCACGTTTGTGTTGTGTTTGCTGGGCTGTAGACAGGAAGAATGATTGTCATGACAGAGTCACCTTCTTCTCCTACCCATCTGTCCACTCTTCCTTTTATAACAGGGATTTCTGTATTGTTTCCCTCATGGACTATTCCTACGCAAACAACTCAGGAAAAACAACAGCAGAGTGAAGTGCAGCACTGCCCTGGTCCTGTGGTTGGATATGGTTTAGGTAACCAGGCTGCTCTTTTCCGCCACAGGAGGCTCCTCGGCAAAGCCAATAAAATAAGAGGAAAATACTTTGCGCTTGCACTGTCTTTTGTGTCAGGAGCTCTCAGCGCTGTACCCACAACAATGAACCAGCCTTGCAATGCTCCTTTGGGGCGGATTAGCACAACCACACACGTTTTGGATGGCAATGTTAGAGCCAGTTAAGGGCAGAACCATTCATTCTGGTATGTCCTGCTGCACTATAACTGGATCAGCTCACCAGGCCACCTAATCCATGGGTTGCAAGGCCCTTTTCCTGACTGCTCACAGCCTCAGCAGGAAGCACAGGATGCTCAGCTGTTCCCTGAAGCTATTTCCCAGATGCTGAGAACACTGGGATTCTGCAGGGACTCATGTGGCAGAAAGTGATTATCAGGCTGAGGTGAGAAGCTGGAGAACCTGATAAATTCCCAGTTTCTATTTACTGTTCCCTGAGGACCCATAGAGTGGGAAAAGTGCCCTCCTGGGTGATTTTTCCACCAACCGTGGGCTGGCTGGCAGAGGACCCATGTGCTGCCAGCGGTGTCTTGGGACGTGTCACCAGAGGGCATTGCTGAGACTTGCAGAGCCCCAGCTCGGCTGGGATTGCACATGCATGAGGACATGTCCAACAATGCCATGGGGACTCTGAAGAGGGGAATTTTGTGGATTTCACTGTTAACACTACATGGAGCCTATGGGCACCACCCCAGACACACCCCAAAGCAGCAACAATCCAGATTGTGCAGAGGTTGGGGTTGGCACAGGAGCTGAACAGGCAGTAGAGATTTAGGATACACCTGGTGCTCCTTGTCTCCACGTGGCCATTGTCCTTTTGCAGGGCCAGCAGCCTAAGAGTAATGAGAATTTAAAAAGAAAAAACCTAAAATAAGTGCATAAATAAACATGCATCCTCTCAATATAAATCAAGGCCATATTGCAGGAGAAATTGAATCCAAAGAATGCAAAAAGTCAAACAAACAAGCAACCAAAGAAAACCAATTATTTTTTGAGGGAGTCAGGAATGAGTAAAGAAAACAATGAGTGCCTCTGGCCTCCGGCATCCGTGCACTGGCACTATCACATCTCCCTGGGAGCAAGGCCTGGGCTTCCTCTTGGAGTCACTCCTGCCTCACCATGATGCCCCTCTATCCTGTGGCTTGTTTATCTCGGATTAAAACAGTTTAATTGTGGCACACGGCTTTGCCTGATGGACCTGGCACCAGCATCTTTTGGTTAAAGCCATAGACAAACCCCAGAAGAATGAGGATTTGTTTTTCCATTTTCCTTGCAGCATCCACTTTGGAAGAAATTAATTTCTCCTCCTCCTTGATTGGCCATGCAGTCTTACAAGATTTCCCTGCAACATTTGAAAACCAGCATAGACAGTTGGCCTATTGTGAGAAACCACAGGGAGTTTTTAAACTGTACAGTTACCAGCTTTATCTTCACCAGGATGAAAATAGACAATAGCGAGAGAAAGGGGGTTCTGGAGAACTCCAGCTCACTGTTTCCAATTAGGAAGTGACTTTGGTTCATTCCATCACTATAGCAGATCTTTTAAAGCAGCACAAATTGTTCGGGTCCTCGCTCAGGCTCTGGTTCAAGACACCTCCCTGCTCAGCAAAGCCCTTCAGCGTGTGCCCTAGTCCGGCTGAAGTCAATGAGGTCAACGCAAACGCTCCAAGGGGATCCCAAACTTTCCAGCCTTCCTTCCCTGAGCCGGCATCTCCCAGCCTGCGGGATGGGGAAGGTGGAGGGAGTGCCCCGGTTGCCAGTGAATGGTCTCAGTGCTGCCTTGTTCCACCTGCACATCCTCGAGATCCAGCTCAAGAGCTCTTGTCTCCTCATACTTTGATCCAAGCTCAGCTTAAACACAGGCCACTCTGCTGCTTTCAGCACCTTGTTACCCAAACTGCAGCACGCTCCGCCTGACTTGTAATGAGCCAGCCAGTGATGAATTTACTATTTACTGTAAATTTCCTAGACACTTCCTGGTTAATTTTACAGGTTTTAGCCAAGGATTATTCATGCTTCTGGCCAAGTACTATCCCACGTCAGTGCAGGTGGAAGGATCTGTCCCTCTTTTGTTGTCTTTCCTAGTTTATTGCCTTTGTTTCTCTTTTCACAGATTAATTACAAACATTTCACTCTGTGAACTCCCACTGTATGGTGGCTGTGTGATCTCAGCGCCATGAATTATAGATGCCTGACATATCACACCAAGCTATTATGATTTTTTTTTTCCACAAGCAAGCTATGAATAATGAAGAAGATCTATTAAATTTATAATATTCTCTATCTTTGGTATAGGAACGGGAAGGCAAAGCCCAATGATGCCTTTTATTGCCCTCCCCTCCCTCTCTGGGCTCGGGCAGCTCAGACAATGTGAGTTTCAATATGGATTTTGTGTATTTAGAAAAAATTATTGATGTTGTTGAGACTTCAGGCTTGGGGTTCCTCCATCAGTCGCAGCAGAGTATCTAAGGGCTTTATTCAGATCGCTGGAGATTGTGGCTGGCCCAGGGCCGCTATGCAAGGGGCTGTGGCTGACATGGCCCCAGCATCCGCTCCTGTGCCAGCAGTCTCCTGCCTCCTTTTCTGGCGCATTCTGCGGGAAGGATGGAGGTACAGGAGGGTGTTTAAATGGAGGGGTGGAGGGAGGTTGTGACAGGCGGCTCAGAGGGGGCCACATGAGAGAAATGTATGAACCCCGATGGATGAGAACCGTGACCCTCAGCCGCACCCTCTCAGGGGTTTCCCCTCAGCGGCCCCTCCTCAACGCTTTCCCCTGGAGTCTCCCCTCAGCCATTCCTCCTCAGGGGTCTCCCCTGGGCACCGCCTTTGCCGCCATCTCCCCTCAGCCCCTTCCCCCCACACCGGGGTCTCCCCTCAGCCCTTTCCCGCGGGGTCTCCCCCCGGCCCCCCCAGGGGCGCGGG